>OX419692.1:20801811-21131811 GCA_948474745.1 Oligia latruncula
TATCGATATCTAAACACGATATAACAGCAAAGTTTATAGATAGATTTTTAAACTGATATAATCAACTTATCAAGTGAGTAGTGTTACCTGCGGTAGATGAAACAAAACAAATCAAATTAATTAATTTTTTTGGTTTATCATGTTTAGATCAATCATCACGTCTGAGGACTTTCGCTAAATAACTTGATTTGGTCCTTTATAATATGAATATAGTCAACACGAACTGTCACATGGTGTGCCAACTGCCGAGCTGCCGAGCTGCCGGCTAAACTTTGGTAAAATAGAAAAATAAACATAACAAGTAAAACCGCGCGAGTCGAGTGCGTACCGAAAAATACGATTAAGTTACATAGTAAATATATCTGATAATAAAGCAGGCACTGACCGGCAGGAGCCCCGCGCGTTCCGCTAAACACGGGATCATCACAGTCTTGTAAAACTCCGGGAGATTTTATGTACTTTAATTCACACTATATTCTACCGTAATCATTTCGCAATCTCATAATACTCTTTTATATAACTCTCTCCAGAGGTAACATTCATTTGTAAATATATACATCTATATAGTGGCGACAGGGCTCGCGGGCCGCTCTACTCGATGTAGAATGTATACTCTAAAATATTTAACATTTATATTGACACACATATGATCAAAACGTTATATAATTTATCTTTATCGATAACGATTTAAATCGCGACTGCTTCACGCTAATAACAAAAATATAATTATTTATCATTTAAATTGAGGAGTTGTCGAGTGTAGGCCCTCTAGTCAGTAACTAGACGCAACGAGACGGTATCGACAAACTACTCACGCAGCGCACGCGACGGACGCTACTAACAGGACGAGACGAGACCGAACGCAGGCGCCTGACGACACTCCGAGCCTGCTCCTATATTATATTATGCGAACCGAGCGAGAAGATCAAGCCGTAGAACTTCCATACTTCGAATTAACACTTCCGAACATTTTACTAACTACGTTTATAAAAATAGTTCGAGATGCTCACGAAGGGATACGATTGGTCCAAGAAGACATAAAAAAGGTACAAGAGTCGCCAGATATCAGTGTTGCGAGAGCGGGGAAGGACGAGCTTTAAACGTGAGGGCCTAGTTGAGTTTTCCGCAGCTCGAAATTATAATAGTGCTGTGTGGCTTGCCGGCGCTGTCGCCGGTGCGGCTCAGCCGGTCCACCAGCTCCAGGCCCTCCACCACGGTCGCGAAGATGGCTGTGAAGCCGCGCATCTCGCGCAGCACGATGCGGAACTGCGAGCCCACTAGACCCAGGTTGTCATGCTTCTTCTGCGAGCGCCGCATGCCCACGGCGCCGCGTACGGCCGCGAGGCGCGTGTCGTCCGGCATGAAGTAGCTCTCCTCGAACACGGAGCGGCCGCCGCGCCCGTTGTTGAGCTCGAAGTCGCCCGTGATGACACTCTCGTTCTCCCAGCACTGGAACACGCAGCAGCCGCGGTAGCCCACACCCAGCTCGCCGCTCGCCAGCACCGCGAAGTTGCGCGCCACCTCCACCAGCACGCGCCCGCACGCCGCGCCGGCCACCTCCAGCTCGAAGTAGAACAGCGGCAAGGCGCTGGGCAGGCGCGGCAGCGGCGACGCCACCGCCGACGTGGACGACGCGCCTAGGACCACCTCGCCCTCCGCCGCCACCTCGCCGCCCGCCCACTGCCGCGCGAACAGCTGCGCCGTGCAGTAGTTGCCCAGCAGCAGCAGCGGGTCGTGCTCGGCCCACGTGCCCGGCCCCGACGGGGCCTGCGCCGGCGCGGCCGCCAGGGCGCGCCGCAGCAACTCGAAGTCGACGGGCACGCTCGCCGACCGAACGAGGTCGTCGAGGCGAGCCTGCACGAGGGCCTCGGCGAGGCGCGCGCGCAGCTGGTCGCGCTCGGCCGCGGCGGCGGGGAGCGAGCGCGGCTCGGCGGTTAGGGGCGCGAGGGGCGCGGGCAGCTCGGCGGTGGCGAGGGGCGCGAGGGGCGCGGACAGCTCGGCGGCGGCGAGGGGCGCGAGGGGCGCGGACAGCTCGGCGGGCGCGGACAGCTCGGCTTCCAGGCGCAGCTTCAGCGCCGTGGCCGCGCCCAGCGCGCGCAGCAGCAGGTCGCGCCGACGGCCGGCCAGGCGCGCCAGCTCCCGCCGCAGCTCGCGCGTCTCCCGCTCGGGCGCGGCCAGGCGCGCCAGCTCCCGCCGCAGCTCGCGCGTCTCCCGCTCGGGCGCGGCCAGGCGCGCCAGCTCCCGCCGCAGCTCGCGCGTCTCCCGCTCGGGCGCGGCCAGGCGCGCCAGCTCCCGCCGCAGCTCGCGCGTCTCCCGCTCGGGCGCGGCCAGGCGCGCCAGCTCCCGCCGCAGCTCGCGCGTCTCCCGCTCGGGCGCGGCCAGGCGCCGGGCCAGCGCCAGCACGGCGGCGTGGGTGGGCAGGCGGTCGGCGCGGCCGTCGGGCAGGTCGGTGCGCTTCCAGCAGTGCATACAGTACACTTCGCGGCCGACGCCCAGCACGCCGCGCGTGCACGCCAGGCAGAAGTGATGCTTACACGCCAGCAGCTTGGGCAGGCGCTCCACGTCGTCGAAGGCTCGCTTGCAGCACGAGCACAGCGCCAGCTCCTCGATGTCGCCCAGCGGCGAGTGAGCCATCTGCGAGGCGAAGGGCCGAAGTGGCGCGGCTGGTGCGGAACTCACGTCGGCGCCGTCACTGCGGCCTGGCGCCGGGCCCTCGCGAAATCGGGCGCGACCGGACCTTTGTACTGGAGAGCGTCGACGCATACGATACGAGACGTTCGCGCCGCTCGGATGGATCACATTTTACGTTGTTCGGTTAGCGCTTCGCTCGACTCTGATTAATACTGAGTAAATTAACTAAGTACGGTTATTGATGTGGATTGCCACATCATTTTACGTTTTGTGTACAATCGCCATATCGTTTTTTCTTTGTGCACCGCGCTTCACGTCGTTCGATCAACAGATTCCTTCCCGGCGCGCGGCGCAGTGACTTTGTTCAGAGGCGTCGCGGTCGTTCGAAAGGGCCATTCTGTTTTCACTATTTATTTAAATATACTTTATATATATATAGCTGGTATGTTAGTACGTTAAGAAATTGGAAATAACCGGTTAAAACGATTATTTTCCTAATATAAATTTAAGTTACCAAACAGTTATTATTAATACTAACCAACCGGTATTGTCTCGTCGCTCTGGTGGGGGCGTTAGCGACTGATGAGGGTGAAGAGAATAGAAGTATTTATTTGCAATAAATTTGATTGGTTCGATTTCCAGGTCGGCCATAGTATTATTAGGAATTTCTCCCTTCGGGAAATATAGGCGTGTTGCTATGTTATGTTACTTCGACCGTAACATAAACATACGTGTATTATATTCCTAATAAATAAGTAATACGTATAATGGCAAAAGGAATAAATTAAAAATATTGTTAGTGGTTGCGCACGCCGTTTTACATCAAAGTGGGCGTCGCCGCCGCTGTAAAGTCTCCGCGTCGCGTAGCGGGCGGTTCCGAGGCTGACTTCAGTCGGTCGGAGCAATCTGTGCTAGCGGGCGGCGTCGCGTCACACGTTGTCGCCCATCGAGCGGGCGCGCGGGCCGCCCACGTCACGCGCCGCCACACTGACACCGACGCACTCGGTCTTTGCAATACTTTACGGATTGCGCTTAGTACCACTTAGTGTATAAACGTTTGCGTTTGTCTAAAATGTTTTGAATTAAATAATTACCTCAATGGTAATCTCACGAAATATAAATAAAAAAACATTGAGTGTAGGTATTGTTTTGAGAGTAGTATTCTAACATTATCAAAGTGGATGACATAATTTCCTCTCCTAGGAAGTGCGTTCTTTACTTGCCTTTTGTTTAGGTTTCCGTAGTAAAAAGGCCTTTTTAGTGTACATACCTACACGTAAAGCGGGAAGATATTTATCTACACGTCTATTCCATTGTGTATACATACTTACTTTTTTTTTTTTTTTTTTTGCGGATGGGAAATCATCAAATGACCCCTCCCGCTCTGGGTGGAGCGGAAGGGAGTGTCAGACTCTTACTGACTAAAACCCACCCGTGTTCCTTCCTTAGCCCTTTATGTTCCGGGCCAGCGGTAACCCTTTCGGACAATCCCGCTGACCCGGCAGGCTTCGGCCCTATGGGGCCCCTCCTCGATGCTGACATCTCTTTGAGGCGCGCGTGGAACACGTACGCGCCGTCCGGCACGGGCCTGGTCCTGATCGGACGGTGAGCTACCCATTACTCTCCGCCCGCAGGCCCGCGCCTACGGTGGCCGGGAGTCGTCGCGCGGCTCCCGACGCCCGGAGCGTCTCCCGCGGCGGCTGGGACGGGAGGCTCTCTCCCTGAGCCGTCCCGCCACCTCCTTCGCTAGCATGACTGCTTCGCAGAAGGAGGTGACTGCCTCCCACTCCCTCTCGCCCCGGACCATGGCTTGCACCAGGGCCGGGCGCGAGAGGTCGCCGCCGCTGCCGATCGCCTCTACGAGGACACGGCGGTGCTCCGCCCAAGCGGGGCAGACCTCCACCGTGTGCTCCACCGTGTCCTCTGGGCGATCCTGGCAATGGTGACACCCGGGCGTTTCCTCCCGCCTGATGATGTGATACATACTTACTTACTTATACTTACTTACTTACATACTTCTATTCCATTGTGTGGGGTGTAGTTGGATTGGTCTTCAAAAAATATTGGGGGTAAGTGATGAATATTTTTCGATTCCGTTTGCGAAATAATTAAGCGTGGTTATTTTTGTTAGTCAAGTATGTGTCCCCCCCTTCTACCAGCTAAACCATTGTATGCAGAGCCGGATTAACCATGTCGGGGCCCTTAGGCAATGCAAATCTCGGGGCCCCTTTTCAGCCGTTTGAAGATCATCAGCTCTTCTAAAGTTGATGAAGGGATGTGAGTAATGGCATCAGCAGCATCACCGTCAAGGCAGGCCCTGCAAAGGGGGCTGTCTGTGGCGCCTATGTTGAAAAGATGTTTGTTAAGGAGGTTGTGGCCCGTAATTGAACCTATTATTGTTCTAAGGTTATTTCTACTTAGGCTGAGAAGTTTTTTGGTTAGTCGCGGGTGAATCATTGGTAAAGCCAATTTTAACTGTCTACAGTCTGTTGCCCGTGACCATCTGTTGTTATGGAGTTCGGTCGCTCTTTGGCGAATCCACGCACGAAATTGTGAGAAAGGCAAAGGGAGAAGTGGGTACGGGCCTAGCACCCTCATATCAGAGCCTCTCTTCGCAAGTTCATCTGCAGCATCATTGCACAAGGATCCACTGTGCCCCTTGATCCACTGGAGAGTAATACGATTGGATGTCGATAAACTCTCCAGAGCTAGGTGGCACTCGAAGATTAGTCTATTGTTAGTTTGTTTGCTTTCTAAAGCTTTGAGCACAGATAGGCTGTCGGATAGGAACTTAATTCCGTAGTTCCGAATGCCTAAGCGCTGTACTGCCGTTGCAGCTTGTGTTAAGGCAACACATTCGCATTGAAAGATCGAGCTGTGTGTGCCTAGCGGTATGTGGAAGTTAATATTGAGGTCAAGGGAGTGTACGCTAGCACCTGAACCGTTTTGTGTTTTTGAGCCGTCTGTGTAGATTCGCACTTAATTGGCTCCTGACTGATCCCTTTCTTCTTGAACTGTTTGTATAATATAGTTTTTGTTGAACATTGGTTGGTTAGGTGTTCTATCACACGGGGCAGCGATGAGAGGCTGGTACTCAATCGCTCGGTCCAGGATTTTAACGTGTGGACTGGTAAGGTTTTTGCCCCATATGGTTATGTATTAGCCTGATGGCAGCTAGCGCCGCCTCCTGCTGTATGTACATGTGCTCGGAAACAGGTTGAAATTCTTAACCGGTTACGGTCATTGACCCCAAACCGAAATCGATTTAGGTTAAGGTTTGCACTTTACCGGTTTTTACCGGTTTATGCGGGAAACCGGTTTTTTATGAATTTTGGTTTTGATAGTGGAAATTAACCGGTTAAAACCAAGTTTGAACCCCCCCCCCCCCCCCCACGCGGCCCCGCCACTCTCGCGAGCACGGTCTGGACGTTGCGATATCACTAATGTGTATTAACCATCATTTTCAAAATTTTATTACGGAATTAACCGGTTCATTTGGGTGTCACAACCGTTTGTGCTTAAGTAACCGGTAACCTTTATCATTTGGGTTTCATAAGAACAGTTCACTTGTTTAACCGGTTAATGAAGGAACGATATATTTACCGGTACTTAATCGAAATTAACCGCTCTTTTTAAACCGGTTCAGAGCCCTGCTAGTAGCAACTTACCCCCGATGTTTCCAAGACCGCACATTCTGCCACCCCTGATCCACGGCTCTTGGATGAGGGCGATGATCTTTCCTTGTTGTTTTTCCAGCACCCTGCGCAAGGTGGCGGACGCAGATTGGCTGTGCTGGAGGTTGGTCTGCAGGATCCTAGTCCCGCAAAAGAGAGGAGCAGAGGCTGCTGTCCTCGCCCTCACTACTCTCCCCTGGCGGAAAGCAATCCTCGTCCGAAATCAGACCGGACGAAGGTGGATCCCTCGTTGAACCCGCTGTTGAGAGAACCTCTAGCGCGGCCATGGAAGTCGCCAACTCAACCGCCTCCCCAACAGTCTCCATCGCTGAAGGCGACGGGGAACGTTCAGGAAGCGGTGAACCAGGTTCCCTCTCAGGCGCACCCGAGGCTGTTTCTGATGTTGGTGCGGCGGCATCCTCCCTGGTACCACCCTCCTCCAGGAAGCGGATGTATATACTACCCATGAGGTAGTATACTCGCCGTTGTTGGTCTTTTATGGTTTTAACCATGGGCTCCGGCACACGAAAGAAGAGACAGGTACCCGGGGGCTCCTGCCTGGCCCTTTCGTGTGTCAGGGTCCAGGTGTTAATTATGAGGTTCGGGTTCTGCCTCGCCAGCATCCTGAGAAGTTCTGTTGTGTCCTCGCTGTTCTCGGGGACAAACAACATGCACATTACCTTCTTAGGTATGTCAGCTTGAGGCAGAACGGTAAGCTTGGTCCCCGGTAACGGGGACGGTATGTTATTTATGACCCCTTTGAGCCAGGCCATTGTGAAGTCGTCCTCACACCATGTCTTAAGGACACCTTCAGCGAAGTGGGCCCGGCCTCTAAAATGGATCGCAGTGCTTTGCGGATCCCCTCCGCTTGCTCCTGCGTCATTTCCAAAAAGGGCTCGGTCATGACGGCAACGCATAGCTCGTTGCTCCTGAATGACGCAGCCGCTTCGGCGTAGCTCACCAAAGTTCCGTCAACCACCCGGGAGCGAGCAGGCTTGCTCAGTTGGTGTGACGGTATCTTCGGGACGCGAACGCTTCTGCGCCCTGGCCGGCAGTTCTATGTTGGTTTTGTTCAGGTTTTTCCGCCCTCCTGGCCTCTCGCTGCGCTTGCGCTTAGAGCTGGTGGCAGCTTCGCCTTTTGGCATCTCAGCCGTAGCCGACACCGCCTTGAGGGACGTCTTCTTGTTCGTAACTGTTTGCCATTTTTTGGCGTTTGATGCTCCTGCCAGTGGGGCTTTGGCCAGACTCGTCAGGTCCCCCTCAGAGACTGCAGTCTCTGACGCAACCCGTGTTTTGGGCGCATCCACATTTGCAGTACTCCTCGAGTCGCCATGAGTGAGTGCTGACCTTGGCCTTTCTGTCAGGGATGTGTTAGGGGGCGCATCCGTGGACGCAGATGAGGTTGAGATCGCTCAGGACGCAGCCGGTTGTGGCGCATCCTTCGCGGTTGCCTTCCTCATTGCATCCTTGGACGCAGCCGAGCGTTTAAGCTTTTTGGGTGCAACCTTAGGCAGTTGCCGCTTAGGCGCATCTTGAAACGCAGCCCTTGTGTTGGATGTGGATGGCGCATCTGAAGACGCAGCCCTTGGTATGTTCGTTTTTGTAAGCGCATCCGACGAGCGGGACGCAGCTTGTGGTTTGGTAGTTGACGTATTTGTCTCTTTATCCATGTGTTTGGACGTTTCTGATTCACCGTTGGAGCTCTCCACCCGCCACGGAGCCCTCAGTCGGGGACGTCGCCCGTTCAACGAGCGATCGCCAGAGTTACTCCTTCGGTATAGGACCAACCTAGTAAGAAATTGACGAGTCCGCACGCGACGGAAAATCACGGGACTGTATACGACACGAGACTATGCCGCGACTCACCCCGAGACCCCACGCCACGCCGGCTGCCCTCCCCCACTAGGCCGATCCTCGCTTGACATCCCGCTTATGGGATGCCTCAGCCGGTTGATAGTGGGTAGCTACCCCACTACCTCCCGTGTAAGAGGAAATCCGGGCCAAAGTGGTGTGTTGTGTGCAACCTGCTCCACTCAACCACCAGGATTCCTTCATCCCTCCGTACGGGTCCCCGCGCACGGCACAAACACGAGGGAGGTCATTGCTGTCCATCATCTGCTCTTGTTCGATGGTGGACACCCAGGGGCATGACCTCGCCACCCCTGAGATAAGTCGCCCGGTGATTTATGTTACGTCTAATTCATATGGAATTAGACCAATAACGGGGGGCAACCTCGAGAAGGAACATCACTAGACTTGCCTTGAAGATCTACACGACCGCTGCGCTCTCCCTCAAGACCACGCCACACTGCCACCTCTGAAGGAGGAGGCAAGGTAGGTTGTGGCAGGTTTGCGTCTACAAAACCAAGCCAAGCAAGTAAGCAAGCGAAGCGTGTTGTTGAAAGCCAAAACATAAATTTGCAAACACAAACCCCCCCTAATATGGCCCTGTCGACCATTGTAACAACCAGACACATTTGACGCATTATCGCAAGTCTGGTCTCTCGCATTTTTTATATCAATGTTGTTTATTTAAAAAAAAAATTGTAGCGGCCAGTTCTTCCCCTTTGAGACTTACTATAGGAATAAATGTAAGAAACATTTTGCTACTTCTCCATTTGACGTAACGTATCTCAGCACTACAGTACTGATCAGTATGAGATATGTCTGTTGTCGGATCGACGCTTATCTTCCATACTTATAATAAATCTGTAGAAGTGAAAATTCTGTACATTGAAAATATAAAAAAAAAAAATGGCAGGGGGTGTTACTAGACCGACACCGAACCCAAAAATGTGATTAAAAAAATTTTTTTCTGTCTGTCTGTTTGTTCAGGCATCGCGCAAAAACTACCGGTTCGATTACGATGAAACTTGATATTATTATTCTTTAATATCCTGGGCACCACACTGGGTACTTTTTATCCCGGAAAAGTATCTATATATATATAATTCAAAGTCCTGACTGACTGACTGATATATCAACGCACAGCCTAAACCGCGGGTCCTAGAGACATGAACTTTGGAGGGTGTGTTATTTGTGAAGAGTAGGTATCCACTAAGAAAGGGTTTTTCGAAATTCCACCCCTAAGAGGGTGAATGAGGGGAGGGTGAAATTTCACGCGGTCGAAGTCGCGGGCAGAAGCTAGTTAAGAAAATTTGGCCTCAATAATTTCATTAATGCATTGACTGCCACCGCGGTCACCGGTGACCGCGAACAATAGATTTTCTATTGTGTCTGTGGTCTGGCAGTCAACGTGCAGTCAACAATTAATAAAAAATAAAAACTTTAAGTGCTTCAGACTTTGATCCATAAGATGTTAGTAATACTTTGTTAGTAATAATAAATTGTCTTTACATAAAAAACATGTTAAATCTGTATTTTAATGAAATAAAGTTATCCCACGAAAAACATTTTCATGTAAAATGTTGCCAAGACGAGACCACATATGGCTCGCACTGCCAAAAAGTTATCAGATCTCATGTACAGCCAAGCTTCTAACTCTACACGCCCTAACTTCACAAACTCTACATGTTCGATATAGGGAACAAAACTTTAAATAAAAACTAGAATATTGACTTGAGAGGGGGTTTAATGCCAAAGGCTATTATTAACAATAATTACTTATAGGAAATTAGGACTTAGTTTTAGACATTTAAATATTATTAGGAAGCACAAACTGCAAGTGTAGTTGGCGGTCGAGCAAGTGACGTTTCTTGTCAAGTTCTCTCGCGGGCGGCGCGTATCGCGTGACGCAGCGGTGACGCCATTGGTTGGTGTATTCATCACGTCATGGCGCGGGGCCACCATTGGCCTGCGGCTGCGCAATACCGCTGTGAGTGTTGCCAGGTAGGTTGATATGTTCGGATACCTTATGCGGCGTCAACACTACACCTTAGTCAAAATATGAGGCTTGGCCGTTTCGTTACTACAAAAACTATTGTATAACAGAAAAGTAATGAACAGTGAATAAATTTTTCACCTTACGCCCATGTGATGGCAAATTTTGATACTAGAGTTCTGAAAATTGATATAGGGACTCTATATCAATTTTCAGAACTCTAGTATCAAAATTTGCGGAAGTCTCGTACAAACTTCCATCCCCTAGTTTAAGGGGTTGGAGGGTAAAAGTACCAAGTTTTAAAATTGTTTTGTTGTTTGTGTACTATTACTAGCTTACATACCAAATTTCAGCTTTCTAGGACTTCAGGAAAAACCTTAGAATATTAATGCTAATGAAATAAAAAAAAAAATTTGGACGGTTGGGGGGTTATTTACTGAAAATCCTGAAATACGTATTTTATTATTTATAACAAGGAGTCCCTATATCAATTTTCAGAACTCTAGCATCAAAATCTGCGGAAGTCTCGTACAAACTTCCATCCCCTATTTTAAGGGGTTGGTGGGTAAAAGTTCCAAGTTTTAGAGTTTTTTTGTTGTTTGTGTACTATTACTAGCTTAAATACCAAATTTCAGCTTTCTAGGACTTCAGGAAGACCCTTAGAATATTGATGATCATCAGTGAATCAGTGAGTCAGTGACGAAATCGGGGTATTTTAGATATCAATAAAATCTAAAGTATAAGAGCTATGCAATTTAAACTTTATAGGTTTAATAAATCAACCACTGACATCATATCCCGAAAATTTTGTTTATCTGGTATAATCCAAACCCAAGTTATGAAGGTTCAAAAATACGACGAAGTGCTTCGAGAAAAGGTAGGTAGTGCCCTTGCGCTTCGCTTGGCTCGTCTTGGCGGGGGCACTCCCGTGCCCCCAGATTATTATTTAAAAAAAACACATAAAACCTTACTTCCCAATATTTCAACAAGTTCCTCGCAAATCGTTGAAGACAAATATGATTGTCTTCCTATCCCAACATTACCATATTTGGCTAAATGCGAACTAAGGAACGGATTCTACTCCGCGAGAAATTCTAAAATTCCCAAATAGTTGCCATTATGTTGAGAACCAAGAATTTCATCATCACGAAATGCTAAATTACGTTTGTGTGCGCACGGGGCCCTTAATCGATTCGTTGCGGATGGCACGTCTCCCGTGCCATCATTCCTTTTTGCATGTGGCGTTAGGCACGGGAGCCGAGTCATTCTGAAATCGATGGTAACTCCTTCAAATTAACTTTTAGGGAGATCTACTCGGCCGCATGTTTTCGACTTTTGATGAAAAATGTAAAAGAATACCGTCCCCCCACCCTTATCTCCGAAGTTTGCAAAGAGAAAAATCTGAAATAATTCTATCTGATAGAAGTTTATGTAAAGATTACAGGAAAAATAAAACGAAGTCTCTAAATAGCACACTTTTTCAGATATCATCAACAAAAGTTACATTAGTTCCACTATCGGTCAAGAGATGACACTGACCTAAAACTGCAATATTCTACACCGCAGCGCGCAGTGTTAAAATGCTCTGACGAATACAGGCCAAATACAAACAAACATAAACAAAACAAACAACAAACATATTATTACGATGGTACGGAACCCTCGGTGCGTAAGTCCCGGCTCGCTCTTAACCGGTTTTTTTTAAATAATTGAGTCACTTTTTAACTTTCTGACCTTTTCTCGCAGTCGGTCGTAGCAACTCAGCTGGTGTACCGAAACGGATTAGGTTAGAACAGTCACCCACCAGTCCACCACACGCGAGCCGAATGGGTCGCAGTAACTCAGCTAGTGTAGAACAGTCACATAGGCGTAGATAGGGGGGGGGGGGGGGGCGCAGGGCCGAGCGCACCCTAGAATGGTCTGGTGCCCACGCTAGGATGTTTGGGGACCTATTCGAAATTCTAAGCTGGATACTTACATAATATAACTTCACACAAAAGCAATCAATTAAATAATCTACCACTAAGACCTACACAAACTTATTATTACCTACATAATTAATATACCTAAAACAGCGTTTTCGCCGTACGGCATTTCATACAAACTTTCAAGCCCTTATTTTTCGAAATTAATGACCGATTTTAATGAAATTTCATACGCATAAGCAGGATACAAAGATCTAAAAAGTTCTAGAGTATTATATTCTCCCATACAACAAAAGTGTTTTTTTTTCGGTGCGTCGCGGGCGCCGAGCGCTCCGTACGGCCGAGTCACGGGATTTATACGGAATTTACAAACACCACTTTCAAAATGCCTACCCCTACGCATTCGTAGCCCACTGTTTTTTAACATTAAAGTTGACAGAGGCATTTTACGAAGTACCTGTCTAAATCCTTTGCGACCTTATGAGGTATAGCTCGAAGTCTCGAACTGCGCTCCATTCCATCCATTTCAATACAAACCCGGGCCCGTCGCTGTGTCGACCCGTGAACACGAGGCATTAGTGTAGGATCCTCACACATTCTGCACGTAGTATAATACAAACGCTCACCATTTCTGCCCCGCATTTCATCACCACTGTCACATTCCCGATCATCATGTTCCCGTATTAACGAGCACAGTAGGCCGACAAACGTTACCGCCGCGTGTACGCCGCCGACGACGCGGCGACTGACGGCGACGAGCGGTGTCTTTTGATGTGCAAAGATCAACAAATTACAGAGGAGAAAATGTTAAAGAATAATTATGAAATCAGAAACTGTTAGGAAATTGTACTTATGCTTTAATAATTATTACAAACTGTTTTCAATTTCTAACTTTTAAACAAGATTTAACGGGTTTCTTAGAAAATTAGTTTAAATTTAATTATCTACTTTAAATTTATTGGGTTAAAAGGATACAGATACTGCAATAAACGAGCGCGCGTCGTGTGACTCTAATTACATTGACATAAAGTTCAAATTCAATTGTTTCACGCGCGCTAGTTGCTTCAAACTGTACATGCGATGAAATTTTTTATCACGGCTAAAGTCGCGATCTTTTATTTTATTTCATTCACTATCGATTTATCGACTTACATACAAAACTTTTATTAAATGCACGACACATTGCATCAATTTAAAACTTCCTCTGTAATGTGTGTTCTTATTTATTTTGGCGGTGTTTTACAAAGGATGCCTACTCTTTGTATTTTGTGCCGCCGCGCCGCGCATAGCCGTGGACGCCTCTCTCAAACTAGGTGACCCGGCCCGGGTTCAAACCTCGGCCTACACCAATGAGTTTTGTGATCATTTACCTTGATCAGAATTACTGTACTAACTTGAGCACGTCGTGCAGAGTGCAGACAGCTGCTACAACACGGTCACAATTATCTCTGTACCTCGCTGGAATGCGATGCCCATCTCGCCTCCCCATGTAGGTACGGCGCGTCGTCGAGTCGCGCTTGCGCGTCGCGTGTACTTGGGGTCGTCGGCCACGCGGATGTCGGCGAGCGCGCGCGCAGTTTGAACTCGAGGTCATGCGCAAGCGTCAGATGATATTTATTTACGAATACATTGCTTGTTAGAGTTGTAAAGAAAAAAAATGTACGAAAGATGCTAAAAAAAAATAGGTAAAATTGATCATTATTTTTTCATATTTTTTGATGGTATCGTATCGAGAATCACTAGCCCTATCACCTGTCTTCGTTTTCGGAAGCGTTTCCCTTACATCCTGTATAATAATCAAATTTAGAAAAAACAAAAAGAAATAAAAGTACTGTTTGTCCACTCGAAGTCAAGGGGTTGGTAGTGTTAGGGCACTGGAATTCTAAAGACATTCCCAAGGCCACTTGACCATGACCTCCAAGGTCACTCGATCTTGATCTCCAAGGATCACTTAAACTTGATATAAAGTCAAGGACAACTAAGGTCACTTGACCTTGACGTCAAGGCCACTAACCATGAATACTGACCTGTTACTGCTCCTGAGAATTGCGGATCTTGACTTTCGGAATTTAGACCTTGACCTAAAGGTCAATGATCCTGAGGTCAAGGTCAATACCCTTGAGGTGACCCAAGGTCTTAATTAGGCGATGGTTCCGAAGGCTTAATTAGGCGATGGTGTTGGATAAAATGTTTCTAACTCTTTTTTTCATAGTGCCCCGTTTCTTATCCACTGACCCTGTTTGGTCTAATGAAATTTTAAATAAAATAGAATTTTAAAAAGTCTGGTTTTGTCTGAATGTCAATACGCACTGCACTTGTCGTCTAGTACCGAGTTTGGTAAATGATAAATGATTTTATTTCTGTAAGTAGGTTTGTACAAACACTTTTACACGTCAATCAATTTTTTTTTAAACTAGATGAGGTCGGCGTTTCCTAACTGACTATTCTGAGAAGAAAGGCCGAAACAAACTCAGAAGTCACAGTGGTTGCGCCGGTTGCGCGCGTCGGCACGCCACCCATGGTTGTTATTCGAACAAATGCGTGTGTTGCGAGACACGCGGGTGAAATCCTATTTTATCCTGGCATTAGGCCTGTTCTTAATAGTTAGGTTTGTTGACGACCGAAGTCGCACGCAATGACGCGACAGCCGATGTGTGATAAATAATAATGTGTCGGTTCGTTCTCCTCAGGAGCGCGACGCGTACGGTAACGAGGTGGGCGTGTCGGCCAAGCGCGTGCCCGTGGCCTACCTGCTGGTGGACGTGCCGTGCGGCGTGGCGGGAGACGCGGCCGTGCCCACGTTCTGGCCGCGCGCCGCCTTCCCGCCCGCCAACCGGCCGCTGCAGCACCAGCTGCAGACGCTGCGCGCGCTGCACGCGCAGCTGCAGGCCGCCGACAGCTTCCTGCAGGCCGCGTCCGACCTGCACGTGCTGCTGTTCCTGGCCAGCAACGAGGCGCTGCCGCTGAGCCCGGCCGCGCTGGAGCCGCTGCTCCGCGCCGTGCTGGCGCGCGACGCGGGCGCGGCCGACGCCTGGCGCGCCACGCCCAGCGCCGCCACGCTGGACCAGCTCACGCGCGCCTCCGCCGACCACGACACGGACAGGTAACACGCAAAACCTGACAAAAGGTAGAGAACTGCTGTTTTTTAAGGTTCCAAAAAAACTGAACCTTTATAAAATCACTTTATTGCCGTCTGTCATGGAGATTTGTGCCACGTAGGAATTTGTAGTTTGGCATAATGTTCCGGTGTCGTTGACGCGCACACAAATTGCCAGTCACAGACCAAATATATTTACATAAGTGTGTTTTACCGGCCTTGCAAGTACTCGTAATAGCTCAAAATTTGCAATTTACCGTCCCCCCTTTATCACCAATTTCTAAAGCTAAAATTTAATTTTAATATAATTCTCCGTCAATATAAATCCGTAATTTACAGGGAAAATATAGCGGTTTTCGACATTGCTATAATTCCTGAAAAAAATTTGAAATAATTCCAATAATATGATATGCTTACTTACGAAGGCCTTTTCGGCATAGTTCTATGTATGTAATATTACGTTTTATCAAATAAAAATAGTTAGTAAGCTGAATCACGTAGTGCTAATATTTTTTCCTGGACACGTTCTTTTCCAAGAAGTTATTAACCATACATTGTTGACGTTTAGACGTCTCCTAACTTTATTATCATTTTGATGTATAGTTAAGGAGCTAACGCCTAGCAAACTTATTACTTACGCGCAGCGCAGTACAGTTATCGCGGCAGGCCAGCCAGGCCAGCGCGGCAGCGAGCGTTCCACTGACTACTCAATGTGGTTCTTGCGTGAGCCCGACTCGCTGTTGGTCAGTTTGCTCATAATGATGAGTACAATGACTCCTTTCCGGTTTTCAGTTATTTCCATTACATACACCTTGTTTATGAATCAAATCAAGTTTTGTTCCACTTAAAGACTCTGTCAGTGTCACGTTGTTAGTTCTCTCTGCTGACGAATCTGTAAAGAGGATAGCTGACTAGCTTTCAATGATAACGTAACGGTGAATCTGTAAAACAGAGTAATACTCAGTCATTTATTGGGTAGTAATTTAACATTTATTACGATCATTATGAACCCTGCCAGGCACAGCAAAATAGTAGGAGCGAGGAAGCTTTGCGGATGAATTTTTCGACGCTATTTTTTACCCGACTGCGCGACGCAAAGGAGTGGTAATGTGTTCATCAGCCTATGTATGTATGTTTGTATGTTCCTTTGAAGCACTATACAGACCAAACGCCTGGGCCGATTTTTATGATTCACACGTCAATCGATTCCTCTTAGTCCGGCGAGTGTCACTAAAGACATGACGTTAGTGAAAATTCAATATGGCGACTACTATGTATGTACTGATGTCTTCAAAAAAAAATTTTTTTCTCAAAACCTATCGAGTGGGGTATCAAAATAAAGGGCTTTAAAAGACGATTACAAAAATATAAACAACTTATATGGTTAAAAGTAATTCGAAGTGACAAATCGTAAAAAACACGTACCTACCAAGAACTAAATCGTCAGCGAAATCTTTCACATTTAATTTTGTAAACTAAAAAGCTGGAAATAAAAAAAGTTATTTAAAAAATAACAAACCCGACTGCGTTAAAAAACTTAAGTTAAAAGAACTGAAAAGCTAAAAACAAGCCCATTATAAATTAAATAAAAGTTGGAAGCAGGCGGGACCCATTTGAATTTGAAAATATAATAAAAATGGTCTGGGTCCCGCCTGCTTCCAACTTTTATTTAATTTAAAATGTGCTTGTTTTCAGTTCTTTTAACTTAAGTTTTTACCGCAGTCGGGTTTTTATTTTTTTAATAACTTTTTTTAGTTTCTGTACAGTTTTAGTTAAGTTAGGATTTAATTTTGTTATTTTTAGTTTGTATACAGGCTGTTAGTGTGAGCAGTGGCAATATTTAAGGAGGTGCATAAGTATCATGAGTAGATTCTAAAACCGTTGAAAAAATATGACCTTTTTTTTCTAAGTTTTTCTTCTAATATCCCGAAAAATAAAAAATCATAGTCACATTACTGTTAGGCCTCTGCCCCGCATGTACCGGGCCGCGCCGGCGGCGCGCGCGCAACGTCAGTCTGCACTCAGTCGCGCTAGAGAGTGTACGTGTGCCGTTTGCGTACAGACTACTCTCGCGCATCACGTAGATACGTGTATCGACGCGATATTAGTTACCGACAATGGCCGCGTTCTCGAACGAACAACTTACCGAAATGGTTAGACTCTATGCGATAGCCGGTGATAGTTTACTTGCTGCTCAGGACCTGTACCAGGAGTTGTACCCGGGTCAACGGGCGATGGATTGGTCGCGGAGAACCTGTCGACTGGCCTCCTCGTTTGCCTGACCTCACTTCCCTTGACTATTTTTTATGGGGCGATTTAAAACGCCGTGTGTATGCCACGGAGTTTAATACCAGACGCGAATTGAAAATATACGGTCGAATTGAGAAACCTCCTCCTTTTTTTGAAGTCGGTTAAAAAGACGCATTAAAAGTGCTTTCAATGACGTAAAGAGTGAGAGTGTTGTACATAATCGAGTGCAAAATAACTTAGAAGACGTGCGGAGACATGTTTAGCCGTAAACGGTAAACATTTTGAACAGATTTTATGACTAATGTAAGTTATTATTGATTTTCTTAGTAAGTAGGTATTTAATCAATATTTAAAATTTAAATCAAAATCAGTGCAGTGTTGAAAGGGACAACCTAACTAAACTACTTGTAAATAACGTGATTCTCTTTGTAAATACGCCAAAAATACCTAACTTAGAAATTAAGATGTAGTAAAGTTCGCTAATTCGCACTGTGCGTTCATTGTGCATCTCATTGTTTCGACAACATCGTAAAAAAAGTGTCAGTACCGCCAGCCCAGCCCCTACGTAATAAGGGCGATTTTTTGTGCATCGGCGAATGGAAGTTATCGAATGGCGTGTACATGTGTGCGTGCGCCGCGTACGCGAGCGTGCCGGCGGGCGCGCGCTTCGTGCGTTATCGTAGGGTGCGGTCACTTCGCGTAAAATTTCGGAATTAGAAAACCGTAAAATTCGCATAAAAATTGCGACTTATACATTTAAACCTTTTGTAATATTTTTTTATTTAAGGTTATCTATCCGTCCTTTGAAAATTGCCACTGTTTACCCTTACATCCTGTATATCTTGATTATTTAAATTTATTGATTATCTCCTAAAAAAAAAAAAAAAAAGCTTTAAATTTAACTTCTATTCTTAAGTAATCTGGCCCAAACCTTAAACTATTGTTATATGTACAGTCACCTGCAAAAGTCCATGGGTACCCTAATGTCTATTTTCCTGTGAACGTTTGAAGTTCAAGTGTGTGTTTTAACATAATAGGTTAATAATTAGGAACAATTTTCTTTAAAAGAAACTATTAATTATAAATTGTTTGAATGTTTGAAGAGACAAAAAGAACACCGTCATTTCTTGATTCATAGGATTTTGAATCTGAACTGCCCATCCATTTTTGCAGCCGACCGTACATACCCTGTACACGCGACATGCGAAGGGTTAAGTAATCTGGCCCAAACCTTAAACTCGAATTTGTGATCAAACTAAACTTACTCTTTGAGGGTTTTTAATGAGAATAGATGCTGTTACGTACGGAAAACATTTTTAATAAAATAAATTAGTAATTGAGACCTCGCCACTGCGACCTTACGCATGTTTACATTTTTCTTTCAAAATAAATAAGTACTTACATCAATTAAAAAAAACAGATAACGTAGTCGCTCTACCACACCGGAAATCGTAGAGCTCACATTTGCTGGGCAAACGTTTCACTCGCGCTTTGCGCGCGCGCTCCGACCGCAGTTCACATCAAATCAAATCATTTATTGGTTTGCAAACATGGGTATTTGGTACAGACGCGAGCACATTAAGCTACTATAATCTGTCAAATTTCTTTCATAGATCTTCAACTTTATCACTAAAGCATAAGGATCAAAGTTGATTGGGAAAATTTATCGCTAAAGCATAAGGTTCAAAGTTGATTGGGAAAATTTGACAGTTTCGGGTAGCTTGATGTGCTGGCGTCTGTACATATTGAGTTCGTGTTTGATTGACAGTTTCGGGTAGCTTGATGTGCTCGCGTCTGTACATATTGAGTTCGTGTTTGATTGACAGTTTCGGGTAGCTTGATGTGCTCGCGTCTGTACATATTGAGTTCGTGTTTGATTGACAGTTTCGGGTAGCTTGATGTGCTGGCGTCTGTACATATTGAGTTCGTGTTTGATTGACAGTTTCGGGTAGCTTGATGTGCTCGCGTCTGTACATATTGAGTTCGTGTTTGATTGACAGTTTCGGGTAGCTTGATGTGCTCGCGTCTGTACATATTGAGTTCGTGTTTGATTGACAGTTTCGGGTAGCTTGATGTGCTCGCGTCTGTACATATTGAGTTCGTGTTTGATTGACAGTTTCGGGTAGCTTGATGTGCTGGCGTCTGTACATATTGAGTTCGTGTTTGATTGACAGTTTCGGGTAGCTTGATGTGCTGGCGTCTGTACATATTGAGTTCGTGTTTGATTGACAGTTTCGGGTAGCTTGATGTGCTCGCGTCTGTACATATTGAGTTCGTGTTTGATTGACAGTTTCGGGTAGCTTGATGTGCTCGCGTCTGTACATATTGAGTTCGTGTTTGATTGACAGTTTCGGGTAGCTTGATGTGCTGGCGTCTGTACATATTGAGTTCGTGTTTGATTGACAGTTTCGGGTAGCTTGATGTGCTGGCGTCTGTACATATTGAGTTCGTGTTTGATTGACAGTTTCGGGTAGCTTGATGTGCTGGCGTCTGTACATATTGAGTTCGTGTTTGATTGACAGTTTCGGGTAGCTTGATGTGCTGGCGTCTGTACATATTGAGTTCGTGTTTGATTGACAGTTTCGGGTAGCTTGATGTGCTGGCGTCTGTACATATTGAGTTCGTGTTTGATTGACAGTTTCGGGTAGCTTGATGTGCTGGCGTCTGTACATATTGAGTTCGTGTTTGATTGACAGTTTCGGGTAGCTTGATGTGCTCGCGTCTGTACATATTGAGTTCGTGTTTGATTGCTTCTGAATGCCGACAATTTTTGAAATAGATGTGGATTATTTTTCACAAATAAAGCCTATTCCAGTATGTACACTCGCCTGCAAAAGTGCATGGATACCCTAATGTCTATTTTCCTGTCAACGTTTAAGTTCAAGTTTTCGAAAATAAACTGGATGGCGTTGGTTTCTTCACAACTATGACTAATTTACGAAACGTAAGGAGTTGGGAAGAAACCTATTGAGCAAGGAGGTATACAGCTATTATATGTACCTAATTAAATATTACATTACATTTGCCAGCATACGTAGCTTAAATGATAAAAATAATAAAAGAAACCGATAAGAATAATTAAGTATAATCATTAAGCTAACGAGTGGGTATTTTTACCCGACTGCGCGACGCAAAGGAGCGGTAATTACCCGACTGCGCGACGCAAAGGAGTGGTAATGTGTTTATCAGCCTATGTATGTTCCTTTGAAGCACTATACAGACCAAACGCCTGGGCCGATTTTTATGATTCACACGTCAATCGATTCCTCTTAGTCCGGTGAGTGTCACTGGCGACTACTATGTATGTATATCTCTGACACGATCTGTAGCCTAAACGGCATGATCGATTTCAGCTTGAGAGGTGCCGTTAGATTCGTCTTAATTGTGCGAGTGACCCTGGGTATATCAAAATTGAAAAAAATTAAAAGGCCGATTTGTGGCGCAATGTTGTCTTCAAAAATTTTTTTTTTCTCAAAACCTATCGATTGGGGTATCAAAATAAAGGGCTTTAAAAGATGATTACAAAAATATATATAACTTATATGGTCAAAAGTAATTCGAAGTGAGAAATTGTAAAAAACACGTACCAAGAACTAAATCGTCATCGAAATCTTTCACATTTGTGAACTAAAAAGCTGGAAATAAAAAAGTTATAAAAAAAAAAAAAAAAACTCGACTGCGGTAAAAAACTTAAGTTATAAGAACTGAAAAGCTAAAAACAAGCCCATTTTAAATTAAATAAAAGTTGGAAGCAGGCGGGACTCATTTGACTTTGAAAATATAATAAAAATGGTATGGGTTCCGCCTGCTTCCAAGTTTTATTATCCTGGCAAGGTCGCCATGTAATAGGTTGACAGAGGAGCTCTCGAAGATAAGAGAAACTCAACGTGAAGTGTTAAATATATGTTTATATTTCAGTTGTCTCCATAGTAAAAGCCTAATGTCTAATGCGTTACAATGTATTTATACTGTTAGCTAATGACCCAATTTCATACGTCATTATGTTACTGCGAATTAGTAAATGTAGCAGTACAACATTGAATTATGACAACATGCTTCAATTCAAATTTAAGTCAGTTTATTAATTATCGTAGGTGTAACATTATAATATTATGTATAACTTCTTATTGAGGCCATAGCTTAAGTATTCATTTCCAAAATCGGAAAGAGGATTGAAGCTTATGTAACCTCAATAAAACAAACAGGAGACCAGATTATTTTATCACAAAGGTCAAACGGATTAAATGGATTAAATAGGTAGGCTAAAAACTACAAAATTGCACAAAATCATATCAAATGGTTAATAAGTAACATAAAAAAACTAAAAACTATGTTTTTGAACTTGTAGTGTTCATAACTTTTTAAGTTAATAATAAAAAATAAAAAAAAACATATATACGGTCGAATTGACAAACCTCCTCCTTTTTTGATGTCTGTTAAAATACGTAAGTAATAGGTTATACACACATAACCTGGTTTCCAGTCAATGATATTATAAGTAAAAAGGTGTAGATAGGTTACCTATATAACATTCGATCTTCAAAAACGGCACACTAACGCACACATAAATAACTTAATGTTGCAATAGCACACTACATTACGTTTAGACGTCACATTTGGATGGCATGATTCAATAATGGAATCATCAGAACCCAGACAGGCGCTTTACTTTGTGTAAATTATTTCATCACCACTGCTCTCAAAACGGTGAAGGAGAACATCGTGAGGAAACCGGCATGTCCTAGAACCAAAAATTCGAAGACATGTGGCATCTGCCAACCCGCACTGGTCCCGCGTGGTGGATTACGGCCCGCTCCCTCTCACTGAGAGGAGGCCTGTGTCCCAGCAGTGGGAACATTATAGGCTGATTATGTATGTATGTGGGCGAAAAAGAGACAAATATAATTTGCGACAGTACGTCGTCTCGTGTACTAGGAACTGAGACACTGAGGTCCAACTTGGTCACTTGACTTCGTTTTAACGTGCCACTTGCTGCGCCCATATAACCTATCTACACCTTTTTACACTTATAATATCATTGTTTCCAGTTAATATAAATAATAAGTAAAATAATATTAATAAGTATAATTATTTATTAACAGCTCGTAGCTACGTGATAACGTGACCACTTGTGTATCGCCTATTATTTCGACGCCATAAACATAAACGTCCGTGTTCACTGGGCTTAAAAGTTTTTTCATCTGTAAAGATACATTATTCCAATCGAAGTTTAAGTGATCCAAAGCAAACTATAATATTGCCCTTTTATGGTTTTCCGTGAGCAAGGGTTTCACAGCATGCCTCCGATAATGCAGCCCTTCACTATGAAAAGCACGACGCGACGGACAGTGACTACACTTCACACACTCACACTTCACTTCAAGTCAAATAAACCAGCATAGTGGTTCGTCGGCAGAAATCCATTTTCTTCATACTCCCTTATCATGGTTTGATGCTGCAATGTGTTTATAAGTCGTGGTCTACCAGTTCTTTGATGGTGTTGCAAAAAACCCTCCTCTTCAAATCGTCCCCGTTGAACAACAGTTTTTCTCTGCAACAATAAAACAGAAATAATGTAGTATAGTAACAAACAAATAATGGAGTTTTTAATATAAAAGTGTAAAAATAAAACTACTTACTTACGTTTACACCGGTTTCTCCGGTTATTTCTGTAAAGTTTTTGCCTTGATTATGCGTAACAAATATTTGAGCTCTTGTAACGAAATCAATATTACAACTGGCGTCCTCATTTTGGTAAAATAAGTAATTCACCTGATTAAAAATAAAAAGGGTCTGGCTGTTTGTGTATGTGAGTTTAAATGTTTGTAAACGCACCCACAATACAGGAGAAATTCCTAGAAGTGGGGCAACGTTATTCAAAAAAAAAAGTATAATACGGCAAATTTCAATGGCCGCTTTTTCTGTGTCGGACGTTTTTATTTTAGTCGCATAATAAATGAATGAAAATGAAGAAGACCCTGTTCTTTCAATGGAGTCGTTTTTTTTTTATTGTGTTTATTTTTGAAGTGAAATATTCTTTAGCGGCGTTGTACACTTTTTTTGTAATGGGTAAAAAATGTTAAACTCGCGTCAGGACACGTGACCTGATCGAAAATTCGTAAGACGGATGGAGAGTGCTACGGCGTAGGTCAAACTGTGCTACGGCGTAGCTCACACTATGCCACGGCGTAGTTCACCATACCAGCATACCAGCGAATATGGCTGTTTTTTTAATAAAATATTTCGTTTGACATTTTGAAGCTTTTTTTAGATTCTATAATTAGACTCAAACTATTTTAAATAGATATTTAGTTAAGAGCGTTTACGCCGTGCGGCATTTTATACAAACTTTCAAGCCCTTATTTTTCGAAATGAATGAACCGATTTTAATGAAACTTCATACGCATAAGCAGGATACAAAGGTCTAAAAATACTAACTTTTTAGACTTTTGTATCCTGCCTAACTCGCGCCACTGTTACCGTAAGCGACACCACGCGTGTTTTGTTTATAAGACGATTAAAAAAAATACCCGCTTCGGATGTGTTCGGCTGTCCTCGGGATGTACTCGGTTTTAATGTATATCCGATATGTCAGTGAGTGATGGCAAAGTATTCTTTTTGTGTTTTGTTTTCACTTCTGTCGGCACTCCCGGAGTGCCACTGTTTTTTTTATTGTTTATTAATAAGTTTATGTAGTTTATATAGGGTGACTGGTAATTAGTGACCGATACTTAAACACGTGATTTTACTCATCATTATGAATAACTTTTACTATGGGAGTTATGGGACCAAACCTGAAATGGTGAGAAAAAAAACAGCTGTTCTATACGTTTTGACGAGTTAGACGAACATAAATGTAGGGAACAGCTGATTTTTTTTCGCGATTTCAGGTTTGGTCCCATAGTAAAAGTTGTTCATCATAATGATGAGTAAAATCACGTGTTTAAGTATCGGTCACTCATTACCAGTCACCCTATAATATATAATATAATATAATATAGAAGAAGAGGTAGTCAATTTCACGATTTTTTTTAATGTTCCTAAATATTATATGTATATCGATTCATTATGGGATAAGTTATGGGTTCGCGACATGCGGCATGCTAGTGACAGAAGGGTCGCGTCTGTGAATAAACGATTTTAACAGTTAATATTTGTTTCATTAACGATTTTAACCGTTAATATTTGTTTCATTGTTACCCATAAACATATTTACGCTCAGATGAGAGTATAATTACGTGTTTAGAACACAATTTAACAAACTTTTATAATACTAACAAAATGTCTTATGAAAAAAAAAGTATAAAAATATTCGTCTCCACTCAATGCTGATATACTATTTTTAATTAGTGGTATAAAATAGTACAAATTAAAAGGATTTTATTACCATCTAAAGCTATAATGCCAGCTAGAATTTTAGCGTGTTCGTGCTGGGAACATTGACATATATATTACTAGCGTAAGGACCGGGCTAACGGCGCGACTAAATGGCACCAACGCGCTGGCCCTAAAATGACGGTTTTAGGGCCAACGCGACTCAGTTGACAGTGGTGCGCGCGAACTTCGAATTTCGAACGAAGAACTTCGATGTAAAATGTTCAGACGGGCGTATCCTTACTTTTGAAATCATTGGCTGGGAAGGAATCTTTCCAGCACGACCAGTATATCTAGGATAATTGAGAGGTATAAAATTTCTAATTAGTGGTATAAAATAGTATACATTAAAAGGATTTTATTACCATCAAAAGTTATAATGAATGCGTTCATGGTCGTGCTACGAAGTACAACACAATGATTGTAAAGCTAAAAAATAAGAGTACGATTGCTGACAGTGGTATTTCAATTCACAAAATTGAAATTCGAAAATTAAACAAAGTTCGTTTGGGATTTCTATAGGTAATCGAATGAAGGCGTAACTTGTTGGTACAGCGCCATCTAGCGACAGTCTTGTGAAACTTATGATAATTTTTTTTTTTTTTTTTTGTTTCTTTTAATTCATATTTTGTTTTTTAATGCAAGTCTTTACCCGTCATAAACAAGCAACTACTTCATCTTAGTCACTATATAGGATTAATGCTAAGGATTTTGTATTTGGTACAAAATTATCCAACACCCAAGTTCAACGACTATTACTGCTAAACTAATAAAGTTATCTTAACCGCTATACTTTTCCTTTAAATTTCATGAAATGCACTATCATCGTGAATTTTTCCAGATTTTTCAAGCTAGCAGTTTAGCTTTTAGAGGGGGGGAAGCCCTACTGGAACAAAAATTTGCACTATAAAGTTTAATATTTCGTAAATGGAGCATTAAATCGAAAAATAATTTTAGCAACCGCTAAGTCATTTTAGAAGACCTATTCAACGATACCCGCCACGATGGGGTAGACCACAAAAAAAAATTTCATCCCCACTTTACATGCAGGGGAGCTACCCTAAAAAAAATATTTTCCAAAATTTTATTTTACCACTTTGTCGGCGTAATTGATATACACACTCCTACAAAATTACAGCTTTCTAGTACTAACGGTCTCTTAGCAAAACCTCGGATAGACAGACAGACGGACATGACGAAACTATAAGGGTTCCTTGTAGGAACTACGGAACCCTAAAAACATGGCGCTTCAGCGTGGCATCATTAAAATGAATATAATGTTTCTAAGTCACTTTTTAGGGTTCCGTGGTACCTACAAGGAACCCTTATAGTTTCGTCATGTCCGTCTGTCTGTCCGAGGCTTTTTATTTAAGTCGATAGTTGGTAAGATAATTATGCGCTTAAAAAGTCGCAAAAAAGTTCCCCACCCTCTAACTTTTAAACTACATTATGTACATTGGAAAATTCCGAAAAATTTATGTTGGTAGAACTTAAATTGATGTTGGTAGAACTTAAAAAATACTTTCAATGAAAACTGTTTTGAAGAAGATTACGTCGTTTAGTTTTTTTTTATATGGGATATTTTCGGTTACAACCGCAAAAGTAACTTTGAATTTCAGTTTCTCTGAGTAATAAGTATTAGAAATACAAACTTATTTTTGCTGAAGATAAAATTCAGACGTTTCGCACGTCCCACTTCGCGGTCGGTGAGTGTTCGAGGTGTATGTGTTGCAGCATGCAGCCGGGCGCGGGCGCGGAGGGCGCGGGGGGCGCGGGCGCGGGGGGCGCGGGCGGCGTGTGGACGTGTCCGCTCTGCACCTTCCACAACGCGCCGCACAACGACGCCTGCGAGATGTGTGCCATGCCCAGGTACGTTCCACAACGCGCCGCACAACGACGCCTGCGAGATGTGTGCCATGCCCAGGTACGTTCCACAACGCGCCGCACAACGACGCCTGCGAGATGTGTGCCATGCCCAGGTACGTTCCACAACGCGCCGCACAACGACGCCTGCGAGATGTGTGCCATGCCCAGGTACGTTCCACAACGCGCCGCACAACGACGCCTGCGAGATGTGTGCCATGCCCAGGTACGTTCCACAACGCGCCGCACAACGACGCCTGCGAGATGTGTGCCATGCCCAGGTACGTTCCACAACGCGCCGCACAACGACGCCTGCGAGATGTGTGCCATGCCCAGGTACGTTCCACAACGCGCCGCACAACGACGCCTGCGAGATGTGTGCCATGCCCAGGTACGTTCCACAACGCGCCGCACAACGACGCCTGCGAGATGTGTGCCATGCCCAGGTACGTTCCACAACGCGCCGCACAACGACGCCTGCGAGATGTGTGCCATGCCCAGGTACGTTCCACAACGCGCCGCACAACGACGCCTGCGAGATGTGTGCCATGCCCAGGTACGTTCCACAACGCGCCGCACAACGACGCCTGCGAGATGTGTGCCATGCCCAGGTACGTTCCACAACGCGCCGCACAACGACGCCTGCGAGATGTGTGCCATGCCCAGGTACGTTCCACAACGCGCCGCACAACGACGCCTGCGAGATGTGCGCTATGCCCAGGTACGCACGCTGCTGCACTGTAGTCCGACTCGCACTTTTCTCTCGGCTAACATTATGCTTGTCATGAATGAAGTCGACCGCTGGAGCGCTGCTTATTCGAATAACAAATCACGAAAGTGCGGCATATCTCAAGGTCAGGTTTCTTCTTACCGAGAAAGTTTCTGAGGTGGCCTAGAAATGTTTCGGTTACTATAGTATTCCCTGTTTGTTTCAGAAGCAACGCGATGTAAATATGGTGAAGTGCGTCGAAGTGTACCAACGTTTTATATAGAGATAATAATGGCGACACCCAGCACCGTGGCTACTACATATGTTTAATTTATTTTTGTATCGATATCGTGAGTCTTGGGCCGCACGCCGCGCGCTGCGTGAGACGCGGCCGCGCCTCGGGCCTGCGCGTGTCGCCGGGACGTCGCACCTACGTCTTAGTGATTCTCGTATAAGTGGATGAGTCGGTCTGAACTTGCTGTAATTACAATAATAAATTCCAGCAAACCATAATGCGCTGTTTATTATGTATGTATTTCTATTTTATTTAAGGAAAAGTTGTGTCCTGATCTCAGCAATTACTTACTGTTCACTTATAATAATTTTCGTGCCTCGTTTGGTGTATATATGAGGGACATATTGGCAAGAGAATCAGTAAAATTTTCCATCGGATTCTTAATTTTAAGCTCTATTATTTGGCTTGCAAACTTCGGTTTAAAGACATTCATTTCTCAAGAAAAGAACATTACGGTTCACTTACATATTGAGAAATGTGTAGAAAAAAAAAAACAACAGACTTCCAAAAAACACTATAAAGTGAAAAATAACTTTAATTTCGGAAGTCGGTGGCAAAAAACTAAAATACTAATCCAAAGACACCGACTTCCGAAATTAAAGTTATTTTTTACTTTATAGTGTTTTTTGGAAGTCGGTGGTTTTTTTTTTGTAAAAAAGTTTTTATTTTTCACTTTTTAGTGGGTCAGTTTGTAATTTATCTAAGTTACAATAGCCTAATGTCAACTGCTCATCACCTTTTACAAAATATTGCTTTTCCCGATGCAGGGACGTTAATTGTTGAGGAGTTCTCCTGGTAAAAAGGTTTATTTAGGGGCACGCGATTCACCACAAATGTTTCCTGCTTACGCCATACAGAACGGCGTACTTTTAAGACGCATGCCTATCACCAGTCCTTTATCTTCGGATCCATGGCGTGTAGTATTACCGGTGGAGAAGATTCCACTCGCTATTTGGGAGGTACACAATAGCTTCCCATCTATACATCCTAACCAGGAGAACTCCTCAACAATTAACGTCCCTGCATCGGGAAAAGCAATATTTCCTCAACAACCACTTACCATACGCATTGTGACGAGGATAAATCGTTTAGCAACCATAGTAAAGTAATGGAATCGCAACCCGTGAAATATTTGTCATTGAGTAGTTCCGATGACCATCTGTGATCTTCATCATCACCTCCACTTTACCAAATGATGATTTCCGAGAACAAATGCTCAAGTTACTTTAAAAAATACCCAAATCGCTATAGCTTTGCCTATAAAATTTGAGGGTTTCTCTCGATTTCCATGGGATCCTCTCATCAGATTCCAACTTGATGATAATGGGACCACCTCGAGAGTATACCCTTTCGAACAAAAAAATAATTTTGAAAATCCGTCCACAATTGGCGGAGTAAAGTCCTCCAGACCGTATTTCGGCCACGGCGGCCAATCTCAACGGAGACTAGCCTTCGGCGCGGGAGATATTATAGTGCACAAGTGTGCGCGCAGACACAGGTGCACTCCCTCTTCCCTCACTCTCATTGTCCGATGGGACGGCAATCCGACACGACCGGAGAGAGATCAGGCGCAGGACCAACGGCTTAACGTGCTTTCCGAGGCACAGGGGTATCACACCGCCAACTTCCAAACTCCGGGCTGCTACTAAGAAATTCCTAATGGAAAAACTCAATAACACTCATAATTGGCGGAGTAATCGCGTAACAAACACACAAAAAAAAAAACATACCGTCGAATTGAGAACCTCCTCCTTTTTTGAAGTCGGTTAAAAAAAGACACGTCGCGTGCAGACCAACATCTTATTTTTGCTTCGCTGTTTTTTCCACGATCGTAGTGATTTAAAGTGTTGTTAACAGTAAAACTGATATAGTTATGTGAACGGATACAAAGTGTGTGCAGTGACGCTTGGCTTGGCTTAGATGACCTAAAGCGCGGTCACTGTCGGACTGCAAAGAAAAGAAAGAGAAGCGCGACGACACAACGCTGGTAATTTATTGCAAAATATGAAGCAATTATTTAATTACAAAAAATCTATTGTTAGGACTAAAAAAATAAAACACTAGTGTTTTAGTATCTTGCTTGTAGAATAATCTGACAAAAAATCAGAATGATTGTATGTACAGTCAACAAAGGAGTTAAGTATACAGGAGCGTCGGATATAGTTGTAGTTTACTAAGAAACCGATGGATGTTCTGGACTGAAATTTAATTTAATAAATGAGCTGTTTGTTTTCTACTAATCAACTAAAATTTTATTCGAGAATATCCATCGGTTTCTTAGTAAACTTTAACAATATCCGACGCTCCTGTATACTTAACTCCTTTGTTGACTGTACATGGGTCTGGTCATAAGTTTTGACACATGGAAAATTAAATAAATGACACAATGAGTTACGGATTACAACCACTTATATATCAAATGAAAGGGTATAAAATACAGATTTAAACCACATTAAAATTATTCGAAATGTCCTCCTCTTGCTTCGATACAAGCCTTCAATCTGCAAGGCCAGTCATCAATCGAAGCACGCACGATATTCATGTCAATATCGGCGACTGCTTTAATCAGGGATGCTTTAAGTGACTCCAAGTTGCGATGGGGTTTAGCGCAGACCTTCTCCTCTAAGTGCTGCCATATTTTGTAATCCAAGGGATTCAAGTCTGGACTAGATGAGGGCCAATCCTCATGCCTGATAAAGTCGAATCCACGGGTCGTGAGCCAGTTTTAGGTACTTTTCGCCTTATGAGCCGGCAGAATCCTGCTGGAATACCCAGTGCCTGTTTTCGAACATTGTTTGTGAAAGAGGTTCCACAATGTTTGTTAGGACTGTGTTTTGATATACGAGGGCACTGATTTTCACTCCTTTTTCACAAAAAAACAACTCTGTTGGACCCAAATAGGACACCCCAAGCCAAACCATGAATGCCGAAGAGTGATGACCACGCTGAACACGTGGCACACGTCTGCTCGCTTCTTCACTAGAGTGTGCATACACTTTATCATTTTGTTTGTTGAAACTCTCCTCAACATTAAAAATTTTTTCGTCCAAGAAAAGTATTTCGCGGTAATTTTGTTCCCGCGTACCGCCTTAACCACGGAATAGAAAAAACGAGTGGAAGTGCCCTTAGACTTCCTTAGTACGGGAACCAGTGTCGCCAAACTCACACAATTGCAAATTAAAATAAACATTTCAATACACAGAAAACGATGATATAATTGGCTACTAAATATAAATGCAACTATGGCGAAAAGTTTATTTATTGTTGTTCAAAATTAAGTCTTATTACAACTACAGAATGTTGTTTTTATTTTACATGTCAAAATCAATGAAGTACATTTTTCCATGTATCAATCAAATTCGAGCAATCCCCAACGAGTTCAGCTACTCAACGCTAGAGGGCGCTGTACTAAATTACTCTATTTAGCACGCTAACATCATTGAAATAGATGTCATATTCGTATGCACCTGTTATCTATTTTTCTACTCAGCTAGGGATGAGGACAAGATATCTATAATTAAATTCAAATATCTCGAAAACGGTGCGTCCTAGGCAAAAAATAACCAAAATTTAACCCCCCCTGTGTTGCCCCCGTGCAAGCAGTATCCCAACATGAATCAAGGAAAAAAAAAATTTTCGACCGACAAAAAATTTAAAAAAAATTGTCCAACGTTTTTTTTTCAATATTTCGCGGGTTTTTTACATCAGTCCTCATGGTTTTCGACTAGAGCAACAATTTCTTTCCAGAAAAGATTTTCATCCGAGCCACCATTTTGAAAATACAAAGCGTTTTATATAAAATAAAGTCAAAGTCAAAGTCAAAGTCAAAGCATTTATTTCAAATAGGCACATTAAAGGCACTTTTGAACGTCAAAAATTACGATAAATAAAATAGAATTGATTCTAGTCGCCCATTCGAAAGGGTAGTTTTCGTATGGAGAAGAACGGGCAAGAAACTCCACCGTTACTCTTTTAAAAAGTTTTACAATATTTTGCATACATTCATTATATAATAATAATATGTGAAGACGATGCACCTACAATAAAAATTACTATACCACAATAGGTAAAAGAATTAAAAATGAAACCATGATATATAAATTAATTAATTATCTGATAGATACATGGTGCTCACACATTTACAAACATGGTAAAAGTAAATGATTTTCATTTAAAATAATAAACAAAAAAAAAATTATTTAAGTTGTCAGGGTCAATGTCAGGGTGTGAGTTAAAGAAAAATTATTACAGAATGTAATGAATGTCAAAAAATAAATAAATTATACAGTTAAATTAGCAACCAGTTTGATTTTGTCTAGCCTCTAGATTGTCCTATGGAGCAGGACCAGCATGTTTCCAAGCATTCTTATCTTGGATATAATCTTCTAATTTATAGTATGCTTGTTTACAAAGTGTACGTTTAAAATTCGGAGGCCCATAATTCGGAAACGGTGCGTCGTAGGACCATGCTTCTTAGAATCTAAATAGTTTCTATGGTCAAGGTTCTTTCGAAACTGCAATAAAATTGGGACAGTTTTGAAAAAAAAATCGAAAAGATTTTTAAGTCAGTACCCTTGGCTTTCAACCGGACCCAGTTCTTTACCTGAATTAATAACAATAGAAAACGTATCTACTGGTTATTTAGAATGTTCTCCTTGTTTTTGAAGTCGGTTAAAAGGAAAATGAATTCAATTAGTGTACTCTATTAATAACATTAATATTAAATGTACTTAGGTGATGTCCCGAAACCCCGACATTAGTCCCGAAAAAATATTTCAGTCGTAAGGAAGTCTCAGACTTTCGTCTATCTTCTTCGAAGTTTAGGCAATTAGGCACTAAGTACCTATTCCTATCACTGTTTATTAGTATTAGTTCTTTTTGAGGCCTACGTCCAGCTATGAATGAATGATTTTGGTTTATTTGTCAGAATATAAATACTCAAACTCAAACCATATAATTCAATTAATCGAGAAGAACGACAACGAGTTCATAATATGTCATGGTAACGTATAACGTTTCACTATATAAATACACATTTTATTGTTTTATCGATACCGAACTATTTGAATGTGTCCCATCCCTAATCGAGTAGCGTCGAATTTTCTAGAATGTATACGATGATATTCAAGACAGCGAGCAAGTTGATTTAGACTTTGAACAATGGACATAAGGTAGTTTTTAGTTCGCAACAAAGTAATAAATATGGTTTTGTCAATAAAAACAATTATATTGAAATATATCATAGTTTTATACTTTCCGGTGATACGATACACCTCCGCAAGATACATTTTTTGTCCTGCTATCGTTTTTGCATGTAAAAATTGCACAGTAAGGCGTGTTTGTAATATTTTTAGTTAAGTTCGAGACGTCCTATCACAGCAAGTAGCTAATCGCGACTGAGCCGCCTCAGAGCCGGTGTTGCGGAGCTCCGCATAATTGTGACACACGCGCGATAGCTACGTGGCACTTCCACTCGTTTTTTCTATTCCGTGGCCTTAACAAAACCCGGCTTCTTTCGAGTCTGATTTTCTTCAGCCGTGCGTTAAGAAGACGTGCTGTTTTTTTTTTTCAATAAGCACGCAGTCCTAGGTCTTCATTCAACACCCTTTTAACAGTAGTTCTGCTTAGTCCCATCTGCAAAGCCAACATTTTTTTCTAGCGGACAGGATTTCGTTGGATTCGCGCCTTCATTGCTTTGATGACCGCTGGAGTCCGAACAGTACGAGGTCGACCGCTCTTTTGTTTATCTTGTAATCTTGAATCTTCCCTGAATCGTTTGATAGTACGATAAATAAATCTCAATGAAATTTTCAAATTTTTCAGCATGTTGAAAATCTCAGTTGGCGCGTGACCGCTCTACTCCATTTTAGAAAATGAACAAAATTCCAGAAACTCTTTGTTTTTATTTTCTTTAAATATTCAAATTTCGAATGTCCATAATATTTTCCTCGGTTTGCATTCTAAATTCGAAATTTTACCTATGTGACGGAACTTATGGCCCGACTAAGTATATTAGCACAGTCTATACATCATACAGTCGTTCGACGAAGCCGTCTAGACAGAGCAATCGTGCGGGGTGTGAGGGGCGAGACGCGGGAGGTGCGAGCCCGAACTGCATACTGCCACCGTGTTAGTAGTTCGGGACATAACTTTCAGGGTTGATGATTTCGACTTTTCGGTATTGATTTTATTATTGGGATACTATTTTCAAAAATGTAATGGTACACATTTTATTTAATTTTTAATTTATGAAGACAAATACAGAGATACGACATGTAACATTTGAGTGCTTGCTTATTTGTTTAGTTTTTCTAATTATTTTACTTTTCTTTTCAACTTAATTTTTTTTACTTGACATTTCCATGGCTTTTGAGGACGCTAAAGCCGATAGTGCAGTCAAAACGAAAATCCAAAATGGCGGCTGCAAAAATTTTCAAATTTTTCAACATGGGTGTCGTTTCCAAGAATTTCAAGGGTGCTGACAACGAATATGAGGTCATAATCAAAATTCAAGATGGCGGCTGCGAAAATTTTCAAATTTTTCATCATGGGTGTCGTTTCCAAGGATTTCGAGGGTGCTGACAACGAATATGAGGTCATAATCAAAATTCAAGATGGCGGCTTCGAAAATTTTCAAATTTCATCATGGGTGTCGTTTCCAAGGATTTCAGGGGTGCTGACAACGAATATGAGGTCATAATCAAAATTCAAGATGGCGGCTGCGAAACAATGTAATTTTTCATCATAGATGTCGTTTGGCCAATTGTTTGAAAATGGGACTGCGACACTATCTGATGTAGAGAAACGTATGTTAAGTAGAATAATTCCATTCGTAATAATGGTCAAACTCAGCGGTCGTAGGTACCAGTCATCACTCCAGTTTCCTCATCAATCTAGGAAAAAAATAATTTTCAAGTTTTACTTAATATTCCTCATTCCCTTTCAATATAGTGTACATTATTCTACTTGTCAAGCCCTTGCATTTGATACTTACCTATATTGAAGGAGTTGTGAAAAAAAAAATGTAATTCGCCATTTTGTGGTGGCGGCCATCTTGGATTTGAAATTTATCATAGTGTATAGTATTCCACTAGTCAAGCCCTTTCATTTGATACCCATATTGAGGGAGTTGTGAAAAATTATGTAATCCGCCATTTTGTGGTGGGGGCTATCTTGAACCGATTTTCATCAAACATAGCTAAGAACACTTCTGACTAATTCACCATCGGTTCAAAATCGGTTCATCCGTTCGGGAGCTACGATGCCACAGACAGACACACAACACACAGACACGTCAAACTTGTAACACCCCGTCGTTTTTGCGTGGGGGGTTAAAAAGACGATATTTTGATAATTGTTAATTATTGTTTATGATAATAGTAATGTTGAGGACGATGTTGATCTCAAATAAATAAATTAATATTGTTTACTTGAGACAAGTGACAACCCTAGCGGTCACGACAATGTCTAGACGTTGTCGGCATTTACCACGAGATCAAAGGCGTCGACCTACTGTATGGTTTTTATACTGTGATATTAGTATGGTTTTTATTGTAAAAACAAAGTTTTTAGAGGTATCTTCATGGTTGTTTTTCTATCGTATCAAATTAGTTGTATTATGTTTTCAACACACTATCAACCTAGCAGGTATCCTGAAGAATATCATATATTTTTCTGATTTTGTTTACTGTAGTCATATCATACTTTTATTGTTTCTAAAACTTGCGTTTAGGTCCTGTAGCCCCTTAAGAACGTTTACGCCGTAGGTACCGCATTTCATTCAAACTTTCAAGCCTTTGGGGCCTAAAAAGGCCACTTTGGAGAATCTTAAAAGGATAACATTATGAATCGTTTAATTTTTTTAGGACTTGGGTCGGATTGATTGGTATTTTAGCATAGACAAAAAAAAATAACTGAAAAATGCTTCACCAATGGGATTTGATACGATTAAACTCCCATATTTTGTCGCCATTTAGTCGGAATCAGTCGCCATAGGGTTGTGGAGGTCAGATAGGCAGTCCCTCCATGTAAAATACTGGTATTCAGCTGCATCCGGTTAGACTGGAAGCCGACCCCAACATAGTTGGGAAAAGGCTAGGCAGATGATGAGACAAGTTATTAGCGAATTATTTTCGGACTTCTTTAATTCAGTTTTTGAGGATACGTCTGGAAGTCCCCCTAGTGGTGAGGCTTGCTCAAATATTGAATGTAACTCTTCTTTATCGGAAATTTATATTGAGCACGACTATGTTTTGCGTGCATTGAAACAACTGGATCATAATAAATGCGCTGGTCCGGACGGAATTCCTTCACGTTTCCTGGTCAAGTGTGCCGAAGAGCTATCATTGCCACTCTATTATTTGTTTAATCAATCGCTGAAACTGGGTACGTTTCCAAATTGCTAGAAAAAGGCGCACGTTGTGCCCATTTGTAAAAAACCGGCCAAGTGCGTGTCGGGCCACGCACAGTGTAGGGTTCCGTAGTAGCCCGTTATCACAATGTAGAACGATTCTGTTGTTCTTTATACTGAACATAAAAAAAAAAATAAAAAAAAACATATTTTGTTTTTCAATGCAAGTCTTTACCCGTTATAAACAAGCAGTTCTACTTCATCGTAGTCACTTTAAAGTTTAAAGGATTAATGCTAAGGATTTTGTATTTGGTACAAAATTATCCAACACCGAAGTTCAACGACTATTACTGCTAAACTAATAAAGTTATCTTAAAAGTTCATGAAATGCACTATTGGTTTTTATTTTGGTTAAAAAAAAAAAAAAACTTTGCCTCACACTAGGAATTTCTCCTGTATTGTGGGTGCGTTTACAAACATTTAAACTCACATGCACAAACAGCCAGACCCGGAACAACTACTTGTAGGTCATACAAATATTTGTTCCGTGCGGGAATCGAACCCGCGACACGCAGCGCAGCAGTCAATCGCTTAACCACTGCGCCAACCGTGCCGCCTTCACTACTATCACCGTGAATTTTTCCAGATTTTTCAAGCTAGCAGTTTAGGTTTTAGAGAGGGGCGGGGGGGGCGCCCTACTGGAACAAAAATTTAATTTTAGCAACCCCCCAAGTCATTTTAGAAGACCTATTCAACGATACCCCACACGATGGGGTAGACAACGAAAAAAATATACATCCCCACTTTACATGTAGGGGAGCTAGGTACCCTAAAAAAAAATATTTTCCAAAATTTTATTTTACCACTTTGTCGGCGTAATTGATATACACACTCCTACAAAATTACAGCTTTCTAGTACTAACGGTCTCTTAGCAAAATCTCCGACAGACAGACAGACGGACGGACATGACGAAACTATAAGGGTTCCTTGTAGGAACTACGGAACCTTAAAAATAGTGTCAGATTGCGCAAATTACAGACCCATAAGTATTTTATCTGGTATGGCAAAACTTTTTGAAGCGTCTCTGTATCAGCATTTTTGAAGTGAAAACTTCTTTAGCGGCGTTGGACACTTTTTGAAATGTTAAACTCGCGTCAGGACACGTGACCCGATCAAAAATTCGTAAGACGGATGGAGAGTGCTACGGCGTAGGTCAAACTGTGCTACGGCGTAGCTCACACTATGCTACGGCGTAGTTCACCATACCAGCATACCAGCGAATATGGCTGTTTTTTTAATAAAATATTTCGTTTGACATTTTGAAGCTTTTTTTAGATTCTATAATTTTTTTTTTTTTATAAAAAACGTTGCCCCACACTAGGAATTTCTCCTGTATTGTGGGTGCGTTTACAAACATTTAAATTCACGTACACAAACAGCCAGACCCGGAACAACTACTTGTAGGTCATACAAATATTTGTTCCGTGCGGGAATCGAACCCACGACACACAGCGCAGCAGTCAATCGCTTAACCACTGCGCCAACCGTGCCGCCTTTTAATTAGACTCAAACTATTTTAAATAGATATTTAGTTAAGAGCGTTTACGCCGTGCGGCATTTTATACAAACTTTCAAGCCCTTATTTTTCGAAATGAATGAACCGATTTTAATGAAACTTCATACGCATAAGCAGGATACAAAGGTCGAAAAATACTAACTTTTTAGACTTTTGTATCCTGCCTAACTCGCGCCACTGTTACCGTAAGCGACACCACGCGTGTTTTGTTTATAAGACGATTAAAAAAAATACCCGCTTCGGATGTGTTCGGCTGTCCTCGGGATGTACTCGGTTTTAATGTATATCCGATATGTCAGTGAGTGATGGCAAAGTATTATTTTTGTGTTTTGTTTTCATTTTGTCGGCACTCCCAGAGTGCCACTGTTTTTTTTATTATTCTGTCTATTGTATGCCGACGATCTGAAGGTAGTCACGTCGATAAAAACACCTCCGACAATGAATCCCTTATGAACTACTTAAATATCATTTCTGGCTGGTGTACGCTTAAGCCGTTGGTCCCGGCTGTCATTCGTGGATCTTTGACAGTCGTTACGGCTAAATAGTCAGAAGCCCGAAAGTCTGACACCAGTCTTACCAAGAGGTATCGTATTACCCAGTAGCTGGGTTGTGGAGGTCAAATAGGCAGTCGCTTCATGTAAAATACTGGTATTCAGCTGCATCCGGTTAGACTGGAAGCCGACCCCAACATAGTTGGGAAAAGGCTAGGCAAATAATGATGTTATTATTATATAGATTACAATTATTAACATGCCTTAGTCACTTCCTTGTTTACGAAAGTATTGTACTTGACCGAACTCTATGTCATTGTTATCAAGGGAAAATAAAATTGCCAGTTTCTCATTATCACGCTTAATATTTTTGATTATGTAAAAGAAGTGTCTGACATTTTTCAGACGAGAATTTGTTACATAGATAATAGTATTAATTAGCTACATAGCTGCCTTTTGCCCCGCGAGCCACTCGCGCCACGTCACGGGTGTCGATCACGTAGTCGTCACTGATGCGCAGGCGCTGTGACGTGAGTACTGTGACGTGAGTACTGTGACGTGAGTACTGTGACGTGAGTACTGCGCGCGAGTGGGTCGCAGAGCGCGCGGCTCGCACGCAGGCGCATGCGCTGCACGGACTGGCCGGGTGCGCACTGCCCTGTGCACTATTATACAATGTCATTTTTCATTGAATGTCCTATACATTTATTTACAATATAATTTTATTGGTTTTCCATTTTTTTTTATTATTATTTATGTGTAGCAGAAAAACGCCACATTCATTAATTTACACGCAAAGACGCAAGCTCTCACGGAGTCATCCGTCGTCAGGTATGATATCACATAAACATTATAAATCTAAGTTTATCTATCATATATTATACAGAGGGTTCCTAATTTACAAATATGTACAGAGCGCGCGTTGTCCAGCCGGCCGCCAGCGCGTGGCGGGCTGGCTGCGCGTGGCGGGCTCGCTGCGCGTGGCGGGCTCGCTGCGCGTGGCGGGCTCGCTGCGCGTGGCGGGATCGCTGCGCGTGGCGGGCTCGCTGCGCGTGGCGGGATCGCTGCGCGTGGCGGGCTCGCTGCGCGTGACGGGATCGCTGCGCGTGACGGGCTCCCTGCGCGTGACGGGGTCGCTGCGCGTGGCGGGCTCGCTGCGCGTGGCGGGCTCGCTGCGCGTGGCGGGCTCGCTGCGCGTGGCGGGCTCGCTGTGCATGGGCGGGAAGTGCTTGGGGCCGCGCAGGTCGAAGGGGCCGCACCCAGCTCGCTGGCGCGCTCCGACTCTGCGCACGCACACACACACACACAAACACGCGCGCGCGTCGCCCGGCCGGCCGCTAGCGCGCGGCGGGCTCGCTGCGCATGGGCGGGAAGTGCTTGGGGTCGCGCAGATCGAAGGGGCCGCGCGCCGGCGCGCCCTCCAGCGCCGCGCCCAGCTCGCTGGCGCGCTCCGACTCTGCGCACACACACACACACACACGCACGTCACAGGGGCCCGCCGGCACTCGCACGCCGCGCCAAGTGTTGCCGCGGACGGGGACAAACCGAAAGTGTTACGTCTGCCTAGCGTTACTTTCGATGCCAAATTTATTATTTGTGCACTTTTTAAGTTGGATCAATCGTCGACGTCGTCGATCCATGTAGATTAGTTAAGATGTAGCGCTTCTTAGCTTCTATTGATTTCCATAGAGCAATACGTATGTTCACTCTTGTTTTGTCCACTTCCATAATAATATTTACACACGAAGAATCTTGTCATTTCTTTTTGGTTGACAATTTACATTTTCTTAAAAATTAAAGCTCTGTAACCGAACGCTGCTAGATAATAGCTACCATTACAGCCATGCAAAATTCTCCGTATGATGAAAAACCAGTTAATAACAATATTATTCAATGATTTATACCAATCAACACTTGGGCATGCTCGGCCGTGTGAATGTGCCGGAGAAGACAAAAGCTTATAAGTCATAAAATAACACAACAATAAAACACAAAATATATGACAACAGTGAGCTTGCCGTCCCCGCGCCCGTAGAGATGGTAAGGAGCCGGAGCAATACTCTCGGCCCGTGTCGTACCGAGCGCACACAAGTGTCTGCGCAGAGCATCGTTGTCATTGTGAAACCGCGTCAGCCTGGATTGCCGATCATTTAAAAGGAATTATTTGTTGTAAAATAATACTCGCGGCAGTGTGAGCAGTCGTAGCGCCAGTGTTTGTGAGACTAGTATAGCGCGACGTATAAGGGGGTCAAGGAATTGGGTCTCAGTAGAGAAAGCTGGAAGGTGCTGCACTGACAGCAGCGTAGTTCTTAATCGAAAGTATGGATCGCTCTCGCCTTTCAAAATTATCAGCGTAGAATATTAGATTAGATTAAAATTTGTGTGGTTCTAAACTACAGTTAATAGGCACGCAAGCCATTTTCACACCATATTGCCAGACTGTTTGTTCGTTTGATTGATTGTTAATATTATTTTCATCAACCGAATACCGATCACAACAGCTAACTTGAGATTTGACTCAATTGACAACATTTACATTTCCAAGATCTTTATATCTTTAATGAAATAACATCTCAAAATATACAACAGTATTTTATATTTTTTTAAATTTTATCGTGAGTTTATAAAAAAAAATCTTAGACTTTTTTCAATTCTAAACTGACGATTTATTTTCTAATTACTGTTAGACAGCCTATTGACGCCGATGACATAATAAATAAAACCATTTATATATTTCAGAAAAAAAAAATTGTGAAATGTTATCAATTGAAAGAGGCTCCTCAGAACTAGAGAATAGCTGCTACAAAATGAGTTGAGAAAAGAAATTAAGCATTTAGCATAATGCCCAATTTCGTTTAGATTATAAGATGGCGATCCGGTGACATATGTACGGCACAAGTCGCCTGTCGCTGCTCAAACATTACGGCCTCGGGAAGTGCTCCGGCCCCTGCACGCTCTACCGGGCCGGGATGTCGCCGGGCGGGAGGGACTCGGGAGGGGCAGTACCTGTCATCCGCAGCGGGTCCCGGCCGCGCAGAGCGCCCGCGTAACTGTTGCTAGTGGACAGCGCCGCCGCTGCGCGGGAACAATACGTTAGACTGGGGCTCCTACCCGACTTACACTACATACATAGACACGTGCCAACACCGCGACGCCGAGCGGCGGAGCGAGGGCGCTGCCTGTCCGCTCGGATATCATGGAATCTCAACTCGTTAATATTTACATGGCAAAAACACAGAGTATTTCGATAAGTATCATCGTCGCAACTGAAACTTACGAGGGGCGTTCAATGTATTCTTGGTATCCCGTATCGGCATGAAAAAAGACGTAAATTATTTTTTTTTTTTCTCGAAATTAATTTTGACCCTTTTTTATCTTTTTAACCCTGTAATAAAAAATTAAATTTTTAATTAAATTTTTTATTTCATGCTTTTTGTAGGGACTCCTTAATTTTTGTATTTCAGTTCTTTTATTTTCTTCCGTTTTAAGATTCTGGTAATTTGGTGTTTAATCAGGTTTTTTATCCGTCAAAAAATATTGATTAATTTATAGTTGAAGAATAATTTTTAAGACTAAACAGATTTTTTTTGTTTTATTATATTTTTCAAGTTTTTAGTTTTCATTTCGTTAGGTAGTTAATATTCCTCTTTCCCTTTCAATATAGGTAGTGTACATTATTCTACTTGTCAAGCCCTTGCATTTGATACCTATATTGAAGGAGTTGTTAAAAAAAAATTAATTCGCCATTTTGTGGTGGCGGCCATCTTGGATTTGAAATTTTTAATAGTGTATAGTATTCTACTAGTCAAGCCCTTTCATTTGATATACATATTGAGGGAGCTGAGAAAAACAAATGTAATTCGCCACTTTGTTGTGGCGGCCATCTTGGATTTGAAATTTGTTATAGTGTATACTATTACTATTGAAGCCCTTTCATTTGATACCCATATTGAGGGAATTGTGAAAAAATATGTTATCCGCCATTTTGTAGCAGCGGCCATCTTGGACCGATTTTCATCAAACATAGCTAAGAACACTCACGACTAATACACCTTTCAAACAAAAAAAAACTAAATCAAAATCGGTTCATCCGTTCGGGAGCTACGATGCCACAGACTGCCACAGACAGACACACACACACAGACACGTCAAACTTATAACACCCCGTCGTTTTTGCGTTTTTGCGTCGGGGGTTAAAAAAATAACTTTCCTCTTTCTCTGACAAATGCGCATTTATTGCCGCCTTGAGCTCTTTATCGTTGGAAAATCGTTTCCCGCGAAGGTCTTTTTAGGGTTCCGTAGTACCTACAAGGAACCCTTATAGTTTCGTCATGTACGTCTGTCTGTCCGAGGTTTTGCTAAGAGACCGTTAGTACTAGAAAGCTGTAATTTTGCAGGAGTGTGTATATACATTACGCCGACAAAGTGGTAAAAAAAAAATTTGGAAAATACTTTTTTTTATGGTAGCTCCCCTACATGTGAAGTGGGAGTGAATATTTTTTTCGTCGTCTACCCCATCGTGTGGGGTATCGTTGAATAGGTCTTCTAAAATGACTTGTGGTTCTAAAATGACTAGCCCCTAATAGTCCCATAACTCCCATAGTAAAAGTTGTTCATAATGATGAGTACAATGACCTCTTAAGAGGTTGCTGGTGTTTTACCAATAACCCTGTATAATATGTATTCAATACATTAAAATATATTACGTGTAAGCTGTTTATTTAATAGACGATAAATATTGAATAGCTTGTACATAACAATTTCAGATGAGAATATTTTCTTTTTTCATACTTTATAGAGCGTGATTTTTCAGTAGGTTTTAGTTTTTGAAAGGTAAAGAAGGTCATGAAGAATAATGTGCACGGAACCAACAGAGAGTAGGGTCATCTATGCTGTCATTTTGATCTTCATTCGGGCATCCTTCAGTATAAGCTTCTCAACTTTTTTCACGTTTTCTTACGTAGAGGCAGTAACGGGCCACCCGAGCGAGTGTCGTCTTCAATACACTCTGCAACTTTTAAATTCACTTGACCACTTTTTAACCCCCGACGCAAAAACGACGGGGCGTTATAAGTTTGACGTGTCTGTGTGTGTGTGTGTGTGGGGGGTGTGTGTGGGGGGTGTGTGTGTGGGGGTGTGTGTGTGGGGGGGGTGTGGGTGGGTGTGTGTGTGTGTGTGAGGGGGGTGTGGGTGTGGGTATGTGTGTGTGAGGGGGGTGTGTGTGTGTGTGTGGGCGGGGGTGTGTGTGTGTGTGTCTGTCTGTGGGATCGTAGCTCCCGAACGGATGAACCGAATTTGATTTTGTTTTTATTGTTTGAAAGGTGAATTAGTCGGGAGTGTTCTTAGCTATGTTTGATGAAAATAGGCCCAAGATGGCCGCCGCCCCAAAATGGCGGATTACATATTTTTTCACAACTCCCTCAATATGGGTATCAAATGAAAGGGCTTGACTAGTAGAATACTATACACTATTACAAATTTGAAATCCAAGATGGTCGCCAACACAAAATGGCGAATTACACTTTTTTTTTCACAACTTCTGCAATATAGGCATCAAATGCAAGGGCTTGACAAGTAGAATAATGTACACTAATGAGGAATATTAACTAACGAAATGAAAACTAAAAACTTGATTTTTTTTTTTTTTTTGTCTGATCAATGCCCTAGATTTATGAGGAAAGTGGAGTGATGACTGACCTACGACCACCGAGTTTGACCATTTTTACGAATGGAACTATCCTACTTAACAAACGTATTTCTACATCAGATAGTGTCGCAGTCCCATTTTAGAAACTAGATCTGAAATACCTACGATATCTACCTAATAGCTATGAAATACTTGTACGAAAGTTGAATAACTAAAGGAATAACCAGAAAAAGATATTAATACAACAAAAATATCTGTTTAGTCTTAAAAATTATTCTTCAACTACCTACTTATAAATTATTAATTATTTTTTGACGGATAAAAACCTGATTAAACACCAAATTACCTGAATCTTAAAAGCCAAGAAAATAAAAGAAATGAAATACAAAAATTAAGGAGTCCCTACAAAAAGCATGAAATAAAAAATTAAATTAAAAATTTAAAAAACCCCCGACACAAAATAATAATAAAATTAAATGTAATTGGAAAAGGATAAAATAATTTAAAAACCCCCGACTTAAAGAATTTCTGTAACGAGACTAAAACAGATAAATTCATATGGATGTCGGGGGACCGTTCTTTCGAACACCTATTCTAAGAGGTCCCCCGACTGCCATATGAATTTATCTGTTTTAGTCTCGTTACATAAATTCTTTAAGTCGGGGTTTTTTAAATTACTTTATCCTTTTCCAATTACATTTAATTTTATTATTATTTTGTGTCGGGGTTTTTTTAAATTTAATTTTTTGAACCATAGATAACGAAGGTGCAGAATCTTGGTAGAAAGCCACCACCTCTTCGTGAACATGTTTTTGACTTGTTCCTTGTATGGTAAGGAATTTAATAACAGCGCGGTGCTCGATTTTCTTCAACATTGTCACGTTAGCCATGGCAGTTGTCGTTGACTAAGGATAACTAGCAAATTAATGATCACAACTATATGAAATGGTACCTTTATTAGCTCTATCTATCCCTTAGATAATGTCAATAATTAATTAATGAATCATATTAGCCACATCATTAGTATATCACCCTGATACCGAGAATACATTGAACGCTTCTGGTAGCTCAAACTAAATCATTTTGTGAAGTCAAACTGCTTTTGATAACGCTTCGCGCCGATATAAATTCTATTCAAATTTATGATTCAAATTAATATGATTTCGAGTTAAACAAATATCAACTTTAATATAATGGTAATTAAGTTGATTTCAGAGTGACTAACACTATTGAAAAATTTATAAAAATGTTTGAAGTTGTACCGTAAACTGAACTTTATTGTGTAGGATTTAAAGTAATTTTTTCATAAACTCATATTTGTTTACATTTTTGGCGAATAAATCGCGAATGCAGATTAGCTAACCAAGGTGTTCGCTGAAAACACGCAAAACTAACAAAGTTTTAGTTCATGGCATTCAAGTAAATGTGATGCTATGGTTTTTATTATACATACTTACTTTCATATAACGGGTGTAAAAAGACGCCTAACGAAGCCGAGTCACTTAAAATATCCCGTCATTGTGATAATGTTTTTGTACTGACCCATACCTGGACAAATAGAAAAGTTCCAACGTTTCGTTTAATTTTTTTTCACAAAAACAAATTTTAAATGTTATAATTTAACTTAATAAACCCGCACAACTCTTGTGCGTTGCATACATGTTGCATTAAGCGTGCGTTGCACTGCGCGCTGTCGTAAAGCCGAAATTTTTCAGACTTAAAATAAGTCGTTCCCCAGTCATAATTTTTTATCAATGTTGCGTAGTTTGATGTACAGACAGAATGCATAGAAACGGCTATGTGGGTCTTTTTACACCCTGCACAAGTGCACATATTACTACGCAAACCATTTGTATGTAAACGAGAGTGAAAGAAGTAGTTACTTTGTAGAACGACAATACTTATCGATTGTTCGGTGTTTGTTTAGTTTGAGTAAAAATAAAACCAAGGTCGCGTTCTATGAAACAGATATAAATACTAAATATACATAATTATGCAGTTGTCTTTACTGTGAATACTTTGTGCAATTATATTATTATTAATAAAGTTACCTAACATTAGTTTAAAACATATGGATAAAATAACTAGGTGAGAAACAAGAGATTTATGACGATTAGTTGAATTACTCGCGGAATATTTTATGAACAAGATGTGTTCTAACGACTTTCGTAATGTGACGATACCATTCGAATGTGGGCGGCGATGAGGAGGCGTGATCGAGGTGAGTGCGGGCGACGGGAGGGGAGCGGGGACAGAAGGGGAAGCAATGTGCGGCCGTGGCGGCCCGGGCCGGACGAGCGCGCCCGGCCGGGCCGCCGGGCCGGTTAGTGTGCGGCGATGTTGCGGCGCGGACACGGCCGTGCCCGCGCCGCCGGCGGCTCGCGCTCGCGCCCGCGCCTTACCTTCCACCGGCCGCGCCGCCGCCGGGCCTTCCAGGAACTGGTGCTGGCGCAGCAGCGCGCACTCGCCGCCCTCGGCCGCGTCCAGCGCGTACACGTACAGTACGCCCTGCGCCGTCGCCACCAGCAGGCGCGGCGCGCGCGGCACGCTGCGGACACAGGCGAGTTAGTGTCGCCACCTCCCGCGCTCCCGCGGCCCCTGCCTCGCGCACTCACTTGGTGATGGCGGCCACGGCGCGGTAGCCCGTGTGCGGCAGGCGCGCGGCGGCGAAGGCGCGGCCCTGCGCCAGCACGTCCGCCACCTGCGCCGGCAGGTAGCCCGCGCCGGCCGACACGGCGCTGGACAGCCAGCCCATCCAGCCGGCCGGCTCGTCGTCCGGCCCGGCCGCCGGCTCGTCGGGCGCCGGGCCGGCCGCCGCCGCCTCGCCCAGACGGAACACGTGCACGGTCTCGGTGTTGGACGTGGCGGCCAGGTAGGCGCCGCACGCGCTGAAGGCCAGGCACGCGATGGACACACAGCGCTTCACGCCGCGCCGGAACTCGTACAGGCGCGTGCGCTCGGGCACGGCGAACACGCGGATCACGGTGCCGCGCTCCGACGCCGTGGCCAGGCGCCGGCCGCACATGGACCACGCCAACGCCGCCAGCGGGCTGTCGTGCGCGCTGATGACGCACTTGGCGTTCTGCGGACAGACGGGCGGTCAGAGCGGGCGGAGCGCGGGCCGCGAGCGGGCGCGACACTCACCAGGTGCACGGCGTCGAAGATCTGCACCTCTCCCACGGCGCTGGAGCCGGGGTAGGCCACGTAGCAGTGGTCGACGCAGGGCGACAGCGCGCACAGGCCGCGCGGGTTGGGCGGCGTGTCGCGGATGGTGTGCAGGATCTTCATGTCGCGGATGTTGTGGATGTGCAGCGACTCCTCCAGGCACACGATCAGCCTCTGAAACAGATGCACATTGAGCGCGGAGCGGCGCGCGCACGAGGCTCGCGGTGCTGTACTCACGGATCGGTTGAGCTTCACTGCCAGGATGGTGTTGCTGTAGCTGTAGTTACATATCTCGGTACCCTTCTTGTAGTGGCATACTATCAGCTTTCTGTAAACAAACATATTTTAAGTATATCATAAAACTGAATACAGTGGAGGCTGGAGTCCTTTCGCCAAAGAACAGATACATAGTCCATGGCTGCTAGAATAAAGGGAATAAATCAACCTAACAACCTGTTATATTGCTTAACTTGATAATTGTTTTTTTATTTATTACTAAATGGGCCCGCTCTTGACCCCGATCACGCCTGATGGTAAGCGATAGATGAGGTCTATGATGGAACGAGCGTGCCCAGAAGATGCCTGTTCACTCTTGCTTTGAAGGCAGACAGGTTAAATGTGGGAGGGAACACAGATGCCGGCAGAGAGTTCCACACTTTGGCTGTGCGCATAATAAAAGTGGAGGAGAAGCGCTGAGTACGACTCGTGGGGATATTAACCAAGTGCGGATGGTACGCTGCAGTACGTCTTGTTGTCCGGTGGTATAAGGGCGATGGTGGAATCAGGTCGTGGAGCTCCTGCGCGCACTCTCCGAAGTACAGTCTGTAGAAGACCGACAGGCAAGCAACATTACGCCGATGAGCTAGGCTGTGGAGCGTAGCTACCAACGTCTCGTCGCCTATAAGCCTTTTAGCTCTGCGTTCCACCGAGTCAAGTGCAGCAAGCTGGTATTTTGCTGAGCCATCCCACAAGTGGCTGCAATACTCCATACAGGAACGGACCTGTGCTTTGTACAGACTTAAAAGCTGTCCTGATGTGAAGTATCGCTTCACCTTATTTAGGATGCCCAGCTTCTTGGCTGCAGTCTGAGCTTTTGATTCGATGGTTGAGCCGAAGTTGAGATCAGATGTCAACTCCATGCCCAAAAGCTGTAGGCGGTCGGTAACCAGTACAGATGCACCTCGGAAAGTAGGACATAACTGGAACTGGCTCCTTTTCGCAGTGAAAAGACATGTCTGTGTTTTCTGAGCATTGAATTTGACCAGATTATCGTCGCCCCACTGGGAAACGAGATTTAATGTCGAATTCATTCGCTCTACCATGGCCTCTCTATTTTCCTGGCTTCTCTGTTTTCCTCATAACTGCTGTCTGTCTTGGATTGTAAGGCTGAAACTTTTAGGTGTTGTTGCCGAGCCTATACCAAAGCCACCTGATTTTTGACCTTGACCCCGAACTTCCCCGTTCAAAAGATATGAATGCATTAAAAATGCATATTTGGACGATGTTGTAATACGCGGTAATGTACCTCAAATATATATATATATATATTACCCAGTATTGAGCTCTGATAGACAGCAAACTTATGTGACTATTTGATTGATTGATTTTAAAAGTCTTTATTTTATCATAATAATACAAAGTGCATACAATAAGATCTTATTCTAATTGTGTACAACCATATACATAACAAGTTCTTAGGCTAACTTACCTTTACAAACATTTTACACTGAGTTTACTATTTTACTATTCTATAAACTATTAAGTCCATACGAACACATATTCAAATAAAAGCACAAAAGTCTTAGCACTGACTTTAAACGCATACCACTATTGTTTACCTACTAAAGGTAATGCACTCAAATAATACAAAGACTATTTGGAGCACAGGCTAAAATATTACAATTATTATAACATAACTTAGATTTAAACATTTATCATCGATGAGTTAAAACAAAGAAATGATAATTCTAAATTGTGGGTAATTAGCGTAACTTTACGCCGAGTATGCTTACTGCGACCGGGCACATGAGTAGACAAACGGAACAGAGGCAAAGCTTCTTAAGAACGTGCAAAATTGTTACCTATTCTGGTAGGGTTGTCACATTATGTTAAGACAAATTAAACAAAACATTTGTTACTTATAGTTTTATTATTCAGTATGATAGAATAATTTATTTAATTTACAAATTACTTACTCTAATAATTTTCTTTTTATACTTTTTGTTTTTTAATAATTTATTGTTTCTTTTAATGGTGTGGTAAATTCTGAATATAACATATAGTTTTTTCAAGTAATCTAACGGGAAACACTCACATGGCATATCAAATTTATAATCTTTAATACGTTTAAGTATTTCGTTGCCAACATTGACAATATCACACCAACAACAATAACACACCATTACCATAGTTTATTAATTTACATTTCTTCTGCATGTGGTTGCTATAGAGATTTGAGCTTATTGACAAAACGTCACAACAACGTCGTAACAATAAACAGTACAATAAACAAAGACATCTGACAATGAACAACCATTATTAAAACGCTACCTCGAAAACCTACTAAGCTAGCGAAAGTGATGCAATTACTTTTGAAACGCAAAAGAAGAGTGATGGCTATGGCTAACTTGCAATGCAACTAAAAAAACAAACAACGTGCGTCGCAACCCTGAGATTGTCAACTGGCTGTGCCAGCGTAAACCGGTTTTGTCCAGTCTCGCCGCGTACGCGACAAGCGGCCAGTGGTCACGCACACATGCCCCGAGTGCTTGTAGTAGTGCAACCGATTCGTGCGTTTGTATGAAGCTTTATCTCTGTTCCGTTTGTCTACTTTGTGGACCGGGTGAGGGCAGCACGGTCACAGTATAAAGATCATACAGTATTGTAACTCGGCCGTAACCTTGAAATAAATGCCTACAGCCGCGCGGTACGTAAACATGCGATAGGGCTGCCCGCCTCCAGCATTTTAATTACATTTGCCTACTTTGTGTTTCCATTTACTTTTGTTATTGTATTTTATAGTGTGTACATAAATATTGATAATAAAAACCACGTCTTTACTTTGAATTATACAAACTAACAAAACACACATGCCCCGAGGTTTTAACACAAGCGTACCTACCGTATATTGATTCATGACCCGCCTATAACTACCTATTTCACTCTTGTCTATCACTTTCCTTTACTCTATTCACTTTATTTATTAATCCAGACTTCTTTTTTTTTTTCGGGAGATAAAAGGAAGTACTTATCCATTTAAAATACACACATTATGTACCTACCTACTAGTAAGTAAAATTATTTTATAGTCTTACCTTTCAGAGTTTCCAGTAAATCTAAAAAAAGTTATCTCTGGATGCGTTATTGACGAATTCATGCAACCAAAAACAGCACAATATAGCCTACTCGTCATATTAAATATTATGTACTTCAATTATTTTTAGTGAAAAAATCGCGCGGTTATTGTTAAAAAAAAACAACACACCGTCCGTTCGTCACTGCGGCACAGTCGCGACTGTCTGCATACCGAGCGCATTCTGAGGTCGAGGCTTGTAGGGGTATCTTTATACTGTGGCACGGTCGGTCCGGTGGTAGGTAGATATTGTTATTCACTCAGAAAATAGTGATGTGGTAAACGATATCGATTATATGTTGTAAAATACGATAAGTTATTTATGTCTGGGATTTTTACAAATATAGAATTTTCGGGCTGATTTTAAGATAAAATTTTTAATAGTTGGAAATTTAATTTGTTTGTGAATTCGTTTTAAATTTGTACGAAAGGCAGTGTTAAAAGATATTTTGATTGCCTTTTTTGAACAACTTGCAACTTATTGTAGTTTTTATCAGTCAGGCTACTCCAGGCAGGCGCGGCACCCCCCCCCCGGTGGGTTCCCGCATTGTCGAGGCGGGGGGGCTCAGTAGCCGTGGCTTTGACACCCACGGTGAAGCGAAGAGGAACCCGAGGAGGGGCCGCTCGTCAGGGCTTTTGCCGACAAGCCGACGACGTAGCGGCCAACATGTAGGTTGCGGTGCCGCTTGGGCGACATCGCAACTGAGGCGGGCCGCGATGTCGTATCGGAGGCATCGCGGCTGAGGGTTGGAGGCCGCGGCGGGAGAGGAGTGCCGGTATTACGGTGCGCCGCTCTCCCTACCTTCCGCGGCCTTGACGGGGTCGCCACCGTTCGATGGCGGACGCGGTGGGGCCGCAGGGGAAGAGGAGTGTTGGTATGACGTTGGCCACTCTCCCTATCCTCTGCGGCCGAAAATTGGCAGGCGGCGGGGCTAATGACCTGACCCGTCGCAGGGGGACCAAGAGTGGCAGACACGGGGTCGTCTGGCGCCCATGTGCTGGTTTGGTCCTTGGGGTGGTCACGGCGTGCTATGTGTTCTGGTGCGCCGGTGATGGGGAGTACTCCCCGGAGGAGGGTCCGGTGACGGACAGCCGCGGCGGGTTCACGGATGAGTGCTAACGCGTGCCCGTGTTCCCGCTATAAGCGGCAGAGGAGGACACCGTGGAGTTTTAGTGGGTTAGAGTCCCGCATAACTGCACTATCTCCCCGTGGTAGTGCAGAATGCATGAGCATTTCTTCACGTAAAAAAAAAAAAAAAGGCAGGCGCGGCATATGTTAGACATGGTCGGACGAGGGTGGTATAAATGCGTAACTTAGTGACGGCGCTTAACTTAGACTTTGTGTTAAAAATAGGTTTTAACGCATTGATAGCCTTCAGACCCTTTTCACGAAGTACATCAGTATTTTCACTCCAATTAATTTTGTTATCTAAAACTACACCGGGATATTTAACCGAACGGCTCCAAGGTATGGAATGATTTTTAAAGTTAATGCGCCTGAGGGGTAAAGATCTTTTACGCGAAAAAAGAATAACTTCCGTTTTGCTGGAGTTTAGTTTGATTTTCCATCTAGTGAAATACGTATCAAGTAGGTTTAGTGCAAGTTGAAGCCGCCCAATTATTAAATCAATATCCTCTGAGGAAGTATATGAGGCGGTGTCGTCAGCATATATTGCGAGATGAGTTCTAGGTTGCTTAGGTATGTCATTTAGGTACAGGATAAAGAGAAATGGCCCTAAATTTGAACCTTGTGGTATACCAGATACAATAAATTTCGCCATAGAACAGTGTTCACCTATGAAAACCTTGAAATGGCGGTTAGTTAGGTACTTTTGGACTATTTTGACAAGTGAGAGAGGAACGCCGTTAAGAATTTGCTTGTGAAGTAGTCCCTCGTGCCAGACAGTGTCAAAGGCTTTTTCAATATCTAGATATAGACCATTCCTGTTGATTTGCCTTCATTTAGATTGTGTGCGATGTCCTCCGATACCCTGGCCAACTGCTGAGTTGTGGAGTGTGCCTTATGAAATCCAAATTGGATTGGTAGCAGTAAATGTTCTGTAACTTTTAACTGCCGGGTAAGTATAAGAGACTCAAATAACTTGCCCAGACACGGGAGTAGGCTTATGGGACGGTAATTTGTAGGGATGCTGCCATCTTTGCCAGGTTTTTTGAGCGGGATTATTTTTGCCATTTTCCAGGATGCTCCCTGCATCCTGGAAAATGAAAATTGAAAATTCTCAGACAACCATTAAATATTTTTGTGAGGTAGACCAGGGCCTTTTGAGATAGGTTTTTAAGTAGCCGATTGCTGAGACCGTCTAGACCAGGAGATTTGCGAGGTTTTAATTTTAGTATTATTTTCCGAACTTCCCTAGGTCTAACGAGACCCCGAGTGACTACTTATTTCTTTGGAATTTAATGTCGCCATGGATTCTTTGACAGCAACCTCAGTTACAACATCGCTGGTCCATTGATGAGTGAGACTCATATTACCAGCAAATGCATCGGCAAGAGCTTCACACTGCTCCGATACTGAGGATGTCATTTGATCGCTTCTGATTTTAAGGGGAGGAATATTACAGGGGTTATGGTTGATTGACCTAGCTAAACGCCATACATCATTACTAGGGTTATCCACTTTTGAGAGCTTATCATTCCAGATACTGTCATTCAAGGTCTGGATACTAGCTTTAATTGAGTGTTGTAGCTGGTTGACTTTAAAGAACAGTTGACGTCTGAGGCAAGGATTGCACACATTTCAATATTTGGAAGAGGTGCTTCCCTTTTTATTTTTTTTTGTGTTTCTGACATTACGAACATAATTTTTTTTAATTTATTCAATCAAGTTTTAATTGTTGAATACTTCAATATTAAATATCTCTTCCTGTTTGGTAGGTAATAAAATTCTATTTACCTCTTAAATTGCAAACTGTAGTTTTGTATAATTTAGAAGCATTTTTTTTTTAATTTTGTAAATGTAAGAACCATGTTTCCGTTTATTATGATTTTTTGATGTTGACTTGAAATAGCATGGCAGTTGAGAACGTGTCATGCTCACTTAAATGTCTCACCGATGGTGGCGCGTGTGTTGGATCATTCGGTTCCCTACAAAATGGTTGAGCTGGATGGTGCTGATCCACGCGTCATGTTCGTGAACGGGCGCCGTCGGTTGAGACTGGTCATCTCTTAACTGCCAAGGCTTATTTTTAATCTTATGTCTTGAATTGTTTCTTCATTTCTGTCTTTTTTACATTGTTCTCACATATAGAAGCAACAAGAATAATGTACCCAGGATTTTGTAATATCTTGATTTAAAAGAGTGTCCATGGAGTTTCTTGCCCGTTCTTCTCCATAGAGATCTACGCTTTGGAATGGGCAACTCATGGACGTAATATATAGAGTTACTTCTATATATTACGTCCATGGGGCAACTAGCTTCAACTTTCTGACTAACTGACAGACTATTTAATTTTGACAATTCAAAAGTGCCTGTACAAGGTTTAATTGAAATAAATGATTTGAGTTTGAGTTTGAGTTTGAGTTTGCTATTCTGCGCGTATAATTTTTGTGTTTGATTTGGCTCTTAATGCGCCTAGGTAATTTTAAGCGACCCTTGTTTATTTCGGTGGTAGGAAACTTCACTGACAGTGTGTTAAATGCACAGAAGGCGAGTGCCTTCTGTGCATTTAACACACTGTCAGTGAAGTGATTTATAGCAGCGTCAATATACGGTATTGAGTCTAATATTGCACTAGATAGTGTGATATTGTTGTCTAAGTAAGATCTAAAATATTTCCAGTCAGCTTTGGCAAAGTTAAATGCTGATTAGGATTTAGTGCTATACGTTCCACCTACAGTGAAGTGTACTGGCAGGTGATTCGACGAAAGACTTGTGAGAACTTGAGGTTCACTAACATCGGGAGTATTGTTGACTAGTATAACGTCTGGAGTAGAAGGTTCGTGAGAGCTTTGGTAGTGCACTAGGGTAGGTGAAGAAGGTGCTAGTATCTCATAATCATTAGCAACCATGTGATCGAAGAGGATTTTGCCATGAGGATTAGAGGTAGTGCTATTCCAGTAGGAATGTTTAGCATTTAGGTCACCCATTATCAGGGACTTGTGATTTGCACCTACTAATAAGTCTAGATCACTATTCAGCAGAGGAAGATTTGGTGACTGGTAAGTAGAGTAGACAGCCAAGTTGTTCTCTGGAGTGGTTACCTGGATACCTATACACTCTAAATTGTACGTGTTTGGAGTGGGAAGAAGAGAGTGTTTTATGTTACTCCGGACCAACAGCGCCACTCCCTGCCCGCGGCCATCAACCTTTTTGTCATGCCTGTGGCGACACCAACAACAAAGACGCACCCTAACCAGTCGTAACAATCGTAACCTGGAGTTTCAAGCTTGAAACGAGGAGAAATTCTAGTTTCGCACAACGCTACAATATTTATGCATAAATCACTTAACAGGTCAAGGAATTCCGTAATTTTAGTGCGAATACCATCGGCATTCCAGTATAAGATACGCAAATTGTTACCATTAAACATATTGACCAAGGTGGGTCAGAATTAATATTACCTTATCCATCATACTGTTACAGGCTACAAATTGACTTTTGATGGACTTAATTGTCATGAGTATTGCTAACATGTCAGCAGTGGCCTGATCTTGTGTTCCAATTTGAGGTTAAGCACCAGTGGTGCCGGATTCCATTTTATTTGCAGCGACAGTGTTCCAGCTTCGCCCGTCAACATGACTGCTTTTCGCGTTGATTTTAGCGTCTTGAGTAGCTTTTATTTGTTCTTGACGGTTCTGGACAAGTTTAAGGTATTTTTTCTCTCGACACATTGTCGAAAGTTAGCTGGATAGTTACCTTTGCAGTTGCAGCACTGTGCCGGACTGGTTCTGTCCTTTTTGGGACAGTCGGCCGAAGGGTGAGATTCTGTGCACTTGACGCAACGTGGACTTAAATTGCAATTTCTTGAAGAATGACCGAAGCCTTGGCATCTGAAGCATTGTGTTCCAAACGGGTTTCTTGCTTGGTACTTGCGTACTTGCACTGTACAGTTGCTAAGGTATCTAATTTTCTGAAATTTGGTAAAATCACTACCTGCTGGGAGTTGTACTAAGAAAGGAGGACAAACTCCACTGCCTTTGTGGTTACCAGGCAGTTTCATCTTGTGAACAATCGCATCTTTGAAACCCAGAGTCTCGAGCTCTTCTGCTAAGCAATCTTCTACGTAGGCGGGTAGGCCGAAGATTACCGCTTTGTATCTTTTCTCATCCTTCCGCGGAAATGTATGGAATGCTAGATCAGCAGATCGGAAACCATCTTTTACTGCTTGGTGGCTTTCTGGACTATAACAAGAAACTACAATTTTGTTGTTACCTCTGTATTGTAGATCGAAATTTTTGATGTGATCATGAGTCCACTCAGATTGTACATGTAGGATAATAGGTGGGAAATGACCTGATTTTCTCCTTGGAGTAGAGGCTTCCTTGAGACGAGCAGCAAAGACGTCCGTATCTTGGGGTTGATTAGTGCGAAGGACACTGAACCGGTTTGAGGTTTTGACGGGATCAGGTTTTTTCGCAACAGTAGCAGGTAGACCAAACTTTGGTATTTTCCACTCACTGGTGTCAACAGGTACTTCCAGTGGGCGTTTACCCACAGAATTTGAACGTGTCACAAATCGCTCCATGGCGAGCGCAAAGGTCGATGTATCGTAGTATCGATAACAGTCTTTCCCATCACTAACAACCAAAGTATCTTTGTGAGGTAGACAATTACACTATGGCAGCGCGCGACAACACAAGGAGACACAGCAGTAGCACGCGTGTGCACAACTCGCGCGCGTAGTACGGTATGTGACTATTGATCTTGACGAAAACCGTCCTTATTTAAAACGTATGAATTAATTAAAAAATTATATTTTGAAGATTTAGTAAAAATGGTTGTTAAAGCCGCAATATTGTATTCAGTTACTAAGAATTTCTTAATTACCTACCTATACAGGGTTATTGGTAAAACATTAACAACCTCTTATGAGGTGGCTTTGGTATAAGTTCGGCAACAATACCTAAAAGTTTCAGCTTTACAATTCAAGACAGAAAAAAGTTATGGGGAAAACAAATTCCATTTTCATACATTTGAAAAATACGTAATTTTTTTTATGGTAGATTAAAAAAAACCCGTAACTACTAATTTATTCAATGTTTTAATGTACTCGACAAAACTGTATACTTGAAACTATCAAATAAAACATTTTTTTTTTTTATCCTACGAAAGGGAAGCTTGTTTTTCCGTCCAGTGTGCGGCGCGGCCCCGCGGCCCCGCGGCCCCTTTACCCCGGCGACCGAGGAGGCTTGTTTACATCAGTGATCACGTCTGCGTTCATATTATTTACAGCAACTAATATTCAAGTGTTTATTTATTATAACGTTGATTATAATATTTCTAAGCTTACAGACTACATAATAACCAATTTGAATATTATGCATAGGTCGGGCAATTTTGCAAATTTATTTTTATTTAATTGCAAGCTTTCACGTGTATTTATCTATGTAGTTACTAATACTTAATATTGCGAAGAACTAGACAGTTGTACATCTATGATTTAAATAATTATAATTCTGTAAATACATATTTGTTACGGTCACAAATCATATTTTGATTAACATACCTACAACCTGCCTACCTGGTCTGAAAATTTGAATTTCATGGGTTACCCTGGCGCTTGCGCTTTATGCAGGTAATGTCATACCTACAGCGATTAGCAAGGTAAACACAACAAAAGAATAATATACATTTACATGGAAAAATTAAACTAGTTGTCAAGGAAAGAATTTATGTCGAGTCGTGCATTTAAAAAATATTAATTATACCTAGTATACTAGCCACTCAATAGTCGGCGCCAAACAATCAATAAACAAAGATCACTAAATTACATCACGCTTTACGTAATTAATTAATTTGCTCGTTTGGCGCCGACGTCGACTCAAAATTACTTAGGTATACTTACATTAGTTTAAGAACTTAGTTATTAAGGTTAATTAAAAAAGGTTTATTATATTTTGCTTTTCAGTTTTTTCGGTTGTTTAATTTTTTTTTGTTAAAATGGCATAGTGTGAACTTGCTCATCGCCTTTTACAAAATTTTGCTTTTCCCGATTCAGGGACGTTAATTGTTGAGGAGTTCTCCTGGTATTCCACCATCAGCTCCATTTCACTATTCGCATTGTGACGAGCATAAATTGCTTAGTGCTTAGCAACCATATTAAAGTAATCGAATCGCAACCCGTGAAATATTTATCATTGAGTGGTTCCGATGGCCATCTGTGGTCTTCATCATCAGCTCCACTTTACCAAATGATGATTTCCAAGAGCAAACGCTCAAGTTGCTTTAAAAAATACCCAAATCGCTATAAGTTTGCCTATAAAATTTGAGGGTTTCCCTCGATTTTCATGGGATCCTGTCATCAGATTCCAACTTGATGACAATGGGACCACCTCGAGAGTATACCCTTTCAAACGAAAAAAGAATGATCAAAATCGGACTACTCTGTAAAAAGTTATGCGTGGTCATACATAAAAAAAAACCGGGCAAGAGCGAGTCGGACTCACGCACCAAGGGTTCCGTACCATCATGTTTTTAAATTTTCATCGGCGAGGCCTATATTCGTCAAGAGAATTAGAATTTGATCTTAATTTGCTTAAAAGCTTTAATTACTGTTAAGGGGTTAATATGCCTAAAGTTAAATTCAACCGGGCAGGCTGAAACGTTCGCCCTTACTAAATCAAAAGCGAGGGAGGGCGATCAATTTAAAGTTTCAGTTGTTTTGAGTGGGATACTAGTAAAGAAATTTACAAATTCTTGAGCCACTTCTTTGTTATCGCAAATGAGACCGCTTGACGTCTATAGTGTGTAATCAGAATTATGTTTTTTATTCGTTTCTGTTCGTTTCATTATTTATAATTTTCCAAACCGTCTTTATTTTATTGTCTGCTGATTTAACCTTGTTGCTAATGTATAAGGCTTTAGCTGTCTTACAAGCGTTCTTAAAAGTTCTAGAGTAAGTAGCAACATACTTATTAAAAGTTTCCGTGTTAATATAAGGCTTAAGGCCATACAGCTCGAAAAGTCTTTCCCTACTTTTCCTAAGTCTTTAGTTGCCCAGTCACAAAATAAAAACTTAGGGCTGATACTTTAGTGATCTTCTTAAAAGAATTATTGAACTCGGTTTGGACTACCGAAAAGAATTCATTATACAAAATATTAACATTGTTCACTGTAAGGTTCTGATTACTTAATTTACAAGATAAAGTGCTATTAAATTTATTTAAATTACCTGATGATATTGGTCTGGATTGGATCTGCACTTTTTGTATTGGCATGTTGGACTCAAAACTTACAGTTTGACCACTGTGATCGGACGGGAGATAATTAACAAAGGCTTTATCTAAATAGTCGCAGCAACAAAACACATTATCAATACATGTAGCAGTAGTCGTAGTTGTTCGGGTTGGTTCTACAAACACATTTGACAGATTGAACGATTTAAACAAATTTAATAATCTACTGGTATTTAAATTATTTTCTAAAATATTAAAGTCACCACAGATAATTACTGACCTATTACCAGTTGCAAGTTTTGCCAAAACATCTTCCATTACTGACTCAAATATAGAATAGTTTTGATAATTTGGGGGTCTGTAAACGCACACTATAACATGCTTATCTAGCTCAACACAAGACAGTTCAATGCTATGTTCAACTCATAGTTCAACTATGTCTTTACGAGTGTGATTAGTGAACCACCACGCAGCATTGACTTTCGATTAAAACAACTGGCCACACTGTAATTGTCATAGTTAATTAACATTTCAGAATCTTTTAACCAATGCTCCGTTATACAAATAATGTCAAACTTTGTTTTTTTCTAAAAACAACTCAATTTCCAATTGTTTGGAAGAAAAACCTTGTATATTTTGATGAAATAATTTCAAGGATTTCTGCTTAGCCCCTTTTCTACAGTTCACTATTTTATTGCTAGAAAATACCTTTTTGTTAAATATACTGTTATTGGTACCTTCTGTTGTCTTACAAACTAGTTTAAAATATCTGAGCTAACCACCTTAGCATTAGTACTATATTACTAATTGTGGTGCTAATTATGGATGACTTCGACATACTAATTATGTCTGGGTTAATATTAAGTGCTATTAGCCTAGCTATTTTACGTCTAAAACTAATGGGCAGATACACAGTATCCCTAGTCGACCTTAACTTATCAACAAAAATGTTGGTATCAAAAAATATAAACTTGTCACTATGGTGACTAACTAAGAAATGCATGTAATTATTTAGGGATCCTGCCGTTTTGCCAAAAAGATTTTGCCAAAATTTCACTACCCAAACAAAGGACAATGACCAAAAGTCGTACCAAAAAGTCAAGATCAAAATATGATAGTAATTATTTTAATATTTTTTTACGACATTACGCGTCGGGGATTTGATTTTTGAACAGGGAATTTAATTTAAAGTAAAAAAGTGTTGATATTGTTTTATTCCCTTTACATGACGTTCCGTTTCATAACCTTGAATGAAGGTAGTTTTTTTTTGGGCTCACTGTATTTAACGTCTTTTAATCGTATTACAGGTACTCAAAAAAACGTAACCAATTTATCATTTAAGATGGTTGATTTTTTCAACAAAGTCTAACCGGGATTACGAAATCGTAAAAAAAAGAAAATATTTTGATAATGCACTCAATTGATTCAATTCCAGTTACGGTCGTCAATGTCATAAATACATGTATTGAAACGTTTTTTTTACCGACTTCAAAAAAAAGGAGGTTATCAATTCGATACGTATGTATGTAATATTATTGGAATTGCATTATATTCACATATGACAATCTACTAAGGCTTCCAAACAAATATACAAAATTTCATAGACGTATGTATGTACTAGGGTGAATCAAAAAGTTCTTAGAAATGCATATATATAAAACCTTTTTGGGAGAAGTTCGATATTCAAATTTAAGAGTGTCTATTACACAATATTTATGCAAACTGTCACTTGTTTTTGTCAGTTCGTTCGCATGTAATAAATTGTTTTGTGCAACGAGTTGATAAAAACCCGAAATTATGGATAAAAGTGAGTTACGTGCGTTGATAAAATATCTCAGTTTGAAAAAAATGTCTACGAAGGAAATTTTTTCGGACATTCAGCAGACATTAGGGGATGATGCTGTACCCTATTCTACGGTTGCGTACTGGGTGACTGAATTTAAAAGAGGTAGATCAAGCTGTAAAGATGACCCGCGTTCTGGGCGACCTTCAACCTCCGTTACGGAAGAAAATGTCAAAAAGGCTGAGAGTCTGGTTTTGGAAGACAGAAGAATAACTATAAAACATATAGCTGAGATCCTAAAGATATCATTTGGTAGCGCTCAATCCATTTTAATTGATTCACTGGGGTTTAAAAAAGTGTCGGCAAGATGGGTGCCACGAATGTTAACCGACGAAAACAAAAAGCGACGTTTGGAAATTTGTAAGCGTAATCTCGAAATGTTCCAGCGTGATTCGGATAATTTTTGCCGTCGCCTTGTTACTATGGATGAAACGTGGGTCCACCATTTCGATCCTGAAACAAAGAGACAAAGCATGTCTTGGAAACGACCATCCTCTCCATCCATTAAGAAATTTCGATTTGCTCCTACCGCTGGCAAAGTTATGGCCTCAGTATTCTGGGATAGTGAAGGAATCCTTTTTATTGATTACATGCCAAAAGGCCAGACGATTACTGGACCCTATTATGCAAATTTAATCCCGAAAGTGCGTGAAGCGATTAAAGAAAAACGTCGTGGAAAACTGTCATTGGGCGTGCTGTTTCTTCAAGATAACGCTCCTGCTCACCGATCAGAAGTTGCGCTCTATGCAATCCGCTGTGCTGGCTTCAACCTCCTTAACCACCCACCATATTCACCGGACTTAGCCCCAAGTGATTTCCACTTATTCCCAAAATTAAAAGAGGAAATTCGTGGAACAAAATTTCACGATAATGACGCGGTCATGGCTGCCGTAGAGGAGTTTTTCAAGAGTCAAGAAAAACATTTTTTTTCACAAGGAATAAGGAAGTTAGAAACGCGTTATTCTAAATGCATTGCATTGGAGGGAGATTATGTAGAAAAATAAAATATTTTTGTTTAAATCTTGGCATTTTTTAATATTGATTCCAAGAATTTTTTGATTCACCCTCGTATGTATGTATGTATGTATGTATGTTTGTCCACGCATTTCTCAGCAACTATTAATCGGATCGTGACCATTTTTTTTGTATTAGCTTACATTTACTTCAACTTAGGGAACAGTGCAAGTTTCATCAAAATCGGTTCAGTAATTTTCAAGATATGGACTAATACGTATAAGTGACGGCCTGGCGTATTGATACGAGCTACGGGTGTAGTGTCAAAGGGAAAACATCTCAAAACCTTGGTCAAATTCTAGTGCAAAAACTAAAAATTACGAAATAAAAAGTAATTTAAAAAAATTAAACCGACTTCAAAAAGAAATCAACTCAAAATTATGAAATAACTTTAATTTCGGAAGTCGGTGTCTTGGGATCTGTATTTTAGTTTTTTTTTGCCACCGACTTCGGAAATTAAAGTTATTTCATAATTTTGAGTTGATTTCTTTTTGAAGTCGGTTTAATTTTTTTAAATTACTTTTTTAGATTTTGAGAGTCGGGAGGCCATGTCCGAAATATGTGACGTGGCAATGCCCCGGGTCCGGCCAGGACGCGCCTGGCGCCAGGTGTACTGGTGGTCGCCGGAGCTGACAACCCTGCGCGAGGCGTGCGTCGCTGCACGACGCCGGTACGCCAGGCACCGCAGGCTCCGTATCCGCCCTCCGGATACCGAATCCATTTAGGCGGAGCTGTACGAGGGGTACAGAGCGGCAAAGTCCGCCCTCCGAGCGAAGATCCTGCGGGCCAGGGAACTGGCCCGCGAGGAGTCGCTGGAGACTCTGAACAGGGACCCGTGGGGACGCCCCTACAAAATAGTGCGGGATAAACTCCGCCCATGGGCTCCCCCGCTGACGCAGAGTCTCCGGCCCCAGCTCGTGGAGGACGTGGTGGGCGCTCTGTTCCCTTCGCGAGGGGTACATACACCCCCGCCCATGGCTCCGCCTCCTGCGGTGCCCGATGAGGACCACACACCCGACGACGACGACGACGATGCTCCGGAGGTGACCGAGGTAGAGATGAGAGTGGCGGTACGTAGGCTGAATGCCAAAAATACCGCCCCAGGACCCGACGGCTTACCTGGGAAAGCCTGGGTTCTGGCCATGGAGGCTCTCGGGCCTCGACTGAGGGGGCTCCTAAGCGCATGTTTGGAGGGGGGCCAGTTTCCACTACGTTGGAAGACGGGGAAGCTGGTCCTCATCAAGAAGCCGGGGCGCCCTGCGGACTCTCCGTCCGCTTACCGGCCCATCGTGCTGCTCGACGAGGTGGGCAAGCTCTTTGAAAGAGTCATTGCAGACCGCCTCGTCGGGCATCTGATGCGGGTGGGGCCGGATCTGGCGGAGGGCCAGTTCGGTTTCCGCAGGGGGCGCTCTACAGTAGACGCTGTCATGCGCGTACGAGCCCTCACGACGGGGGATGCTGTTGCCCGGGGTGGGGTCGTCTTGGCGGTGTCTTTAGACATTGCCAATGCCTTCATCACCCTGCCCTGGAGTTGCATCAGGGAGGCACACCGGTATCACCGGATGCCGACCTACCTCTGTCGCGTGGTCGAGGCCTATCTGACGGACAGGGCCGTCATCTACCCCGGTCATCAGGGAGAGTGGAACCGGCGAGAGATGTCGTGCGGTGTCCCACAGGGATCGGTCCTGGGGCCGCCCCTATGGAACATCGGGTACGACTGGGTGCTGCGCGCCGACCTCCCTAGCGGCGTCAGTGTAGTTTGCTACGCTGACGACACGCTGGTCCTGGCGCAGGGGAGGTCGCACCAGGCGGCGGCGGAACTAGCGACACGCGGGGTTGCGACAGTCGTTGAAAGGATCCGGCAACTGGGACTCGAGGTGGCCCTGCACAAGTCCGAGGCCATGTGTTTTCATGGCCCTCGGAACGCGCCACCGTCGGGTTCCCAAATAACGGTAGGAGGGGTTCACATCGGCGTCGAGTCGACGATGAAGTACCTGGGACTTGTCCTCGACAGCCGGTGGAATTTCGTGGAACACTTCCGACGTTTGGCTCCCAGACTGGAGCGGGCCGGGGCTGCGTTGAAGCGGCTCCTGCCCAATCTAGGGGGTTCAAACGCCTCCTGCCGGAGGCTCTACGCGGGGGTCGTGCGGTCCATGGCCCTTTACGGGGCACCGGTGTGGGCGCGTTCACTGAGGCGGCGACCAGCCAGGCGGTTGAACGCGTCCCAGAGGGTCATGGCCATCCGGTTAGTCCGGGGATACCGCACGGTCTCCGGGGAGGCAGCGAGCCTCCTTGCCGGATTGCCGCCATGGGATCTGGAGGCCAAAGTCCTCGCCCACATATGGGAGTGGCGAGAGGAGGTGAAACGCCGGGGCGTAACTCCGCTGCCGCGAGAAATCGCGGTGCAGCGGACAGACCTCCGGCGGGATCTCATGGCGACATGGAGAGTGCGACTGTCGCAACCCAGTGCTGGGCACGCCACAATTGCGGCGATAAGTCCCCTCTTTGAGGAGTGGCTAGAGAGACGTCACGGCGTCCTCACCTTCCGCCTAACGCAGGTCCTCACCGGACACGGCTGCTTCGGGAGGTTCCTGTTCCGAATAAGGCGGGAGGAAACGCCCGGGTGTCACCATTGTGTGGATCGCCCGGAGGACACGGTGGAGCATACGGTGGAGATCTGCCCAGCTTGGGCAGAGCACCGCCGTGTCCTCACGGCGGCGCTCACGGCGGCGATCGGCGGCGGCGATCTCTCGCGTCCGGCCCTAGTCCGGGCCATGGTACGGAGCGAGAGTGCATGGGAGGCTAAGGCTCGCGAAGGAGGAGGCGGAGCGCGTGAGGGAGCGGCAATCCTTGCGCTCTTACGCCCCCAGCCGCCGCAGGAGACGCCCCGGGCGTCGGGAGTCGATAGCCGATTCCCGGCCACCGTAGGCGCGGGCTTGCGGGCGGCGAGCAATGGGCAGCTCGCCGTCCGGTAAGGACCAGGCCCGGGTCGACGGCGCGTTGTGTTCCACGCGCGCCTCAAGGAGATGTCAGCACCAACTGACGGGGTCCGCTAGGGCCGATGCCCGCCGGGGTCGCGGGTTGTTCGAAAGAGATACCGTGGCCCCTGGCACAGGCAAGTGAAGGAACACGGGTGGGTTTTAGTCAGTAAGAGTCTGACACTCCCTTCCGCTCCGCCCAGAGCGGGAGGGGTCATTTGATGATTTCCCACCCAAAAAAAAAAAGGCCGTCACACTTACACGTATTAGTCCATATCTTGAAAATTACTGAACCGATTGTGATGAAACTTGCACTGTTCCCTAAGTTGAAGTAAATGTAAGCTAATAAAAAAATGGTCACGATCCGATTAATAGTTGCTGAGAAATGCGTGGACAAACATACATACATACATACGTCTCTGAAATTTTGTATATTTGTTTGGAAGCCTTAGTAGATTGTCATATGTGAATATAATGCAATTCCAATAATATTACATACATACGTATCGAATTGATAACTTCCTTTTTTTTGAAGTCGGTAAAAATAAGATTTTTTGGGAATGATATAATTAAAATTGCAATTTTATTTTAAAAGAATCATTTATTTAATACTAAATATTTGTAATTTACAATTTTAAATTTTTTGAAATGGACATTATCCAGAACCGAATTAGTTAGAAGAGGATAATTATTTAAAAAAAAATGCTTAGGTTAGGTGGGGTTTAAACTGTGACATCCTACGCACGTGCCGAGCGAGCGAAGCGAGCGGTGCCGCGGCACCGGCAGGCGAGGGCCAGAAACCAATAAATTATATAGAAAAAAAATATGGAAAAAGTTATAGGCGATTTAGTTCGAAAAAAAACCTTTGTGTCCTGTATTTTGTCCCTTACCTCAATTGAACCTACGGTCGACGATGTGTCGTGTGTGTGTGTGATGTAAGCGCTTGTAGTAGTTGTAGTATGAGAGTTGTTTGAAAAACTGGCCAAGTGCGAGTCGGACTCGCACACGAAGGGTTCCGTACCACAAGGCAAAAACGCCGAAAAAAACACGTTTGTTGTATGGGAGCCCCCCTTAAATATTTATTTTATTTTGTTTTTAGTATTTTTTGTTATAGCGGCAACAGAAATACATCATCTGTGAAAATTTCAACTGTCTAGCTACCGCGGTTCTTGAGATACAGCCTGGCGACAGACAGACGGCAAAAACGCCGAACAAAACACGTTTTTTTGTATGGGAGCCCCCCTTAAATATTTATTTTATTTTGTTTTTAGTATTTGCTGTTATAGCGGCAACAGAAATACATCATCTGTGAAAATTTCAACTGTCTAGCTACCGCGGTTCTTGAGATACAGCCTGGTGACAGACAGACGGCAAAAACGCCGAAAAAAACACGTTTGTTTGTATGGGAGCCCCCCTTAAATATTTATTTTGTTTTGTTTTTAGTATTTGTTGTTATAGCGGCAACAGAAATACATCATCTGTGAAAATTTCAACTGTCTAGCTACCGCGGTTCTTGAGATACAGCCTGGCGACAGACAGACGGCAAAAACGCCGAAAAAAACTCTTTTTTTGTATGTGAGCTCCCCTTAAATATTTTTTTTTATTTTGTTTTTAGTATTTGCTGTTATAGCGGCAACAGAAATACATCATCTGTGAAAATTTCAACTGTCTAGCTACCGCGGTTCTTGAGATACAGCCTGGTGACAGACAGACGGCAACGCCGAAAAAAACACGTTTGTTTGTATGGGAGCCCCCCTTAAATATTTATTTTGTTTTTAGTATTTGTTGTTATAGCGGCAACAGAAATACATAATCTGTGAAAATTTCAACTGTCTAGCTACCGCGGTTCTTGAGATACAGCCTGGCGACAGACAGACGGCAAAAACGCCGAAAAAAACACGTTTTTTTGTATGGGAGCCCCCCTTAAATATTTATTTTATTTTGTTTTTAGTATTTGTTGTTATAGCGGCAACAGAAATACATCATCTGTGAAAATTTCAACTGTCTAGCTACCTCGGTTCTTGAGATACAGCCTGGCGACAGACAGACGGCAAAAACGCCGAAAAAACACGTTTTTTTGTATGGGAGCCCCCCTTAAATATTTATTTTATTTTGTTTTTAGTATTTGTTGTTATAGCGGCAACAGAAATACATCATCTGTGAAAATTTCAACTGTCTAGCTACCGCGGTTCTTGAGATACAGCCTGGTGACAGACAGACGGACGGACGGACGGACAGCCAAGTCTTAGTAATAGGGTTCCGTTTTTACCCTTTGGGTACGGAAACGACTGGATTATACAGTGTGAGTCTTCATAATGTGCACATATTGAAATGAGGGAAACTAAGCTTAATTTTATCGACGGAAAAAATATTTAAAAAAATCTAAAAAAAATAAAATTGTAATATTTTTTTTTTATTTCGCTGCTGTTACCCTGTGTAAACAATCGCCCCTCAATTGAGAATCATGTTTTTTTTTTTTTAAATCTGATATTTTTTTATAAATTTTTATAATAATTGTAAAATTACTCAATAAAAGCCCCGAATACCTACTCTTTTTGATTACTTTAAATTATTCTCCATCGTATCAGATTTCTAAACGTAAAAATACCATGTTTATAACTCAATCACAACATTTCCTATCAACTGTTACAGAAAGGCCTTGCAATCACCATACTTTAGCAGGTAAAGATCCTTTTAAATATTTTTTTATTTTTTCAAATATTTTTTCCGTCCATAAAATTAAGCTATGTTTTCCTCATTTCGTTATGTGCACATTATGAAGACTCACACTGTATAGAAAAAATATGGAAAAAAGAGATTATTTTTAGCAGGCTATCGAGAACCGAATTAGTGAGACGAGGTTAATTATTTAAAAAAAATGCTTAGGTTAGGTTAAAACTGTGACCTCCTACGCACGAGCCGAGCGAGCGAAGCGAGTGGTGCCGCGGAAGCGGCCGGCGAGTGCCAGAAACGACTAGATTATATAGAAAAAAATATAGAAAAAAGAGATTATTTTTAGCAGGCTATCGAGAACCGAATTAATTAGACTAGGTTAATTATTAAAAAAAAATGCTTAGGTTAGGTTAAAACTGTGACCTCCTACGCACGAGCCGAGCGAGCGTAGCGAGCGGTGCCGCGGCAGCGGCCGGCGAGTGCCAGAAACGACTAGATTATAAATAGAAAAAAACTGGCCAAGTGCGAGTCGGACTCGCACACGAAGGGTTCCGTACCAAAGGCAAAAACGCAGAAAAAACACGTTTGTTGTATGGGAGCCCCCCTTAAATATTTATTTTATTTTGTTTTTAGTATTTGTTGTTATAGCGGCAACAGAAATACATCATCTGTGAAAATTTCAACTGTCTAGCTATCACGGTTCATGACATACAGACAGACAGACGGACGGATGGACGGACAGCGAAGTCTTAGTAATAGGGTTCCGTTTTTACCCTTTGGGTACGGAACCCTAAAAAATATGGAAAAAAAACATGCTACCCGAAACTGGACTAATTAGACGAGATTAATTATTTAAAAAAAATACTACCAGAGTACTTAATATTATTATTAACAGTTTAGAATTTGTCCCAAGTGGAAAAAACACCCTTGTTTTTTGTTTTTCATCAAACCCATACGTGTGGGGTATCTATGGGTAGGTCTTCAAAAATGATATTGAGGTTTCTAATATCATTTTTTTCTAAACTGAATAGTTTGCGCGAGAGACACTTCCAAAGTGGTAAAATGTGTCCCCCCCCCCCCTGTAACTTCTAAAATAAGATAATGATAAAACTAAAAAAAATATATGATGTACAGAAAGCGTCACTATGTGCTAACCCCTCAAGTTTTAAAATGTTACACTGCTACAACATTGAATTCCTTACGAATAATCTAAAGAATACTTCAAAAAGAGTTCATTGTGTTGACTCGGATTCGAACCATCGCTTCACCGAACGTCGTCATACTCATACCGGCAGTTTGACGAACTAGCCAGCGAGCCCATATGAATTGCGATGAAATTGTTATCTACTATCGGCTGAGTTATTATATCTTTAGGTCCCTGTCTAATCGAAAGATGTTATAATTTGAGGGTATCCATTAATTTTACTTACTTACGTTGTCTTTATAAAATTAATCCATACCTTCAAGTTAGAAATTTGTATACGTTCACTTAAAACGGCGAAGAGTAAACGACTACTATTTATCCATTATTTTTTTGAATGATTTCTGATTTTATGAGAACTAAAATAGTTCTGTTTGTTTTAAAATAAGATCATAGTTTTGTTAAATAATAGCAATAATAAATATTATTAAATGATTAATAAAGTATTTTATTTTTCTTGATATTTTAATTCTTTATAAATAATTACTACTAAAAACAAAATAGAAAAATATATCAAAATAATATAATGAACAAAAAGCACATTTCGTGCCTATATAGGATTTGAACTTCCAATCTTATGCACGGTAAGCGGTCTTGAAACCTCCAGTCTATTTAGACGATGAATAAGTTGTCGTAAATGTTAACCCTATTATTGTTGCTTGTCGTCGCAATAATAAAAGTATTGTTTTATTGAAAAAAACAATAATAAAAACAAAATTTAAAAAAAAAAAAAACTTACTTAAACTTATTTATTCACTAAAACAATACATTATTTAAAATAGAATGTTTTTGCAAAATACTGTTACGAGCTTCGGGTTCGTGACAATAAAAACTGCCGATTTAATAACCAAAAATAACAATTTATTTTACAACACTAATTACAACTCAAAACACTAATTAAAAGAACACAATCACACTACTGATCACTCTTAATTCGCACTTGAAGATCGCTTAGATGTTTTCGCTCTTGTCGCTTTATCCAAACTGTGTCGGTCGTCGCGCATCCCGGCCTTATATAGTGCCGCAGATAGTTCTAGAACCTTCCATTGTAGAAACATCTAGAATGTTCGAGTACATACCGGCCCCGACCGACTAGGTGTCGATAGTTCGAGAAAGTTCTACAAAGTTCTAGTATCGAATTTTCTAGAACGATCGTGACTCGACTAGTTTTGCTACTCGATACTAGATGGCGCTAGTGGTAACTAATGTCACCATGTACCAGGCATTAATTGTGGCGCGCAACACTGCCCCCTCCTAAGACATGCTCGTCCCGAGCATTATCAGCCCCATAATAACGCGCCAGTCGGTCCACATGGACGATCTTAGGAGTACCTCTTGCACCTTTCTGTATCCGGTAGGTTACGTCATTGATCTTTGTCACAATCCGGTACGGTCCGTCCCATTTAGCTTGAAGCTTAGGAGATTTCCCTTTGCTGCGGACTGGATTGTGCAACCACAGTAGTGAACCTTCGTCGAACCCTTTATTGTTCATTTTGCGGTCATAACGGGTTTTCATCTTTTCAGACATTTGCTGGCCCGATTGTCTGACGTGCTCATAAATGTCATTCATTTTGTTCCGCAAGTCATTCGCATAATCGGTTATACTGCGTGGGGCATCAGGTGGTATTCCGGTGATCAGGTCTGCAGGCAGCCGTAATTCTCTTCCAAAGTTTGCGAAAGCTGGTGTCACCGATGTACTTTCGTGAACAGCGCTTCGATATGACAACAAAAACGGTTGTATGTGCTTGTCCCAATCTCGTTGCCGATTTTCCACAACTTTGGCTAGGTACCTCTCCAGTCTGATTAAATCGTTCCACCATTCCATTCTACTGTGGGTGGTAAGAAGTTGTTCTGGTTTTATGAGTACCCATAACTCGACAAGTTTCCTGGAATATTTGTGACTCAAAATTCCTTCCTTGATCACTGTGAATCTCTAAAGGTACTCCAAAACGACAGAAGACTTCATGAACTAACTTATCTGCAACTGTCGAAGTTTCTTGATTTGGAATGGCGAAGACTTCCGGCCACTTGGTGAAGTAATCCATCACAACCATGAAATACTTGTTGCCACTTTCACTTTCCGGAAACGGCCCCGTGAAGAAATATAAAGAAAGGCAATTGGACTTTGATAAGAAAATTTATAATAATAATGTTAGCACATACGATATACGATGACAGTAGAACTAGAAGTTGACAGCACCACAGACTATGTGTCAAGTGCAGACGTCCATTAGATATTTTCATCATCCTCTCCTGGACGCAAACGCTTTATAGTTAAACCCATTGATGTGGTGAAAACTTCATGCTTCGGACGATGGAGCCCTTTTGTTAAAGCATCAGCGACCATATCTGCAGTTGATCGATAACGAACAGCAACTTGATTAGCAACAATCTTCTCTCGAACAAAGTGATAACGAACATCTATATGTTTGCTGCGTGGATGGTACATGGCGTTACCTGAAAGACTAATTGCACTTTGATTATCACAGAAGAGAGTGATTGGCGTACCTTTCAGTTTGGGCGAGAATTCTTCTTCCAGCTGTTTTAAATAAAGTGCTTCTTGTATTGCAGAAGCCATTGACATATATTCAGCCTCTGTGCTGGATAATGCGATAGTTTGCTGTTTTTTTGAATTCCAGCTTATGGCTGCTCCCTGAAATAAAAATATATAGCCTGTGCAAGACCTTCGGTCTTCAACATCATTTGCCCAATCTGCATCACAGTATCCATAAATATTTTCATTCATATTTCTCTTGAAAGTAAGTTTCATATTAATTGTACCTTTCAAGTACCTCAAAACCCTTTTCACAGCTGCCCAATGTTCACCAGTTGGATGGTTATTAAATCTGCTCAAGGAATTTACTATGTAGGTTATATCAGGTCTGGTTCCTTGAGATAAGTACAGTAGACAGCCAATTATTTCATGATATGGTACATCCTTTAAGACTTCATTTTCAGTTTCAGCCTTTTTAAACTTCATATTCGCATCAGTAGGTGTCCATACTGGCTTGCAGTTCTGCATTTTAAAGCGGGTAAGTATCTTTTTAATATATATTGACTGATCTATGGAAATTTCATGTTCAGTTGTATTGTGAGAAATTCTAAATCCAATGCATTGGTTTGCAATCCCCATATCCTTCATAAAGAATTTTTCTTTTAACTTATTTTTTATAATCTGGGATGTTTCTTCATTATTATAAAAATATAATAAATCATCAACATACACTGCAATGAAAAGTATATCCTTTTCATTTATTATGCGATAGTATACGCAAGGATCTACTTTGGAACGAGTCATCCCTATTTCTATCAATACAGCATTTAATTTTTTATTCCACTGTCTGCTTGCTTGTTTCAAGCCGTATATGGACTTGTTCAATCGACATACTATATTTTTTTCTTCATAGCCGGGTGGTGGAATCATATAAATTTCTTTATCAATATCTCCCTGCAAAAAAGCACTAACTGCATCCATTTGGTGAATTTTGAGTTCATATTTTGCAGCCAAGCCGATCAAGTATCTTACTGAACAATAACGAACTACAGGGGCATATTTTTCTTGATAATCAATACCCTTTACTTGTTTATAACCTTTAATTACAAGTCTAGCTTTGTAACGTGATATGGACCCGTTTTCGTCTATTTTTGTTTTAAAAACCCATTTACAAGGAAGCGCTACTTTTCCTTCTGGTAAATTTACTGATGTCCAAGTGTTATTATTTATTAATGACTGATATTCTTCCTTCATAGCTCTTTTCCAGTCATCAGCCTTATCACTGTTGATAGCTTCTTCAAGGTTCTGCGGATCACTATTTAATAGAATCATGGTTGACTCACCGTTCAAACACATAAATGATGTGGTATTATTATTCTGATGTCTTTCTATTCGATGCGGAAGTGGTCTCAGAGTCATGTTAGGTTGCGGCAGAGATTCCACTGTTTCATCAGGTAAGTATGTTTCATCAAGAACATCTTCAAATAGAGCGGAGTCATCAGAAGAAACTTCAAGAATTTGAGAGGTAAGTTGTGTTTCATTTGTTTCATCTATGTTTTCTTTTCCAGATTCTTCGTGATCTTCAAATAAAGGTAAGTCCACTGTTCTCTTTTCTTTTATTAAATTATTATTCTTCAGTTTATTCTCCTTTTTGTCAGTACAAGTTTCCTTCTCTTTATTATTTTCTTCCTTTTCCTTTTCTTGAATGTTAACGACTTTGTTTCTCTTTACAGTAGCTTCTAAGAATACAACATCTCTACTTATAATTGCTTTCTTTGTTTCAGGGTCTATAAATCGATAGCCCTTGGTAGAGTCACTGTACCCTACAAAAATCAACTTACGTGATTTGACTTCAAGCTTTGTCCTATTTTCTTTAGGGATATGTACCATCGCATGACATCCGAAAATCCTCATATGACTTAAATTAGGCTTCTCTCCAGTCCATACTTCATGTGGGGTTACATCGGATAAAGCACGAGTTGGCGAGCGGTTGACAATATAGGCGGCTGTGGCTACTGCTTCAGCCCAGAATGTATTTTGCAATTCAGCATTAAAAATCATACATTTAGCACGCTCTATTAACGTCCTATTCATTCTCTCGCTGAGACCGTTTTGCTCGGGAGTGTAAGGATTAGATGTCTGGTGCCATATTCCATAGTTCTTAAGATAGGCTTCAAACTTATTATTTTTGTATTCGGTACCATTGTCGCTTCTTAAAATTTTTATTTTTTTGTTCGTTTCATTTTCTACTCTATTCTTAAATTCCACAAATTTGTCATAAACTTCGCCCTTACTTTTAATAAAATATACATGTACACGACGGGAATAATCGTCAATAAAGGTAACAAAATACCTGGCACCGCCAATAGAAACATTTTTCATCGGTCCACATACGTCACTGTGAATGAGCCCTAGCAGCTCCGTTGCACGCGAGCCTTCGCTGGGAAATGGTTGCCTGGTCTGCTTGCCCTCGAGACAAGTTATACAAATACTATTTTCCTTTTTCGGTGACAACTTAACTCCCTCTGTACATTTAGGCATTTTACTAATGTCTGTGAAATTCAAGTGGCCCATCCTTTGATGCCACAGGTAAGTATCATAATCAGTCTTTGCTGTCATTGCTTGCATTTCTTCATTCTTACAAGATTTTAATTGATATGTATCATTAATGAGATTTGCTTTTGCAACTAATTTATTATTTTGATTGTAAATTTGACAACCAACTTCATTAAACTGAATTTTGCATCCATTTGCTATTATCTTGCTTACTGATAGCAAATTTGTTTTTAATTCTGGAACATATAAAACCTTTCTCACCTGTATTGCCTCGGTGCTGTTATTTGTATTCACTTTTATAGATACATTACCACAGCATTCAACTTTCAATACCTTGTTGTCGGCAATTCTTATATTCTGTACAGGTGGAGTCGTGACATCGCTGAGCCAATCCCGGTGCATGGTCATATGCATGGAGGCGCCAGAGTCAACATACCAGTTCACAGAGTCATTCATTGTGAATGCGGAAAACGATGCTACAAATCCTGTGTTATTATCAGTTTCAGTTTTAGCGTTCTTCTTGAACCAACATTTTTCACTGAGATGTCCATATTTATTACAATGGAAACATCTTGGTCCTTTTTTAGGTTTTTGCTGATGATTTTTGGGTGGAATTTTTGTGTTTGTATGAAGTGCGGTAGTGTCTGATGTTTTAACCTCTTGTAATAGTTTATTCTTTACTAAATCAGCACTAATTTTCATACCGGAACTTTCCAACCCCATAATCATTGGCTTGTACATATCAGGCAAGCCTGCCAGCATCAGAGTACCTAACCATTCGTCATCTACATGGAATTTTATATTCCTTAATTTGTGTGCCGCGGACATTATTTTATTTACATAATCTTCAACTGATAAACTGTTATCCAAACTAGTGTTTATTAGTTCTTTCAATAGTCCAACTTTTCGACATAGTCCACTATCTTCAAATGCCTTTGCTAAATTTTCCCAAACCTGTTTAGCATTAACTGCCTCTTGAATGTGTACATACAAGATCGGGTTAATTAATAATATTAACTTCGATTTGGCTTTGATATCTTTCTTTATCGAGTTGGATTCAGTAGATACGGGTTCCTTTAAAATGCAGTCATATAAATCTTCGTGTTGTAAATAAGCTTTCACTGCGAAACTCCAAGTTGCCCAATTATCTCTGCCAGTGAGCTTCTCAATAGATATCAATGAACTGTTCGCCATATTCAAAGATAACACTATACGGCAGGTACGGGACGGCCCATAACCTGAAGAAATATAAAGAAAGGCAATTGGACTTTGATAAGAAAATTTATAATAATAATGTTAGCACATACGATATACGATGACAGTAGAACTAGAAGTTGACAGCACCACAGACTATGTGTCAAGTGCAGACGTCCATTAGATATTTTCATCACCCCGCAACGTCAAGGGCTATCCTCTCCCATGGTGCACCAACATTGTACAATTTCAATGCACCTCTACTGCGAGTCTGAGGTCCCTTTACTGCTGCACAACTTGTACATTTGCGACACCAGTCCTCGACATCGTCCCGACAGTGGACCCAGTAAAACCGTTCTCGTATCTTCAGTAGAGTCCGTTTTACTCCCAGATGACCTCCTGAACAACCATTATGGTACAGCTGTAGAACATCCGGTACTTGAGCTTTAGGGACAACCATTTGCAAATGACAGCTGTCTCCCCGAGCATTTTCCCATTTACGGCACAGGACTCCATCCTGAATCACCAGGCTGTCCCATTGGGCCCAATAGCTTTTTGTGATCGAACTCATCGCTGAGACGTCACTCCACCTGGGCTTAGGAGCTCTGGCCTTCATCCACTCCAGAATCGGCTTTATGTCCGAATCTTCCTGCTGTGCACGTTGTAGGCTTTCCACTCGTTGCTGAGGTCTGTCTTGAGCATCCTCACAGGTACGACTTCTTTACTTTCTTGCCTAGTACAATGCTTGCAGTCTTCAGGACAAGGTCTTCTTGACAATGCATCTGCGTTGCCATGTGATTTCCCGCTGCGATGTTCGACCTCAAAGTCGTATTCCTGTAGTAGCTCAATCCATCTCGCAACTTGTCCTTCTGGATTTTTGAACTGCAATAGCCATTTCAGTGCAGCATGGTCAGTTCGTACGTGGAATTTCCGCCCCAGAAGATATTTGCTAAAATGCTGCAATGACTTTACCACAGCAAGCAATTCCCGTCTCGTGACACAATAGTTCTTTTCCGGCTTTGACAACGACTTGCTGAAGTACGCTATCACAACCTCTTGATCACCGTTCCGTTGAGACAACACACCGCCAAGTCCTATGTCACTTGCGTCTGTGTCAATTATAAATTCCTTGCCCGCATCAGGGTACCCCAAAATAGGTGTTTTGCACAGACGGTCCTTTAGCTCCTGGAATGCGATGTCGCAACATTTCATTCCAGCAGAAATGTCGCTTTTCTTCGGTTAGCTTATGCAGGGGTTTGGCTATGTCTGCAAAGTTCTTAACAAATCGCCGATAATAGGAGCACAAACCCAAAAATGCTCTGACCTGCGTCTTGTCTTTTGGAACTGGCCAATCCTTGACAGCGGCGATTTTCTCTGGATCCGTGCGGATACCTTCTTCAGACACTACATATCCCAAAAAGCTAACTTGTCGTTTGAATAGTGAACACTTCTTCGGACTTAACTTGAGGTTGGCACTCTGGATCTTCATGAGCACGCGTTCCAGGTTTTGAAGATGTTCTTCAAACGTGCGGCCTACAATGATGATGTCATCCAAGTAGACCAGGCAGGCATCGCCAATTAGCCCGGTAAGTACAAGTTCCATCAACCTTTCAAACGTTGCCGGAGCATTGCACAATCCAAACGGCATAACTTTAAATTGCCACTGACCCTTTCCTGTCGAGAATGCAGTTTTCTCCTTGTCCTTAGGATCAATTTCGACTTGCCAGTAGCCACTTTTTAGGTCCAGCGTGCTAAACCACTTTACTCCAGTAAGCATGTCCAGCGTGTCATCAATTCTTGGCAAAGGATAGCTGTCCTTCTTTGTAACGTCGTTCAGACGACGATAGTCAACACAAAACCGCATGCTGCCATCCTTCTTTCTTACCAGCACTACAGGTGAACACCATGGACTAGATGAAGGTTCAATAACACCATCCTTCACCATTCCCTCAATCATGGTTTCCACTTCCTTTTCACGTGCTACCGGCAATCTCCTTGGCCGCTGACGGATAGGCAATTCTTCTCCTGTGTTTATTTTGTGTTGAACTAAGCCAGTCTTCCCGATGTCAGCATCGTTTGACGAGAAAACATTGGCGTACTTGAGTAACATCTTCTTCGCCTTGACCATTTCATTTTGGGACAGAACGCTGCGGCAGTCTTCTAAAAGTGTGGTCACTTTCGTTTGTGCATCCTTGCTGAGGGTCCCAGTCGATAGATATTGGCATCGACGCAACCAATCCACTTCCTCGCAAGTACCAACTAGTGTGCCTTTTTCTATAGTCTGTTCCTGATCACAAAGGTTCAACACACGTACCCCTGAGATGTCGGTGGCTCTGACCAAAGTTCGTGCCACTTTCCATGGAAGGTCATTGTCTACCCTTTCCACGAGTACACAACGATGAGTCTGCCCAGGATTCCGAGGAAGACTAACAGGCACAATCGTTTCTGATCTCGGGCTGTACACATTCCCTGGTAACGCCCCTTCCACGAAAAGTTCCTCTTACATTTCAAAACGCCTTGCTTGACGTCAATCTCGCAACAATTCTTCCTCATAAAGTCAAGGCCCAGGATGCAATCGTCCATTATATCGGCCACGATGACATTATGCAGGTAGATTCTGTTGCCTAGCTTCAACTCCATCTTCTTCTGTCCATGGACGGGTATGCGCTGACCGGTGGCTGTTACCAAATTAATGCGTTCTCGGTTGTATGCGGAGTCCCCAAGGGACCGACTTGTAAGTTGGGAACTGACAACCGTGCGAGAAGCTCCAGTATCTATGGTCAGCTTACACGGCGTTCCGTTGACCTCGCCCTTGATGATTAGGCTGTTCCCGTCATGGGTTTGTGTGATCGAAACCCTTGGGGCTCTTTGAACATCAGCCAGCACCCGCCCCGCAGTCCTGGCTATTACTCGTTTCCCTGCTGCTGGTGCTGGGCGGTGCTGTTAGCCGCACTGCCCTCTGGAGATCGGCCGTCTTCTCTGTCTGCAGTTCGCTTAGGGCAACTGGATCGAAGGTGGCCCCTTTCCCCACAGCCGTAGCACCTAGGGCTGTATCCTTTGTTGCGGTCGCGAACTGTAGCCGCTGCAACCTCCCTGACGCGATGGGAACGATGATCCTGCCGCACAGCTTCCACCTCCAGTGCATGGGCCAAGGCGTCCTTAAGCGTCCCGTGGTGACCGAGCCTCACAGCAACTCTCACTTCAAGGTCGCGGATGCCGTCGATGAATGCCTGCACCAGGTTTCCATCAATAAGCGCAGGTACGGACTGGTAAGCTTTGCGAACCATCTTCTCCACTTCAAGGGCCCACTGCTGCAGGTTTTCGTTACTGCGTTGCACGCGATCCTTGAGCTGCGCACGAAACACGTGTTCCAGGTGAGCGTCGCCATACCGAGCCTCCAATGCCTCAAGGAGCTGCTCGTAAGTCACTTCCTTACCGAGAGCTTCCAGAACGGTTAAGGCCTGGTCGCGCAAGCCTAGGGTGAGGGCAGTCATGGCCTGACTTTTATTCCATCCGTTCGCCTTCATGACAGCCTCAAACTGGATTTTGTAGGCCGACCAGGAAGAAGTTCCGTCGAACAGTGGCACTTTAAATCCACGTAGCGAAGGTGTTGTAGCTACGGGAGCTGCGATTCCATCCCCAAGTTTGAGATAATCCAGCGATTTCTTCACGTCAGCCATCACGGTTAGCTTCACGTCAGCCATCACGTTGTCAACCCGATTATTTACTTGGTCGATACGGGTTTCAGCTTCCGACAGGCGGTTGTCATATTGAGCAACCTTATCCTTCACCTCCTTCATGTCTTTCCCGAAGGAAGCGTGAAGGTCCTTCATAAGGAGCATCTGCTCTTCCTGGCGGCGCGCCTGCTCCTCCTGTTGTCGGACCTGTTCCTCCTTATCACGCTGGAGCTGTTCTTCCAGCCGACGAGCCTGTTCCTCCTGTCGGCGGGACTGTTCCTCCTGTCGACGAGCCTGTTCCTCCTGTCGACGAGCCTGTTCCTCCTGTCGACGGGCCTGTTCCTCCTTATCCCGCTGGAGCTGTTCCTGTTCCTCCTGTCGGCGAGCTTGTTCCTCCTGTCGGCGGGCCTGTTCCTCCTGTCGGCGGGCCTGCTCCTGCAGCATCATCATCAGAGCAGCCAAATCTGGTGCTGATGATGCTGTAGCAGCTGTGGACGGGCCGGCCTCCATGGTAGGTAGCTGGCCTTCCAACCTCTGTGGCGTAGCTCCACCAAATCGCCTCTGGTCCGTCTCCTGCTGCCGTTGACCAGTGGCGTGCCTAGGGGTCAAAATTAGGGCAAGCCCACAGATTTTCAAGGTATAAAAAAAAAAAAAAAACGCCCAACTGAGGGATTGGCTGATTTTCTTGTTGTTAATGGTTGTTAGTAGTACTAACATCATTATTATAATTTTGGTAAGAAAAACTTATTTCAAGCATCAGTACGTAATTGTCATAAGCGCCATCTATACTAATGAATGCGTAAAATAAATGAACCACAACGCTTAGCCGGACCTATTTTCATTTTGCTTATCACTTGCAAAATTTGTTCAATCAAAATGCACTAGATGGCCTCCAAATATTATCGATTTATTGTTATTTTCTCGTACGCATTATTTTATGAATTAGGTACTTACATTTTTAAAGTCAATTGATAATTTTAACATGAGCCACTACATAGGTTTGTCATATCATATTCATACCTAATAAACGATCGAATGAGTAGGTACCTATTTTATTTATTCTGTCTTCTTGACTGACAAAAATACTTGTTTTTATTTCCGAGAAGTACCGACAGTCCGACAGTAATTTAAGATTGGCTACGGTGAAGTAAAGAGTTATTTATTGGCAGAAAATTGCAGAAAACTCAATGTATTTACGTACCTTTTCGATGACAGATTCCGGACACATAATGATAAAAGAACACTATATTCATTAACCATTTACAAAATCATAGGGAATGACATCACCAATCACCACAATCAATATTTTTTTCAAATAATAAAACTAATTCTCAAAGTAAGTATTCAAAACTTCAAAACAATAACAATTTGTTTGAGTCGCGTCGTGTCATCGACTCATCGCGCCCGCCACACGTGCTTTCGCAACTAACTTTACGCGGGTCAACGCAACGCAACGCGCGGATAGTGCATTTGCGCGAACTTCATGCCTCTCAAAAGCCTGGCTTTTCATTTCATAGAACTCTGTGTATAAGTACTTACCAATATATCAACAAATGTAAACGTTTCTATAGCAATTTGTATGCGAAAACTGCGAGACAGAGAAAGGAAAGGCAAGCCAGGTAAAAAGCCAGACTAAGTGTGAGCGAGAAGGCGCATTTGAACGCATTGTATAGCGTTTAGAGCCGAATTCCGAATTTGGCGCGAACCTATCCCAAAGTTAGCGCTAGTTCGGATTTCGAAATTGTATTATATGTCATGAATGTTTGAGTTCGAGTTAATTGACTGGAATTTTTTGAATATATTTTTTATTGATTTTGTTGTTGTGAATTATGATTTTATTAGGGCAAGCCGGGCTTTTCTGCTTCTATGAAGGTACCGCCACTGCCGTTGACTCCGGGTACGGGTACCCTCCGTGTCGTCTTTGGGTAAAACCGGCATAATCCTTGCTTCTGACACCAATTGTTACGAGCTTCGGGTTCGTGACAATAAAAACTGCCGATTTAATAACCAAAAATAACAATTTATTTTACAACACTAATTACAACTCAAAACACTAATTAAAAGAACACAATCACACTACTGATCACTCTTAATTCGCACTTGAAGATCGCTTAGATGTTTTCGCTCTTGTCGCTTTATCCAAACTGTGTCGGTCGTCGCGCATCCCGGCCTTAAATAGTGCCGCAGATAGTTCTAGAACCTTCCATTGTAGAAACATCTAGAATGTTCGAGTACATACCGGCCCCGACCGACTAGGTGTCGATAGTTCGAGAAAGTTCTACAAAGTTCTAGTATCGAATTTTCTAGAACGATCGTGACTCGACTAGTTCTGCTACTCGATACTAGATGGCGCTAGTGGTAACTAATGGCACCATGTACCAGGCATTAATTGTGGCGCGCAACAATACAAAAACCAACTTGGGCCTATCACGGATTTGAACGCACATGTCTTTTGGTGGGGTAACTACTTAATGGAGCTGTGTGTACATTATCATGTAAACTTCCACCGAAAATTGGTTTGAACGAGATCTAATAAGAAGCTCGCCGGTGAAAATTTAAAAACATATGATGGTACGGAATCCTCGGTGCGCGAGTCCGACTCGCTCTTGCCCGGTTTTTTTTTTTTGTACAAATTAATGTATGGATCTCGCATTATTCTTTGTATTTGGACCGATAACTACTGTTTTACATTTTTTCAAATCCCAACACTACTATAGTGGTATGGTTCAATTCAATCCCACCCTAGCCCCAAAGGAATGGCCATGTGAGTGAACCAATCTAGACAAAACGTTTGTTTAGGTAATAAGTAGAAGCCAACACAACTTTCTATGAAAGCAGTTCAGCCGTTCTTAAATGATGCAGTAATGAGCCAGCTGGACACACGGATAGAAATATAGGTATTAGGCATAAATAAATTGCCTAAAAAAAGTAATTTAAAAAAATTAAACCGACTTCAAAAAGAAATTAACTCAAAATTATGAAATAACTTTAATTTCGGAAGTCGGTGTCTTGGGATCTGTATTTTAGTTTTATGCCACCGACTTCCGAAATTAAAGTTATTTCATAATTTTGAGTTAATTTCTTTTTGAAGTCGGTTTAATTTTTTTAAATTACTTTTTATTTCGTTATTTTTAGTTTTTGCACTAGTATTTGACCAAGGTTTTGAGATGTTTTCCCTTTGACACTACACCCGTAGCTCTTATCAATAAGCCAGGCCGTCACACTTACACGTATTAGTCCATATCTTGAAAATTACTGAATCGATCTTGATGAAACTTGCACTGTTCCCTAAGTTGAAGAAAATGTAAGCCAATAAAAAAAAAATGGTCACGATCCGATTAATAGTTCCGGAGATATGCGTGGACAAACATACATACATACATACATACATGCATACATACATACATACATACGTCTATGAAATTTTGTATATTTGTTTGGAAGCCCTAATAGATCATCATATGTGAATATAATGCAATTCCAATAATATTACATACATACGTATCGAATTGATAACCTCCTTTTTTTTGAAGTCGGTAAAAACTTAGCAGATTCGCACAGTCAGTCATTATCTATAAAATTAATTGTTGATATTGATTGCACTGCACAGCACAGTGCATTGAGATTGAGAGGTTTACTATCTATTTGCGCCTTTTGCATCCCTGGGAATCGCCCCTAAGACGACCCACTGACCGAAAGAGCACAAGGCGATATATGTTGTGTCAAGCGAACCAGGTGTCCAGGTCCCAGTTAGACATTGCGGCGCGGCAGGCGGGCGCGGGTCGCGGGCGGCGGGGCCGGCTGTTGAGCGCCAAGTTCACGTTCACGGCCCAAAACCGCGCGCACACAAATAGAGTAGAGCGTCACGAAAGCTCTTGATGACGACGACCGATGCTATTCTCGGTGGCGACTTGGGTGACACAGAGCGTGAGTGACTAGCTGCGGATCGCTTGAGGTCACTGGGACATGTACCCATAACGGACATCAGCCCAGCCGCCACTAAAGGCTCCCGCAAACTCCGGTAGAAAAACTTCCAAGAAGTTTTCTTCCATGAGTTTTCATAGAAATTGTTTCACCAGAGTCGCGTTGCGCTATTCTGCAGGAGTCTTAAGCCATAGCAGTGCAGCTGTGCAGCTGCTAGTCGAAGCGCAGCACGGACTAGTGACGCAACGCAAACTTATCGTTTACCATCATCAGCAGACAAGCATGCAGAACATGCACTACCTGAGTCCCTTATCTTTAGAGTTCTTTTGTTTGTGTCTTTATCAAGTTCAATACTACAACCTCTGCTGCTCATGTATTTTTAATACCATCTCAAAAATAATATGATATGGATAACTTAAATATAAGTAGGTACTTTTTGTTGTTTGATAATTGAGACCTTTACTACAGCATTTTATTAAGCACGACTCGCGTGTCGTACAGAGTACTGTGTAGCGCTTTGTGGTGTCTCAATAGCGACTTACGCCACCATGTGCTCAGCTGTTCAGTTGCACAGTCAATATCAACAGTCAGTTGTATGATAAGGAACTTTACAAACAACCAAGGAAGGAACTGTTTATTAGTAACACTAGTTTAGTACTTGATTACCTATTCAACCATCATCATTGCACTAGACAATGTGAAAGTTCCCAGTGAACAATTATTTACTCATTTGGATCTCATCTTAATATTTCAAAATTGACAATTTGATGAGTAGCGCATGAAAATAACCAAATATCAAGCATGTTGATTAGATTTAAAAAGCATTACGAAACAAAGGCCACAATTATAAATCGTCAGTCACATTAAGAACAGATCATAATAATAAAAAATTTAGTATAAAAAACATGAAAAATATTTTTACCTGGGAGCGGATACTGTGACAACAGCCACCAACGAGCTGCTGAAGAGACGGTCGACGAGGCAAGTCTCCTGACCTGAGCGACTGGCGTAGATCTCCTCGATGCCATCATCAGGGGTCAGCGCAAACAGGTGGTAGCCACTGTTACTGCCCGCCACAAGAGACCTACATGACAAATCACACCGGCTACAATCACAGCATTTTACATTTACTTAATATATGTATTTATTTAGGTTTAGGTGTGAAAAGGTAACATACAGACAGACAGAGTTACTTTCGGATTTATAATATTGATCATGAAATAGACTTTAATAATATATTTTCTTTAATAGTACAAGTGTAGCCTGAAAAGGAAATGAATGTCAACGAATCCAAGGACACAGTTATAGAGCAGTATTTAATTATTGTAATATTGATAGATGCAAACTAATGTTATGACTAACTGGTTCAATATACCTAATTACTTATTATGTGTCATTCTCATCACATACATACTTATCAGAATGTAATTGCAATGATTACTGAAACGATAGCCAAGCTTGTCTCATAATTTATAATGCAATAGCAATGCACCATAAGAAGTTGTGCATTATTCTAGCTTGGTCATGACTCACACTCAACGTCGTCCATAGGCAACAGCCATCTCTCTACTACTGTGATTCACTATTTTAAGAAATACAACACACTAGTTTCAGCCTACCTCATGGGAAGAAGGCGTGAGGTTACTTGTGAAGGCGTAACATACCTACTCAGTTACCATTGCTCTGTTTTGTTTTGTGAAGGCGTAACATACTCAGTTACCATTACTTTGTTTTGTTTTGTGAAGGCATAACATACTCAGTTACCATTGCTTGGTTTTGTTTTGTGAAGGTGTAACATACTCAGTTACCATTGCTCTGTTTTATTTTGTGAAGGTGTAACATACTCAGTTACCACTGCTCTGTTTTGTTTTGTAAAGGCGTAACATACTTAGTTAACATTGCTCTGTTTTGTTTTGTGACGGTGTAACATACTCAGTTACCATTGCTCTGTTTTGTTTTGAAACAAGCCCAACTTGTTGGTAGATATTGTGTTGGATTATGTTTTAATCTCAATTGTATTTGATAAACTGTTTCATTGGTCATATTATGCTCAACAACAGAGCAAAACAATTAATATTCACATTGGAAGCTAAGCTAATCCTAAAATCATAAGGAAAATGAACATACCAGCAGCAGTTACACACAAAACAAGAATTCTTTGTTTAGAGTACAGCTGTAGTGACTAATTGTTGTGCAATTAGAACACAAGAGACGGGATAGTGTTACCAGAGGCATGCCTGGCAGTACCTGGCGAGTGGCAACTGGGCGAGCGAGTTCAGTGATTACAATTACACAAAACTCGTAGGCGCTTGTGAGATAGTTTGGTAATTTGGTTTGTCCTCGGACGCCATGTTTGTTTACAGCCAATGCTACGGGAGAAGACATTACGAAACAGCTGGCAATGACATATTGCATCATCGCGCTAAACAACGAAACGTACTTGTAACAATATCGATGTTAATTCGTGACATTGTACACTTTCGCAACCGCCGTTCTCGGAAATATTGACGCCCAACCTTATCCCTAAAGTAATATTTCAAACAGGATAGCAATACTGCGCCCAATGTACAACCGTATGTTCTGCTACTTACGTGCAATCTTGGTTGAATTGAACAAATATTCCTCCTGCATTTGAGCCCTCAGTGTTTTGACCTCCTCCCAAACTCATTGGAACGTTCGAAGCGTACGGATTGTTTTAAAAACTAAGATCTACAAACAATGGCACACACGCACGACAGTTACTTTAATCAAGTACAAAATTATCACTCACTGAAATAAGTAAATACTTGAAACTAACTAATTGTTCGTCACAAGAAGCAGAATTTTGACACAAAGAACGACCTTGCTGCTAAAAACAAGCCCCCTCCCGCACACTGCCTTCATCGTTCACTTCACTCACCACAGCCACAACATGACAACACACGCAACGATACAATTCATAGAGGATACAGATCAAGTTTGTCTACGGTCCAAGAACGAAAAGCCAAATATTAAAAAACCAACAATTTATTTCATTAGTAATTTTATTTAGTGCACTTTAAGAGCGTTTACGCCGAACGGCATTTCATACAAGCTTTCAAGCACTTGTTTTCCGAAATGAATAAACCGATTTTAATGAAACTTCATGCGCATAAGCAGGATACAAAGGTCTAAAAAACTGGTCAAGTGCGAGTCGGACTCGCACACGTAGGGTTCCGTACAACAAGGCATAAAAGCCGAAAAAAACACGTTTGTTGTAGAGCCCCCCTTAAATATTTATTTATTCTATATATTATTATATTATATATCTAGGTTTTATTAGGTTTTTATTTATCCTTTTGATAGATTCTTATTTTGTAAATGTGAGGACTTTGTAGGCCTTGTAGACTTTAGATCTGCAGACCATTTTTTATTTTATCAAGTACCTGATACTTGTTGACAGGCCTACGCTATCCTCCCATACCTACTGTAATTTGAAAATATTGTAAAAGCCAATTATTTTTAAAAAGAGTAACCGTGGAGTTTCTTGCCGGTTCTTCTCCATAGGAAACGACCAATTGGAACCGTGCACCTAGCTTCTGACGTTTCATAAGATTTACATAAGATTTTTTAGATTATAAGATTTTTGATTTTATTATTTATTAAGTAAAAATACAACTGAGTATTTTGTGAATATTTCAAGTGCCTACCTGTTGCCATTATTGATATCGAGCAAAAAAGGGCAAAAAAATCGCGTTTTTGTATGGGAGCCCCCCTTAAATATTTATTTTATTTTGTTTTTAGTATTTGCTGTTAAAGCGGCAACAGAAATACATCATCTGTGAAAATTTCAACTGTCTAGCTACCGCGGTTCTTGAGATACAGCCTGGTGACAGACAGACGGCAAAAACGCCGAAAAAAACACGTTTGTTTGTATGGGAGCCCCCCTTAAATATTTATTTTGTTTTGTTTTTAGTATTTGTTGTTATAGCGGCAATAGAAATACATAACAACAACAACTGTCTAGCTACCGCGGTTCTTGAGATACAGCCTGGTGACAGACAGACGGACGGACGGACAGACAGCGAAGTCTTAGTAATAGGGTTCCGTTTTTACCCTTTGGGTACGGAACCCTAAAAAGTTAGCAGAGAACATTTTCGAAATGTCTTATTTAAAAAAAGATAACTGGAAATCTCTGTTTTTATTAACCCCCGACGCAAAAACGACGGGGTGTTATAAGTTTGACGTGTCTGTGTGTGTGTGTGTGTGTGTGTGGGGGTGTGTGTGTGTGTGTGTGTCTGTGGCATCGTAGCTCCCGAACGGATGAACCGATTTTGATTTAGTTTTTTTTGTTTGAAAGGTGTATTAGTCGGGAGTGTTCTTAGCTATGTTTGATGAAAATCGGTCCAAGATGGCCGCCGCTACAAAATGGCGGATAACATATTTTTTCACAATTCCCTCAATATGGGTATCAAATGAAAGGGCTTCAATAGTAGAATACTATACACTATAACAATTTTCAAATCCAAGATGGCCGCCACCACAAAATGGCGAATCACATTTTTTTTTCACAACTCCTTCAATATAGGTATCAAATGCAAGGGCTTGACAAGTAGAATAATGTACAGTAAGTATATTGAAAGGGAATGAGGAATATTAACTACCTAACGAAATGAAAACTAAAATCTTGAAAAATATAATAAAACAAAAAAAATCTGTTTAATCATAAAAATTATTCTTCAACTATAAATTAATCAATATTTTTTGACGGATAAAAAACCTGATTAAACACCAAATTACCAGAATCTTAAAACGGAAGAAAATAAAAGAAATGAAATACAAAAATTAAGGAGTCCCTACAAAAAGCATGAAATAAAAAATTAAATTAAAAATTTAAAAAACCCCCGACAAAAATAAAATTAAGGAATCCCTACAAAAAGCATGAAATAAAAAAAATAATTTAAATAAATCTTATGGAAGTCGGGGGACCGTTCTGTGGAACATCTTCTATTCTGAGGTCCCCCGACTTCCATAAGATTTATTTAAATTTATTTTTTTATTTCATGCTTTTTGTAGGGATTCCTTAATTTTATTTTTGTCGGGGGTTTAATAAATTTTTTGAAAAGTTTAAAATCACAACGAACGGAACTCATCAATAACAGAGCTGTTTTGCATTAAAACAAAACGGTTATTAAGTTATGGAAAACACATAGCATTGGGTTGAAGATTAAGCAGTCTAATAATTCTACCCATAAAACGCAACAACAACGTAGTAATGGACGTTGGCTACAGAATATACATACCTTTCTCTCTAAGTTACCTGTGGTGTTATGGTGTGATCCTTCAGTTTGGAGAAATCGTGACAGCTGTGCTGTCACTTCCAAGTGTCATTCATAGAAGTCTTCAAAACCGCTAGGAGTAATTTTTTTTTCTTCTTTGGCTTCGCACCGCTAGGAGTAATAGTGTTCTGTCATTCTGTGAGTCGACCAGTATTAGGCTGGGCGCATACGCTCGGTTTCCTGACTAAGTTTCCTTAGGAATTCAGATTCGGAATAGGCTATTTGACTGGTTTCTGATAAACATCTCAGATTATTTAATGGTGTCTAACGAGCCCACAAAAACCTATTACTTCAAATTGCATAATGTATTTCTTTTAAAAAATAGTAAATAAAAATGTACTGTTTAAATAAGCCGCCAAAACGCTATCTTTAACAATATGGCGTCGTGACGTCACGATTCACGTAAACAAACGTTGAAACTGTCGAGATATTAGACAAAAGTCATCTGTTCTGTCAACGATTGACAGAAATTTACTAAATCATGACGTGATCTTAAGTTCAGCCAATCCAGACCGTTTTCGATTACGTGGCGCCAGATTTAAAAAGATGAAGTTTTTCCGGGATTTTTTTTATACATTTTTTTTTCTTTTTTTTTTGTAAAAAAACGTTGCCCCACACTAGGAATTTCTCCTGTATTGTGGGTGCGTTTACAAACATTTAAATTCACGTACACAAACAGCCAGACCCGGAACAACTACTTGTAGGTCATACAAATATTTGTTCCGTGCGGGAATCGAACCCGCGACACGCAGCGCAGCAGTCAATCGCTTAACCACTGCGCTAACCGTGCCGTCAGTCATAAATAATACATTGTTTTGTAGTAAAATTAATGCAAATCGATTTTAAAAGCGATAATCTATACGAGTGTCAATAATTATGACCTTATTTTTTACATTTGATTGTCAAATAGTCTATTCCGTGAGATTAGCGCAGACGTTCGGTTTTTTGTATTAGGAATTTATACTGTCAGTTCGAATAGAGACGTTTCTGTGAAAGCACAAATGGACGACGACGATGAATTGATTGCTATTGCACTTTTACTGGCGCTAGACATGAAGAAGAAGAGAAAACGTCGTTACTGGGTACATCCGTTGAACACTCAAGAGATTAACGGACAAGTCAATACTATCTCAAAAGAGCAAAGTTACGAGCACACCCAGAAGAATTCTTCAAATATTACAGGATGTCAATAAAATCCTTTGATGAGCTTCTTAACGGCATACGAGATAAAATAAAAAAGCAAAGTACTTGCATGGTCTCACACATTTTGTTCTAGCAAAATCGTAGGAACACGTCCATTCGCCACTACCGTGCTACGGTTTTGGCGCGATTCCGAATGGAAATTTCCGTTCGTGCGCGGCGAACGATACGAAATGTATGTGAGCACTGCGTTCGGGGACTTCGGGGTGACGTCATTTGGTTTTTTTCCGTTCTTACGCACGGAATGAATTCCGAAACGAACGTTAGGTTTTTTTCCGTTCGGAAATAGTAAGAACGTGTGCGCCTTGTTGAACATTTTGTATGTACAATTACATTTTGTAAATGAAGTATTCAGGTTTCCGAATCTGAATTCCTGATCCGGAAACCGAATCAGGAAACCGAGCGTATGCGGCCGGCCTTAAAAGTGCTCTGTGGTCGACATCACATCATGTATGTAACTTGCAACATAATATTGATATTAGTAATCTGTGTATGTAACTCGGAAAAAAAAAATATGAGTTAGACGGACTCTATTATATATTACGTCCATGGACGGAGGTTACACGCTCATTCTGGCGTCAGTTCAGTCTATGATTGATGTCAGAATGACGGGAAACTGATTGTATACACGTAGACTAATGGATTGATGGTCCAGAATGATGATTATTTAAAGACGGAGGTGACACGCTCATTCTGGCGTCAGTTCAGTCTGTGACCTTGATCACGTATAGATTGATGGCTGAATGATGGAATGAAGGGCGGTATTACACGGTAAGTCAGACTGACGATCAGTCCAACCGAAAACTTCTACGCGATAACACGCTTATGCATTTGGTATGGATTTTAACAAGAAAAATAATATGCTCCCGTTGCCTTCGTAGACAGGGCTAATATTATAATATTAGCCCTGTTTACGAGGAATCGTAGAAAAAGAAAGCGGTGGTGTAAAAAGTGGCTAATGAAAAGACCATAAATTCACTTAAATTTACTGAATGAGATATGAGACAGATAAAGATATATTTATTGCATAACTGTGTACATAAAGTTCTTATACATAATTTTTTTTTTGTTTCAACAGTCTACCCGAGTCGGATATGCTGTATATTGCATATCATATGCAATAGTAATAAGAAATTGGGTACTTACAAATTCTATTTTTTATCAAATAACTCATGCAGATTATAAAATACCTTATCAATTAACATTTTCTTCAATTTATTTTTAAACATATTTCCATTTAATTCTTTAATTGCTGGCGGTAACTGATTGTACACACGAATAGCAGTAACATAGGTACTTTTATATTACATCATATTATTAATAACTGGTAAATTAATGTCATATTTATATTGTTTCCGAATATTTAGACACAGGAGAAGAAGATGACTATGCTGATTATTATCGAATTAAAGAATTTAATTTTAATTTTTTTATTCCAAAGAATAAGTAACATTTCTAATGTAAGAATAAATTCTTTCTCCGGGGCTAATGGTAGAGATGGGGACGTCGGGAGCGGCGAGGGAGTCGGCGCAGGCGGCGACATGTCGTGCGACTCCATCGCTGTCTAAGCAGTGACTGACATCAGACTGATAGCTAATAAACACACGTTCAGTCTGGCATCAGTCTGACCAGAATGACAAAAATTATTAAAATATTTAAATAATCATCATTCTGGACCATCAATCCAGTCTACGTGTATACAATCAGTTTCCCGTCATTCTGACATCAATCATAGACTGAACTGCGCTGACACGCGGTTAGACGGCTGAAAACTAGTGAGCTTACTGAGCTTGTCACTAGGAGACACTAGGAGTAATAGTGTTCTGTGAATAGTGTTCTACGGCTTGTACTAGTCTTATCAAAGTACTCTGTGGGCTTGTCAAAGAGAGTATAATAATATTGGAGCTTGTGCATTTAAAAAGTTGTGGTGAATAGAAAGAGATCACAAAAGCTACAAAATAAAACCCGACACTACACCTAGAGTAACCTACAAGCTGTACATAAATAAATATATTTCTAAAGATAATAATTTATAATTTTATTAGGCAAAAACTCGTTACCCAATGGGTCGTAAAATACCAGCAAAGAAACATCGTGGCGTTAAAGATCCCTTAGTGCAACAAGCTAAACGTTTAGCAAGGTACGTACCATGTTGTTATTACGAGTTGTGTATGAGTTGTAGTCTCGATTTAAACATTATCAGTAACATGAAAAATGCGATTCCAAAATTCAGTGGTTGGTCAGTGGGTCGTCTTAGGGGACCTAAAAACCTAAAACAACAAGGTTTCTATGGTGACACACATTGCACTCAGAGGTTTGCATACTCAGATTTTAGTAGGTAGGTTGCATGCATTAACTTTAACACCTTCTCTCAATGTAGTCCCATAATATCCACAAGCTTGCAAAGCCTATGTCTGGGCAACGGCTTGGTGAGAAGATCGCTAATAATTGAAGCTATGTTCTATGTTAAGGGGTTTGGTTTCCGCACTTAGTCCTTCAGTGGACCATTGTGCGTGGGACATGGCGGCCGTCGGTGGTTATTCCAACCAGCCCACCTCCCGCCAGAAGCTGATCAAATCAATAATTGAAGCTCGCTTGTTACCTTCTTTATTAGCAGCTCTCCATTAGTCACAAGCTCTCATACGAAGAAGTGACATGTGCGCATAAACTGCGCATGTGTTTGGTGCGTCGGTGAAACTTTGGATTCTCAGCTATCTTTATTGCTACTTCGTTATCCACTAGTAACATAGTGTTGTATATTTAGTGTAGGTACTTGTCAAATCTTATTGTAATAATAATATTGACTAAGTAGTGGGTAGGTGAGTTTTCTTCAGTTGATTTTCATACTGTGTTTGCTACTTAGCACAATAAACGTATTTACCGAAATACAGTGTTTTAATGGACATAATAGTGGCGACGAAGGCTAAACATATACTATGGAGCGTAAATTAGTGAAATTTCATGAATTCAGTGTGAAAAAGGACAATTGGGACAGTTACATAACTCGGCTAAATTATTGTTTTGAAGCAAGTGGAATCATCGATGATTCACTAAAAAAAGCTAACTTTTTTACGGTTTGTGGTGCTGAGGTGTTCGAGACCCTTCTCGCGCTAATCACTCCACAGAAATCCAGTGATGTGACTTTTGCTGAAGTGACAAACATTTTGACCAAACATTATTGTCCGAAACCTAACGAAATATCAGTTTCTTACAAGTTTTACAAACGTGATCAACCTGTGGGTGAATCGGCGTCAGAATATATCGCTGAGCTGAGGAAAATCAGTACCTACTGTAATTTCCCAAATCTGGAACGCATGTTACGTGACAGGTAATTGGTGTGTGGCATGAGCGATCGCAAGCTGCAGTACGAGTTGTTGAAGAGGGACAATTTGCAATACCAAGACGTTGTGGATGCCATGGTGTCAGCCGAGACCGCGGGGAAGGATGCACGCCAGCGAACAGGCGACGACGCCGTCGCTCAGCGCCGAGGTGTGTTCGCCGTCTCCTGGGGAACCAATGGATGTGAACGCAATGAAGGTCAAACCGAACATTCGTCTCTGCTACCGATGCGGCGATCGTCATGGCGGAGAATGCCGTTTTGTAAACGCGGTGTGCCGGTATTGTAAGAAGGTGGGGTACATCGAGAAGATCTGCACTGCTAAGAAGAAAAATAACCCTGGCAAAGTGAACTACGCCGGTGACGACGAGTCGGATGCGCAGCAGAACGGAATCTACAAGGTGGCGGGTACACACTCGCACGTGCCTGCATACAAGCTGCGTGTGTCGCTGGACGGCGTGCTCGTTGACATGGAAATCGACTCCGGCGCCGCGTTCTCGCTGATCAACGAGCGCACGTGGGACCGCTTGCCGCCGCGCGCCGCGCCGCAGCCGCTACGCACAAGATTACGCACGTGGAACGACTCGCCAGTGTCGGTCATCGGCCAAGCGACAGTGACGGTACAATATAAGGACATTAAGCGCGAGCTAACTGTAGTGGTAGCTAGGGGCTCAGGGCCAAATCTGATAGGCCGTGATTGGTTTGAGGCTCTTGAAATATTGGTAAGTGTTAATAAAATTGTTGACATCGATATGTCCGAGATTGATAAGTTGTTAGCGAAGTATAGGGACGTTTTCAAGGACGAACTTGGTACCTACCGGGGAAATCCTGTCAAGATTCAGTTAAAACCGAATGCATGCCCCAAGTTTTTAAAAGCACGGCCAGTACCCTACGCTATTAAGGATAGGGTTGAAAAAGAAATTGACCGTTTGGTAGGTGAAAATGTTTTGCGGTCCGTATCATTTTCAGACTGGGCGACACCTGTCGTACCGATTATCAAAAAGAATGGTGATATTCGCCTCTGCGGCGATTACCGTAGCACGGTCAATCAGGCTACCGAGTCTGACACATACCCATTGCCTACAGCTAGTGAGGTTTTCGCAACAGTATCTGGGGGTAAATTCTACACCACACTAGATTTAGATAGAGCATATACACAGGTGGTAGTCACGGACGACACCGCACGACTCTTAACATTAAATACATACAAGGGCTTATACACAGTACACAGGTTAGCGTTCGGTGTGAAGGCTTGTCCGGGCATTTTTCAGCGATTGATGACCGCATTGCTAGCTGGAGTGCCCGGCGTGGCTGTACTGATTGATGACGTCATCATCAGTGGTCGCACTATGCCGGAGATGACACAGCGTTTAGACACAGTGCTGAAGCGAATAGAGAAGGCGGGTTTGCGTCTCAATATGAATAAATGTAAGTTCGCTAAGGGGCGAGTGGAATTTTTAGGTTTTGTTATCGACGCCGACGGAATCCATCCGGCACCAAGTAAAGTGGAGTCGATACTTAATACATCGGAACCTAAAAATGTTCAACAGCTACAAGCATTTTTAGGTCTATACAACTTCTATGAACGGTTTGTACCTCATAAAGCGACTGTTCTAGAGCCCCTACACAGATTGCTCGACAAATCCCAAGAATGGGTCTGGACAGATCGAGAGCAGAACAGTTTTGATACTGCTAAGCAACTTTTATCTTGCGAGCTAACGTAACCAACGTTAGCTCGCAAGATAAAAGTTGCTGCATTATGACTTAAATAAGTCGTTGGTTCTAACCTGTGACAGTTCGGAATATGGAGCGGGCGCCGTCTTGTCTCACGTCATGGACTACGGACATGAACGTCCTATTGCCATGGGCTCTAGGACACTGCACACGCATGAAAGACGCTACTCACAGCTCGATAAAGAAGCGACTGCTATAATGTTCGGTGTTAGGAAATTCCACAATTATTTAATGGGCAGGTCATTTATGATAGTTACAGATCATAGACCACTACTAGGTATTTTTGACCCAAAACGACCTATCCCCAATGTTTTGTCACCTCGTCTTATTAGAATGGCTTTGATACTTACTTCGTACAGTTATGACATAACATACAAGCCAGGGCCACAGATAGGCCACGCTGACGGGTTAAGTCGCTGGCCACAGCCTGTCCCTGAGCAACCGGAGCCACAGCTATGTGACATATTGCTTATGGCGGAAGCTCCTGAAGATTTTCCTGTTGATGTGGACAAAATAGCATACGCTACAAAGCGTGACCAAATCCTCAATCGGGTAAGTCATCATATTTTGTGTGGCTGGCCAGCTAAGGTATCAGACGATCAGCTACGTCCATACTGGCTACATCGTACTGAACTGTCGTTGCATGAGGATTGTGTCCTCCTAGGCTGTCGCGTGGTGGTACCATCATCACTACGTGATCCGGTTCTGCGCGCTTTACATAAAGCACACAGTGGCATTGTCCAAACAAAAGCACTGGCCAGAAGTTATGTATGGTGGCCACAACTGAATGATGACATTGAATATTTAGTTCAAAAGTGCAATAAGTGTTTAGAAAGCAGGCACATGCCACCAAAAACAAGTTATGAGTGGGTTAAGCCAGCAAAATCTTGGTCTAGGCTAAATATTGATTTCGTAGGACCATATCAAAATAAAACATTTCTGATAATTGTTGATGTATATTCGAAATGGCCTGAAGTGTTTATTGTTAACAATATGACTTCAGCTACTGTAATTAGGCATTTGAGAATGATTTTTGCTATTCACGGACTGTGTGAGACCTTGGTTTCTGATAACGGCACAGCTTTTGTTTCGTCTGAGATGAAACAATTCTTAGATGCTAATAAAATAAAACACATTAAGTCAGCACCTTTTCACCCTGCCACCAATGGACTGGCAGAACGTATGGTGCAAACAGTAAAAGATAAACTTCGCAAAATGGATGGTATGTCCTGGGAAATTAAAATTCCGAACATGCTCTTGGGACTTAGAGCTACACCATGTACATCGACTAACAAAAGCCCTGCAGAGCTTCTATTCAACAGAAGAGTTCGAACATTATTAGACACTATTAATCCACATGACAAACAGCGTAAAAATCGGGAAGATCAAGTAGAACGGAATAGTAATAAGAAGAACAGACAGACAGACGTAAGGCAAAAAGTTATGTACAGAAATTTCAGTAGTGGACCACGTTGGTTACCAGGTATTGTGATAAATAAAGAAGGTCCATCTAGCTATCAAGTTGAAACTAGGGATGGAACAGTGGTCAATAGACATATAGACCAATTAATTAAACAACACACACAAGACACAGTAACAGAGCAAGGAAATGAGGAACAAGATAGGAACAGGGAAATGGTAACGGGGGGACATACTAATGGGGATGGAGAAGATCAGGTAATGGAAGATATACCTTCTAGTCAGGATAGTGACCAAATTATAGAAATACCAAGTTCAGATAAATTTACAACTAGTCGAGTGAGGTTTTAAAACAAAGAATATAAGATTGTTCCAAAAACTCGCTTGTTTTAGGTATCAGTTCCCGGAAAAGGATATTAATCGAGTGATCGAGTTTGTTGATGGTTCTATCGGTAGTACCATTGAGGTCGAAAAAAATTTTAAACCACCACCCTGAGGTATACCGGCAGAAGCATTGAGCTAAATAACTAGAGAAGCAAACCTCATTAAAATGTGTCAAAAAAATGTAACCACTATTTAAACGCGACGACGTAGCTTTGAAACCACTACACATTTAAAAGTAAACATATATCTGTCTCGCTTACACAAGTCGCAAGAATAATACCGTCGCTTAGATTAGACAAAGACCGCAATATAAACATGCAATGGCGGGAGGGTGTTGCCTAGCCATGCGAAATTTTACCCAACTTTTTAAGCCATAAAAAACGCAAAAAAAAAACATTAAACGTTATGAACGTTATTTTTTAATTATGTATTTAAATATTTAAAAACAATTATCTTTATGTTACAATGTTATTTTTTTGTTACACATTGTCACACATTTAGTTTTATAAAATATTTTAAATCACATACTCTATAAATTAAAAACTCCCACATAATGTGGGAAACTAAAACTAAGTTTTTAGTGGCAACATTGAACCTAATTTATAAAATTCTACATTTTATTTATTTTTATTGCGTTTTTACGTTGATCTAGACACAGAAACAATAAACTTACGCGTGGAAAGTAATTCCGGTTAATTTATTGTGTTTTTGTGACCTCGAATCGCACTCTTTCACTACGCATTTTCCCATTTTGGCGGTAATTTTCACTCGGCTAACTTCAGTTGGCGTCACACAGAGCACTGAACTGACATTAGCTACGACTGAGACTGTGGCCTTGATCCCACTGGCAACGCCTTGGCGCGGTAATTGCTAATCTAGTGTATGTATATCAATGGGCAGGAGTATAACAACAAGAAGAACACGACTGTTCTATGCATATATGTTGCCGGTGGCCATACAGGTAACTACGAAGTGAGCGAAGCATGCCAAGCATGCCAAGCAGGATATCGAAATTGACGATATTGAACGCATTGCTTAAATCCAATAAGCAAAGAATCGTCAGATTTCCTCCCCCATGTCTAAGCGTATGTCATTAGTAACGTTCACTAGCGTACAGTAGCGGTGCTGTGACCAGGACGAAATCCGGATTGGAAAATATTCAGCAGACTATTCTTGCAAAGAAATGCACTAAGCTGATTGTGAACAAGGTGTTCAAGGACTTTGGAGAGGAAAGGCAAGATGGAAGTAGGTCGGTATTCTAAAAAGGAAGCAAGATTAGATTTTTTGGGTAAAGGAGTGATTTTTGGCTCTTTCCACATCGGAAGGAAAGACACCATAGGATATAGCATAGAATAGGAAGGATTTCGTCGAGGACATCCCAGCATCATTTTGGGTACTCGAACGAAAAGATTATTTGAATTTGAAGTAACTTTAATAAACTAGCGATTAACAACCGAAACGCACACGTGCGTCGGAAACTAACACGTGCGTTGGTATTGAGCGTTTGCCTAGAATTTCCGAGCTCGACTGTCGACTGTCGCAACACTCGGTCTCTCCACCAGTCCTCGCTGCATCCCGTCCACCGATGATCATGTCCAAGCGGTAGGGCTCGCTTGCGTTTCCGATCACATGATTTTTCGTTTACCAATCAAATTGTTAGATGGTGCTGTTCGCTATACTGTGGCGCCATCTATCCGATACGACATATATATTAATCACGCCGAGAAAGTGGTAAAATAAAATTTTGAAAAAAAAAAAATATGGTACCTTCTGTACACGTAAAGTGAGGATGTTTTTTTTTCTAGTCTACCCCGTGGTGTGGGGTATCATCGTATAGGTCTTTCAAAAATATTGCGGGTTTGTAAAAACAATTTTGCGATTCAGGGATCCGTTTGTGAAATATATAGCTTTAAAGTGCTAATTTTAGTTAGAGTCAAAAACAACCATTTAGCTGACAGGGGTTCCCCCCTGCCATCTAAATGGTTGTCTTTAGATATGTGAAAAAATTCATGGTAGTAGTATATAATAACGAAATTAAAAGGAAAACTATCACAGCTAAGTAGGCTTTACAAGTTTACGAATAATAGTCGACCAACTTAGGTACATGTATGGGAGAACATGATTTTCAACTATAATGTTAAGTTTGTTCTTAGGTAAATTCATTTCAACTACGGAACTCTTCACTGTGCGTGGTCCGACACGCACTTGGCCAATTTTTATCTGAATATCCTGCATATACTACGCAAACGCAATGCACTTGAAGTTTAGTGTACAGAGTTTCGTTGCGCGCGTCGTCACGCCACCCGCGGTTGTTATTTGCACTAATGCGGGGGTTGGGAGACGCGCGGGTGAAATCAGATTTTATCCTGTCATTGGGCCCACTCTTAACTTAAGAAAATTGTGTTAAGTATTAATGTATTGTTTTATATTTTTGTTTATACATGGTTTACATACTTGGGGGAAAGGTATGTTGTATATTTAGCGTAGGTACTTGTCAAATCTTATTGTAATAATAATATTGACTAAGTAGTGGGTAGGTGAGTTTTCTTCAGTTGATTTTCATACTGTGTTTGCTACTTAGCACAATAAACGTATTTACCGAAATACAGTGTTTTAATGGACATAATACATAGCAAGACCCTTAAGTTGTACGAGACTTCCTTTGAGCCAGCCATACACATTCTCTTGCAGCGATCACTTCAGCTTCCGTTGTCGAAATAGCAACACTTTGCTGTCTCTGACTCATCCAGGATACTGGTCCTCCGGCATATAGAATAGAATAGAATAGAATGCATTTATTTGTCAGAATATTTTACAAAGTTGTTATGTGCATTTAGCCTGCATTATGTATTACGATCATAATATTCTGCCGTTTCCGGCGTACAAATATGGTTTGTAAAATTATGGGTCATCATTACATTAAAATTAAATTATAGTCATTAGAATTAGAATTACAAATAAATTAATTATATTGAACAATAGTTGTAAAATAGATTAATTATATAAGTCAAAATTAAATAAGGTCAAGGAGATAAAATATGATTTATAGGCAATAATGTTAAATATTTAGGTTAATTTTTCATTCATAAAATCTTCAGTCGAGTAATAGCACTTGCTTAAAAGAAAGTTAAATAATTTACATTTAAATGTTCTGTGGCTGAGAGTTTTGAAGCCATCAGGTAATTTGTTATAAACAGTAATGGACATGCAGTATACATTATTAGAAAACAGTTTAATTCTACGCCTAGGAACATTAAGCATAATTATGCACTTTGCGGCTGGGTCTGGATACAACATCATTAAACAAGTCAAATTTATGTCTGTTTTGGTGTACAAAGATACAAATTTCAAAAATGTATAGTGCTGGAAGTGGCAGTATTTTAAGTTTCTTAAATAATGGAACACAACTGTCCAGTGGGTGCGCTCCACAAATTGAGCGTACGCATTTTTTCTGAGCTAGAAACACTCTTTTAAGTTCAACCGAATTACCCCAAATTATAATGCCATAGCGTAAAATGGATGAGACATATCCATGGTATGCACATAGTGCCGCATCAACACTAGCCACACGTGTTAGTCTGTATAAAACGAATACAAATCTATCTATCTTTTTACATAGATCATCAATATGAGATTTCCAGTTACAGTTTTTGTCAATAATTATCCCCAAGAATTTTGTGTAATCGACCTCTTCTATTGTCTCATTTCCATATTGTATTTTAAGGCGTGGACGCGTACTGTTATATGTCTGGAATTGTATCATTTTTGTTTTGTTAATATTAATATGAAGGTTATTGTGTTCAAGCCATGTAATAATTTTATTTAATGTCATGTTTATTTCATTTTGGTACTCAACAATGTCGTCATTTTCATTTATAATACTGAGGGTCGTATCGTCAGCGTATAGTATGCAATTGTGGGAAGTTACAGTAGGCAAGTCATTAACATAAACTAAGAATAAAAGCGGCCCTACTATGGTCCCTTGGGGAACACCGCAGTTATTTTCACGATACTGAGACCTATATGCGAGCTTTTGATGTCCTGTTTGTCTCGAAATCTCAACACATTGCTGTCGATGTGTAAGGTAGCTTTCGAGCCATTTCAACGTGTTTCCCCTTATGCCATATCGGTCCAATTTATAAATTAACAGTGTATGGTTCACGAAATCAAAAGCCTTGGACATATCTAAAAAAATGGAGACTATTGGTAGTTTATTATTAAGGCTTTTCGTTATTAATTTTAATAGAGCAAAACAAGCTGATGTGGTAGATTTATTTTTTCTGAAACCAAATTGATCTTCATTTAGAATTTTGTATTTGGATAAAAACCCGGAGAGTTTTTCATGCATGACCTTTTCAAAGATTTTTGATAAAATTTTGTATATTTGTTTGGAAGCCCTAATAGATTGTCATATGTGAATATAATGCAATTCCAATAATATTACATACATACGTATCAAATTGATAACCTCCTTTTTTTTGAAGTCGGTAAAAATTTTATAGACGTATGTATGTATGTATGTTTGTCCACGCATGTCTCCGTAACTATTAATCGGATCGTGACCATTCTTTTTTTTATTGGCGTACATTTACTTCAACTTAAGGAACATGTTTCATCAAAATCGATTCAGTAATTTTCAACATATGGACTAAGACGTGAAAGTGTGACGGCCTGGCTTATTGATACGAGCTACGGGTGTAGTGTCAAAGCGAAAACATCTCAAAACCTTGGTCAAATTCTAGTGCGACAACTAAAAATTACCAAATAAAAAGTAATTTAAAAAAATTAAACTGACTTCAAAAAGAAATGAACTCAAAATTATGAAATAACTTTAATTTCGGAAGTCGGTGGCAAAAAACTAAAACTAAAATACAGATCCCAAGACACCGACTTCTGAAATTAAAGTTATTTCATAATTTTGAGTTCATTTCTTTTTGAAGTCGGTTTAATTTTTTTAAATTACTTTTTTTTATTGGCTTACATTTACTTCAACTTAGGGTACAGTGCAAGTTTCATCAAAATCGATTGAGTAATTTTCAAGATATGCACTAATACGTGTAAGTGTGACGGCCTGGCTTATTGATACGAGCTACGGGTGTAGTGTCAAAGGGAAAACATCTCAAAACCTTGGTCAAATTCTAGTGCAAAAACTAAAAATTACGAAATAAAAAAGTAATTTAAAAAAATTAAACCGACTTCAAAAAGAAATTAACTCAAAATTATGATATAGGTAACTTTAATTTCGGAAGTCGGTGGCAAAAAACTAAAACTAGATCCCAAAGACACCGACTTCCGAAATTAAAGTTATTTCATAATTTTGAGTTAATTTCTTTTTGAAGTCGGTTTAATTTTTTTGAATTACTTTTTTTTTAAATGCCAATTATTTATTAAAATGCACAACTTAGTTTTTTTTTTATTTTTCTGATTAACTATTTAATTATGACTTGGCCTATTACCCGATTCCGGCTTGACGTCGACTTCTGGGACACCCTGTACGACTTCTGGGGAACCTGTATAATATCAGCATGGATTTTTACATTACAAGAATTTATTAGACAATTAATTTATTGTAAACATAATTCTTGACTGCCTCATTGGTCTAGTGGTTGCATGCGCTGCTGCGGAGCATGATGCCCTGGGTTTGATTCCCAGGTTGGGCAAACTGTTATTGGGTGGTTCTATCTGGAATTAGATCTAGATGTCCCGATTTGTGTTCGGTTGATGACAATAGGCTCGCCCACTCTTACATGAGACTGTAAGAAAACTGGTGGAATGTGGGGGTACTATAGGGACACCTCTGGCCAACCCTTTGGGAAAACAAGGCGTGATGTTATGTTTATGTTATAATCCTTTTACTTATTTCAGTTTAAAAGGCAAAATTAATGCTCCACCAAAGGACCCTGATGAGCAGCCAGTGCCCAAGTCGCTGACAAGGCTTTTTGCATTTCGGGATCCAGATAATAGAAAAAGTATAACCAAAAAGAAAACTCACACCAACCGGCTGCAGACACAAGGCAAAGGTTAGTTCATTGTGTCATATAGCTCATCACTTTAATTATTTAAATACTGCATACAACATCATCATAACCTGCATTTTAATAATAAAATAAAATTCATTTAATTCAGACTAATTTGCATGTCCATATCAGGTTAGTATTATGGAACTTAAAAACTATGTTAGTAAAACTAATTATAATTAAAAAATCCGAATGTCAATACCAATAATATCAATGTCACAATTAAAAATTAAAACAAATTCATAAATTATTACAACCTTTTCAAGTATTCCTACCTATATGCAGTTTTATAAACCTATCCCACACTGCTGACTCTGGACTTTCAGCGATCATCTTTACGATTCCGTTGCCACTACTCCTAATTCGACGCATCAGTGAGGCTGACTTTTTGCGCATTATTGCGTAAAAGTCATCCACACCCGCGTCTGCAAACATCCCCGAGGCACTGCAGAATCGAGGAAGTCGCACCAGAACCCTAAAGGCGTTGTTGAACTGAACCCTAAGGGCATAGTAGGCCCGCTGCGTGTAGTTGGTCCACAGGGCGCTGGTATAGAAGCTTTGACAGTAGGCTCTAAACAAAGTTATCCCTAACAAAGAAAAAACTAAACAAAGTGCCCTCCGCTCGCGCTCTATATCTGCGTCATCATTTAAGGTCTCACTTACAAAGTGCCCCAAATACTTAAACTGGGAGACACGACTCAAAGATACTCCGTTTAAGTAGACAGGTGGTATATGATCAGGTTCTTTGTTTTTACCTCTGATAACCATATACTCACTCTTTTTATCGTTGTACTTTAAGCCGTGGTCCCCCGCATATGACTCACAGATACTGAGCAGCTTTCTCAGTCCACCAACAGATGGACTCAGCAACACCATGTCATCCGCGTAACTGATATTATTCACGCAAACGTTATCTATATGACACCCGACATGGCTGTTGCTGAGCTCTTCAATCAGCAGATTAATATAGAGATTAAAAAGTCTTGGAGAGGTTAGTCCCCCCTGCCTCACTCCACATTCTAATGAATATTCGTCGGAATACACATTTCCCCACTTGACCCTATTTTTCTGGTGACTGTACCGGAAGGAGAAAATATTTATAAGTTAATGAGCTTGTTCATAAAATAAATAAAACATACACAAATGAATGAGCAGACTACTGTAGTTCTTTTAATTGGACACAGTCTGAGCTTAACAAAAATGGACAATGCTTTTTTGATAAGGATACGTTTGATGATGGTTTTGAACTTTCCACCGCTAAGTTCTGTAACCGGCTTTGGCGTTCACTTTCACCAGTATTTTCAAGCTTGTGTTGTAATGTAGTACAGTATTGTTTCCTATTAGACGGCAGTCCAAGTGGTGCAGCTCACAACCCAATATCTCGTCTCCGCAAGCTGCCGGGAGAGTCAGGTCGTGGGTTTTCTCTGCGCATCAACAGTGCTGTCAAGGCTCTCCACAACCCAGCTGAAGAATTACACTATCCTGTATGTTTCATTATGTCTTATTTGTTGTATTTTTATTTCAAATACTAATGCATAACATAACATGTTCCACGATAAGTAGGCCGTAGTTCATCCCTATTCGCCAGTAATGTGTAAGATCACGGGGTCCAGGTTCAGAACCTGGACACACAACGCATGATATGTCTGCACAAGACTGCCCAATAAAGATGAAAATTTTAAGGGTTCCGTAGTTCTGACAAGGAACCCTTATAGTTTCGTCATGTCCGTCTTTCTGTCTGTCTGTCCGAGGTTTTGCTAAGAGACGGTTAGTACTAGAAAGCTGTAATTTTGTAGGAGTGTGTATATGAATTACGCCGACAAAGTGGTAAAATAAAATTTTGGAAAAATTTTTTTTTAGGGTAGCTCCCTTATACATATGTGAATTAGGGATGAATATTTTTTTCGTCGTCTACCCCATCGTGTGGGGTATCGTTGAATAGGTCTTCTAAAATGTCTTGGGGGTTACTAAAATTATTTTTCGATTTAATGCTCCGTTTACGAAATATAAAACTTTAAAGTGTACATTTTGGTTCTAGTAGGGTCCCCTCTAAAAGCTAAACTGCGGGCTTGAAAAATCTAGAAAAATTCACAATGATAGTGCATTTCATGAACTTTAAAGGAAAATTATAGCGGTTAAGAGCCTATACTACCTCAAATGGCTTAGCATGATCCTCCGTTATGGCGAAAATACCACAGCATTAATTTTGAAATAAATATATGCTAAAGTTGAGGATTAATGTAAGGTCTTATGTTAGACGAAAACACGATTCCATAAAATTTTCTCGATAGAAAAAAATTCCAAAGTTACCTCCAAACCGAATAATAAACCGCAGGTATTCAAAAACTACTTCAAATTAGATCATGAAACTTTGCATACTAACTGAAATAATTATAAAGCAGGTCTTATGTTAGTATTTTTGAATTACCTTTATTTTCACCGTAAATATCAAATACCTAAACAATTGGCGCTGCCTCCCGCCCAGCACCGCACTCTATCTCGCTTTCACACAGTCCGCGAGCAGTATCGTGTGTGCGAGATAAAGAGTGAATTTTAGCTGAGGTAGTATAGGCTCTTAAGATAACTTTATTAGTTTAGCAGTAATAGTCGTTGAACTTGGGTGTTGGATAATTTTGTACCAAATACAAAATCCTTTAAAGTGACTAAAATGTAGTAGTTGCTTGCTTATAACGGGTAAAGACTTGCATTGAAAAACGTACTATATTGTGATAACGGGCTACTACGGAACCCTACACTGTGCGTGGCCCGACACGCACTTGGCCGGTTTTTTTGTTTTAAACTCCAAAAGTCATGGAAAGGAAAGTGGAGTGGTGACTGGTACCTACGACCACTGGAGTTTGACCATTTTTACGAATGGAATTATCCTACTTAATAAACGTATTTCTACATCAGATAGTGTCGCAGTCCCATTTTATAAACTAGATCTGAAATACCTAAGATATCTAATAGCTATGAAATACTTGTACGAAAGTTGAATAACTAAAGGAAAAACTAGAAAAAGGATATAATAAAACAAAAAAAAAAATCCAAGGAATTTTTTTTTTTTGACGGATAAAAAACCTGATTATACACCAAATTGCCTGAATCTTATAACGCAACAAAAGCACACTAATATTATAAAGGCGAAAGTTTGTGAGTATGTGTGTGTGTTTATTATGTTTGTTACTTCTTCACGCTCAAACGGCTGTACCAATTTTGATGAAATTTTGTATGGAGGTAGCTGACATCCTGGATTAACATATAGGCTACTTTTTATCCCGATATTCCCACGGGATCGACATTTACGCGGGTAAAACCGCGGGGCGCAGCCAGTAAAAGAAATAAAATGAAAAAATTAAGGAATCCCTACAAAAAGCATGAAATAAAAAAATAAATTAAAAAAAACCCCGACATAAAATAATAATAAAATTAAATGTAATTGGAAAAGGATAAAATAATTTAAAAACCCCCGACTTAAAGAATTTATGAGTATCGTTACTGTTCACAGCTAGACGTGGAAGCGGAAGATGAGAAAGGTTTGCGCATGAGTGAGCAGCGCGAGCGGCGTGCACGCAAGCGCCGCAAGGCGGAGCGCGCGGCTCCGACACCCGAGCAAGAGCCGCCGCTGACCCGAACACAGAAATTCGCGCTCAAGAAAAAGGCCAAGAAGATGAGAGCCTCCGAGGTAACAGAATTCTCTGTCTGTTGTACAATGCAGGCGTTAACTCATTTTATTTCTATGAAATGTAAGATTAGTCATTAATCGCTTAATCCCCGCTAATGAGACACAATTGATTTTCCATTGTAATGGGCCGCCAGAGAGCCACGCGGCCCGCGCCGGGACGGGGTGATTGAGCTAGTTGTCATAGATTAGATACTTAGAATAAAGAAAATCCCTAGTCATTTACCTAAAAGATTATTCGTTGGGTGGTAAAAAATACACAATGATAAGAAATTTATTTCAGACGAAACATATATAACGACACATGGCCATTATCAGTCAATTCCAGATCCATTGCGGTTGCCGAGCTATCGTGGGTAGGCGGGCGAGGAGAATCAAAACCACGTATTGAAGAAGATCAACGAAACGATTATTATTCTAACAAAATATTAACAGAACCATAATCCACACTTCCCAACTAATTGAAATACACCGACGCTCCACCGAACACGTTTTGCTAGAGCACGATGCAAGCGGATCCTGCCTCGTATAGCGGCTGCCTGCAAAAGAGCCTGGAGTTGCGTCCATGGACGTAATATATAGAAGTAACAGGACCGAGCACTCGTTCCAGAAAAACGAGCAGACAGAGAGGTAACCTCTGGACCCGTTTGTCCCTTTCTAATAGGGTGACCAAACATTTTTTACACACAGGAAAATTCAAGGACTGACATTCAATATATTGGTACAAATAAATAATAAAATAATTGTTCTGTCTGACCTAGCATGAATAAATTTTAACGTTAAGTATCGATAATGTATGTAAATTTTGAATCTAAAATACAGCAGTCCTTTAACACGTTGGTGAAATTGAATGCAATATGCGCACTTTGTACGACTATCATACAGAGATAATAATAGTCCTCAGTTTAATTAAATACTATATTTCAAAGTAAAATTTTCGATTCATAATTCAATTACGTGAACGATGCGTACCTTCCCGTCTTCACCAGTGCTAGGGATAATGGTGTAGGATAAAATTCGTGATTTCGAGTTACGATATCGCTAGCTAGTGTCATATGAATAGCTCACGAGAGCCGCCGGTAGATTCTGTAAAAATCTCACCGTGAAAACTTAGGTGAAGTGAGTTTGTTTTTTGCTGGGAATTGACAGCTCACTCTACGCTCACTTCACCTAAGTTTTTAATTCGGAATAGAAATTTTTGAGATTTTTAAAGAATAGCGTCGCAGCACCCTAATTACATTAAAACCTCTGAATGACAATCCCTTTCACTTTGGCAATACAACACAATCTGTGGTGCTTCTTAGGATTGAAAAAAAATTCGTAACAATGAGTATTGTTGAATAAGTTGTGGAGATTAGTGGTGCATCCAGGGTTTTCTCCTTCCAGCGCTCGCCCTAGGGAGCAGGTGAGGCATATAAATGAAGACAAAATGGAAATAAAACCAAGTCATATAATTATAATATATTTATCTTTACATAGTATAAAACAAAGTCGCTCCCGCTGTCCGTAACCTTAGATCTTTAAAACTACGCAACGGATTTTGATGCGGTAGATCATGGTAGATGAAGTGATTCAAGAGGAAAGTTTATATGTATAATACATGCATATTATAGTAGAGAATAACCGAGAAATTCAAAGATTTGTAATGTGATGTCGTAACAAACATATTACGTATATTTACGTCCTCCGAATATCGTACACCTCTATTACTTTTACTTTCGTGCGTTTCCAATATATAAGTGCCGGACTAAAGTGAAGGCTGCAGACCGTTGAGTTTTTTGTATTTTTTTGTGACACGAGAATTTCATCCAACCATTTTTGGCTAATTTCTTCAATCTTCGGAAAGCTGATATAACAGAAAAATATTGCTCTTTTAATCATACGATACGAGGTACAAAATATAATTATTACATACATAATATTAGTAGATACTTTTATTCACAAATAAACGAAGCCAATAATAATGTCTTCTGTTTACAAAACGCCTGCGGCATGGTCCCTCTAGCCATGTTAGTAAACAAAATCTTTATTATTGCTTACCTGTGAAAGGATATGCCGCATCCACCATAGGATTCGCTTTTGCACGATTTTACGCAACACTTTTTGATCATTTTCACAAAAAAATAGAGCTGTTTTGCATTAAAACAAAACAGTTATTATGTTATGGAAAACACATAGCATTGGGTTGAAGAAGCAGTCTAATAATTCTACCTTTAAAGCGAGAAAACAAGAGGAATATATACCAGAGTACATACCTTTCTCTAAATTACCTGTGGTGTGATCTTTCAGTTTGGCAGAAATGGTGACAGCTGTGCTGTCACTTCCAAGTGTCATTCATAGAAGTCTTCAAAACTCAACAGCAAGCACATTGCTCCAATGCTATGTGTTTTCCATAACATAATAACTGTTTTGTTTTAATGCAAAACAGCTCTATTATGTAACTTTCAAACACATAGCATTGGGTTGAAGACCTGTTTGATATCTGCTGGTGAAAGAATACCCGAAGGATGTAGACGCTATGTGAATTATATATTAAAATAACATTAATGAATATTTCTGGATGTATTCATTAAATGTTCAAACCAAAAATTAAGATCTTTCAATCTATTATTCAAAAAAATTCTAAAATTAACAAATCTATAAAATGTTATAGATTATTAACAAATGTATTTGCCTTGCTTGCCAAGGGTGAACATGAAATATAAGGCTATAATGATAATTTAAATCAATGAGATTTAAACTGAATTAAAATAATAATCTCATTACTAAAGGATAATTGAATCACTCATTTCCTTAATTAATCAAAAGTACCAATATTTTTGAACCTCAACTTTTATAAAGATGTGGGAAAACAAACTCAATGTATTACATAATAAAGTTAAAATTCCATTGAAACTGACATTTATTTAGGACCTTTTATATTACTATGGTTAATAGATTAACCCTCGCATGTAAATGAAGTATAAGTCTCTTTATTTATCAATTAAATTGACTTAACATATGATTCATTTACCCAAACATATTTAAATAGTTTCAATGGGAATTAAAAATTCTCATAATTATGATAAACCCTCATCCCCCTTCACAGAGAGGAGACCTTTGTTCCATCAGTGGGAACATAATAGGCTGATCATTCTAAATACTCTTGAGAGATAGCCCTCTCTTTTTTATCTGATGAACTAATCACCAGTCAGCCTCCCGAAGGCTACCACAGACCTCTTCTTCTAACTTCATGAGGCTCCTTTATCTTAGTTTGTATATAAATCTTTTGAGCCAGCTTTATAGACACACCTGTTATTGTAAACCAAAATCAACAAAGATTATGGTAGCTTTTAGGTAAACTCTTTGTGTCTTTGAGCCAAACCTTGGGCGCACTGTTATTACTTACCCTACTTTTAACATCTCTTGCATGCTGACAATTTATGTTGTACGTATTGTACTCGTGTTTGAGCAAATCAATGATTATCTTATTCAACACTTAAAAGTTGTGAGATATCTTACAATATTAGGGTATGTAAACCTCTGCTAATCAAGGGGTAAGCAGTGGTTTAGCTAAGAACAATGATTTTTTAGACTTTCTAAATGGACAAAAAACTGTCTAGATGTCATGCAATCTACACTATGACATTCACCTCTGAATACAAGCTTTATAAATGATTATTGTGGATCTCCACTACATATTAGCAAGTTCCTTGCTCCTCTACCAACCACTGCCCCTCCCAACCTGACTGCTCTCCCCCCCCCTAAACTTTCCAAGCTAGGAGTTGCAACTTGTCAGGTCTAAGAGGTTTTTACATAGATCTTATAAGGGTACTGGCTTTCTGAGACCTCTCGTCTCCAAATACGAGAGCCAGGCACACTGGGTCCAGTATGGGGCGATTTCTAAATAGTACGTCCCTGCCCCATTTTCGAGTTCAGATGACAGCACTCGGTTTTAAATTGGGTGAAGAGAAACACAGGTTCTCAATGTTGTCACTTCTTAACTGAAGGCATCGCAGAAGCTTGCCAAGCCATAATTTGAGTCCCCTGTGATGTACTGTCGCACATCGGCTGACTTATTTGACGCGAAAAGGTCTACATCGGGGACGCCCCACTTTGAAACATGGCCTCCGAGGCCTGGGGCCTGGAGCAATAGGAGCCAATCCGGCTGGTCTGTTCTTAGATAAGCGGTCGGCTAAGCCGTTATAACACCTTTAAACTCCCCGGGAGATAAACCGCTGACAGAGTGATTCTAGTGTTCAGCTAATCTGCTAACTTCGTCATTTTGTAGGTTAGGTTCAGGATCACTAGGGATGTATGTACCCTTGTACATCCTAAGTTTGTCGGATTGAGCTAGAATATGTGCACTCTGAAGACTGGCTCTTTGGCTTGCTTATTACTGCGTATATGGCAAACATCTCTCAACTTAGAGTGCCATTTCTTTTCCTGGTTTGGTCAAGTTCCTGGCAAGAGTAGGGTAGAACAGAATATTCTTTGTTATGTACATCATACGAACTACAGACATAAGTGTAGAATATTATACATAGGGTGACCCAATGGGCGGTCTTATCACTAAAAGCGATATTTTAAAGACCGGCAGACGGCATGTGTGGACAGGAAGTGGGTTACCCGTATATAAAGGAACTGAGTTGTGGTCTATCAATAGCCTCTGGCCACCACATTAACTCTTGACAAACCAGTGGAGCAACCATTTTTTCATTTGCCTTGGTCTGCTCTTTTTTTTTTTTTTTTTGACGACAAGTATTCCCTTACAAGGATAGCAAAATTTGGGTGTTAATAAGCTTTGAACTTGTCTCAGAGAACAAAATCTCTTTATTAGAAGCATTGATATTATTATCTTCCTTTCTACCTAGCCTGCAGGCAGGGCCTTGTGATTAGGCCTACATATTCTAACACCTGATTGAGATTTAGAATTGATCTTGGAAATTCATTTGTCACCCAAGCTTTGTTAAGACCCACCGTCTCCGAGACAGCTTTTGCTAGTGGGCCAGCAAAAAATTATCTAAACTCATCATCATCTGCCTAGCCTTTTCCCAACCATGTTGGGGTCGGCTTCCAGTCTAACCGGATGCAGCTGAATACATTTTACATGGAGCGACTGCCTATCTGACCTCCACAACCCAATTACTGGGTAATATGATCTGATAAAATTATCTAAACCAAATAAACAAAATATTGCAGTTTACATTATTACATGCAAATACCACAGGTTTGCAAATTCTCTGCCACTTACTTGGCTAATGCTGCAATTGTCCAGGGAACTGAAGAAAAGCTAAATGAGTGTGCTGTCAATTCCCATATTTTCTTGGTTCTAAAAGACTCCGGAGTCGTTCGTGTAATCAGCATGAACAGCTACCCTCCATTAATATATAATTACTTCCGTTTGACTTTTTAGTAATACCGGAGTGTAAACAATAGGCTATTAGATTATAATATCATAATCTTAGAAATTATCCTAACTAAAGATACTTATCTCAAAATATAATTGTTTTGAATATAAATCTTTGCCAGATTTAACTTCCTGTTATGATTTTCAGTATGAAACAGAAACATGTTTGCCGTCTTTCATTCCCAAGCTTTTACATGGTTATTTAGACAGCCTGAATCTTGCCTTTAGTATGAATCTTGGCCTAGTTATTTTTGGTATGATCCTCATTTATCATGTTTTTAAAATAAAATAACTATTTTCTTATATTAAACAGCTTTTATTTGCTCCACTGCAAATATAATAAATATCTATATGACCCTCTGATGAGTGTCAAGAAGATCCTGATGGTCCTGCCTGACCATAACTATAAAATTTACTTAATTATTACAAAACAGCAAAAACTGTACAGTATAGCATAATAAGTTATAATGTTGTTTAAATATTTAACATTTCTTATTAGATAAAAAACTTATGTAATTTTTTATTATTCATCTTAATGTTCTAATTGCAAATTAGAGGTGTTGAACTTCTTTAATGTAAGTAACAACACATGAGAGCAATGAACTATTGTAATTACATTCCTGGATAGGAGTGTTCAGACTACTTCCAAAAGGGACCGTAGGGTAAAATCTTAGTGGGTATGTTGCTGCTCAAATAACAAGTGTCTGTAGACCTACTTTAGCAGTTAGCACTTTTTGCTCTCGACTCACATTAGAGATCCAAGCCACACCTCCCTCCGCGGGGGCTAAAGTCTTTAGTTTTGTTTAGTGGCATAAGTACTCACTCTACTTGCAATTCAGTGTGTGAAACACATGGGATAGGTGAGCATACATGTACTTATAATGGATTGCTTTTCATGACAGGGTGTCATAGAAAAGAACCTGCTTGAGTAATTTTAGCTCAAGACATTCAGTATTTGCTTTAGGAATTACTACCTAATCATCATATTTTTACACTGAAATCCCTTTCCATAAGTCGTAATATTCTTTAAACACGAAAGGGTTGTTTGTAAAACAACACTGCACTTCTGTCTGAAGTGATACTAGCAAGAAACAGAAATTTGTTGATAGTATTTTTGAGTAAGGTTATAGTGATATAATGTCATAATAACAGATATTCAGCACTTACTTGGCTTATTGGCTACTCATTCAATTATAAATGCGTAGGTCCGACTTACAGGAAATCGTCTCGATCTCTTTGCCCTGTCGTTCGGCGGTAGGAAAAAGGGATGCCTCAATCCTCCGAGGATGAAGAGGGTTTTTCCCCGCTATTGCGCTTAGGAGAATCGTGGCGCTCAGGGTCGCTAAACACGGTTCCTCAAAGTAACCGGTGACCACGAATCTAATTTGAACTTCCGATCTCCCTTTCGTCATTTCGGTGACTAACGATCAGCGCACCACTATATATCACTTACCACAATCACTATTATTTACTTTCTATAAAGTTTTACTTGAAACTTTAAAAATTTTCTATGAAAATTAACGAGAGAAAAATTTTCCCGTACGTTGGCGGCAAAATTTTTAGACGCTATGAATGACACTTGGAAGTGACAGCACAGCTGTCACCATTTCTGCCAAACTGAAAGATCACACCACAGGTAATTTAGAGAAAGGTATGTACTCTGGTATATATTCCTCTTGTTTTCTCGCTTTAAAGGTAGAATTATTAGACTGCTTCTTCAACCCAATGCTGTGTTTGAAAGTTACATAATACCGTCGATTTATCTGTTCATGCGCCCATGGTTCAAAACAACAACAAGAAAAAATCGCCATGACAATGACACATTTCAGGGTTACCACAGTAGTTTTTAAATTATTTAGAGCCGTCATTCTGAAGTTGGTTAGTTATTAAATAAATAAAATTAAGAGAGTTTGCTGGTCTTGTAACCAAGCATAAATATTTACAAAAGTAATTATTTTCTTAGTTGCTACCTTCATGACTTAGAAGTTAAATATTTGACTGTTCGGTCAATTAAATATTTTTTACCATATTTAACATTTTTATCTCCTGGCAATTGAGAAAAAGGGACAGACGGCTCTTTTTGGGCTCTCTCTTTCGGCACGTTTTGCCTCGGTTACGACAATGTATCTAAAATAAACCCAAGGCCCAACTAATATGGTTCATTTTTGAATGACGCGATTTATCGAGTGCTCGGTCCTGTTACTTCTATACAGCGTGTTACGGAAAGGGTATATCCATAAAAACGGGTTGAAGAGTGTATCTGGTCCAGAATCTCTGTACAGTTTCAGCTCAAAAGCAATAACTTTGAAAATGCTTAATATTTTTTTTATTTCGATAGTTTATTAAATTAAAATCATCATTAACATTATCCATTACGTGTCTGTGCGCCTAGCACACACGCACATCACGGCGCTGCAACGGCGGCGGGAAACAAATCTTTTACCGAGTTGTTCTTTTGTGTGTAGTTTATTGACACCGATCAGCTGACTTGGTCTAGTGATGTGTAGAATTCAATTGGAAGCATAATTGATTTTTAGTTAAATGTTTCTTAACTTTATAATTATGTAGGTATAGGTATTAAAAAATGTTGCCATGTAGTTCATTATCACCAAAAGAATCAGTGTGTTTGATATGTCCATACCCTTTACGTAACACGCTGTATATTACGTCCATGGTTGCGTCAGAGTGAAGAAACGTCAACCCGCGCTTGTAAAAATGTTCGCTGCCATCCTTGACGTTTCTTGACACTGTCAAAACGTCGAAGCGCCGTCATATACAGATGCATCCTGTTTGTTTATATAGTAGGTATAGTTTGGAAACGTGATCCTAGGCATACGCTGGGACGCAGGTATCGCAGCGCAGCACAGTACAGATTTAGCAGCGCAGGGCAGGCGAGACAGACATAGTCATACGCACGCATTCGCGTTCTAGCTGGTACAAAGAATAGACGTTTCGACTCGCACGCGTCGTCGCGCAGGAATCTGTGCCGGCAATACGAGGCGCAGAGCAGGGTAGACACATGTCTGCGTCGCACGTGTCTGTGCCGGCACTACGAGGCGCAGAGCAGGGCAGACACATGTCTGCGTCGCGCGTGCCTGCGCCGCAAAGTACGCAGCATGCGGTACTTTCATGCATTACAAAATCTGCTCTGCCCTGCGCTGCGCGGACCTGCGTCTCCTGCGTTCCAGCATACGCCTAGCCTCAAAGGTTCATTGATCTTCAGAAAAGCCGAAAGCTCAGTGAAGGATAGCAGTAGTGGCCAAACTTACGAGCTGTATGTAGGTCGTGGGTTCCAAACCAGACAGGCACTTTGTGTAATTTATTTCATTACCACTGCTCTCTAAACCAAAACCAGCATGTCCTAGAACCAAACATTCTAATACATGTAATGTAACATCCGCCAACCGGCACTGTGCCCGCGTGGTGATTATGGCGCATTCTCGCAAACAGAAGGCCTGTGTCCCAGTAGTGGAAACATACTGATAAATATATATTTTCTCAGTAAGTGAATTATTGTTACTTTTTAATGAGGAAAAATAAAGTTCATAAATCATATTTTATGGAAAAAAATAATTACGGATAAGTCACATATTGGCTCTTTCAACGAAAATAGATAAACCTTTGAATGTTATCGAACTATAGATAGGTACAGACGCCAGCACATCAAGTTACTACATTCTGTCAGATTTCTTTAATAGATTTTCGACTTTATTGCTAAAGCATAAGGTTCAAGGTTGATTGGGAAAATCTGACAGTTTCGGGTAGGTTGACCTGCTGGCGTCTGTACAATAATGGTGATCCATTTTGCAAGGCCTAAAGGCTCCTACAAACAGACGCGACACGCGATATAATCGCGTTTGAAGGAGCCTTAATACATGATTGTAATGTTATCGAAAGTATCCAAAATGTATTGTGCAGCAGGTAAGCAACGAGCGGCGCGAGGTGCTGTACGAGCGCGTGTCGTTCGGAGACGTGACGCACGCGCCGCCCACGCTGCACTTCAAACACAAAGGAACCGCGGGAGCTCCCCGGGTCAGTGCTATATGTTTCTTTTCTTACTTAGAGAGTACGGGTCAGTGCTATGTTTCTTTTCTTAAATAAATGTATGGCATATGTGAATGCCATACATTTACCCAAATGAGTGAGTTCTTTTCACTATTAAACACGCAATTTAATGACACTTTCCCACTAAAGACTAAGACTTTCAAAAGTGTATGCAAAACAGCTAAAGCTCTTTATATTGGCAATAAAATCAAATCAGCCGATAATAAAATAAAAACTGGCTAGCAAATAATAAATAATATATGATCAAACGAACTTCCAAGTGAAGTTCGATCATTATTATGATGAGTTGCTTCATTTGAAGATATGATTATAACAATGTAGTTTCCCTACTTACTTGGTAACTTCGCACATATTTTAAAGATTTTTTTAAAACTATTAGGTGACGTAATTCCGGTCTGACTGCGCCTCGGTTGACACTTTGACGTGTAGCTCATTTTTTAGAGTCATGATTATGATATAAAACTTTCTCTATATCTGGGAATCTTCAAGCGTCAGGGAGGGAGGGTGATCATATCTTCAAATGAAGCAACTCATCATAATAATGATCGAACTTCACTTGGAAGTTCGTTTGATCATATATTATAACTCGTTGCTTCATTTTTCAGATATGATTATAACAATGTAGATGTTAAGAGTCAGAAAGTTTTGAAATGGAAAACAATAAGGTTTTAAACATTATGGTTTTATTTACCTATAGACAAATCAGCCTTATAGTTATACTTATGTTTCCGTAATGGTACGTTACATTTATATTTACTTATTTCGAATTAACTTCAACGAGCTAAACATAAAGATCTTATCGATCACATGAACATAACATAAATAAACATTTCTATTGTGTAATACACACATCAACACGGTCTAGGGATATTTCATACTCAATTAAATAACTCGAAAAGTACTGGCCGCATTGGAATCTTTTATACACCGATTTGTTTGTAATTTATCTCAGACTAATTCCAAATTTAAATTTTTTTAAATTCTTTTGTTTCGGTGGCAAAAAATGTCTTGATGTATAGGAGAGGGAATTTTCATTTGTGCGAAATTTAGAAAACAATACGAATTACGTTTACTTACAGTTTTTTTTCATTTTTAAACGAAAGATAAAGTTAAAATTGAGGTATTGTAGCCATGCAACGCCGACATTTGACGAGGGCGGAGATGTTACGAGCTGTGGGAATGCTGGAAGCTGGATCTGTTCAGCGTAATGTTGCTGAGGCCATAGGGACCCATCAAAATGTAATTTCAAGATTGTGGACACGCTATCGTGCCACAGGTGAAGTAGCGGAGAGGCACCGGGGGCCAAGTCGCATCACTACCCCCAGACAAGACCGATTTTTGCAAATTACTGCGCGAGCACAACCAAATGCAACGGCGACTCAATTGGTCCAAAGGCTGCGAGTGGAACACCAAGTGCTTGTGAGTGACCAAACTGTAAGAAGGCGACTGCATGAAAGCAATCTACGCTCTCGTAGACCACTCCGGGTCCCACCTTTACGGAGAGGCAATCGTGGACGACGATTAGAATGGGTTCGGAACCACGTGGACTGGGGCCGTGAGCAATGGTCCAATGTGCTGTTCACGGATGAATCCAGGTTCGGCTTCCATCCAGATTCACGAAGGACGCGTGTTTGGCGAGTTCCTGGACGATGGAGCCGTCTCCAGAACCCTCAGGAAGTTCACCCATACCAAGGAGGAACAATTATGGTTTGGGCAGGAATTCGTCTTGGAGGACGGACGGATCTCGTTTGGGTGCGGGGCAATATGACGGCAGAACGATACGTCCAACAGGTGCTGGGGCCCGTAATCTTGCCCCACAGAACACAAATGGGGCAAGATTTCCTGCTCATGCACGACAATGCCCGGGCACACACGGCGAGAACGGTAGCAGCTTGGTTACATACACATAATGTTAGGGCCTTAGACTGGCCTGCTCAATCGCCAGATCTAAATCCCATTGAGCATGCGTGGGATATGCTGCAAAGAAGAGCTCTGAAGGAAGTTCCTGAAAATCTGGCTACAGAAGATCAACTTTTTGCGCACCTCAGAAGGACATGGGACAATATTCCGCAGCAAGACATTGACAACCTTGTTCTGAGCATGCCGAATCGTTGCCGATGTGTTATGAACATCATGGGCGCTTTCTCAGACTACTAACTTTAAGTTTATAAACACAAATTAAATGATTTTTCTATTTTTTTCAGTTTTTACTCACAAATTAAAAGTTCATTCATATACGATTTCCGTCTATGCTTCATTTTTTTTCCATAAAATCCTGAAATTTTAATCTAAGTACCTTAACCATTATTAAAAAATGGTAGAATATTAAATAACGTATCTTTTAAATATATACATGTCATATAAATAATTAACACATTGATAGTAATTCGCTTTTTTAAAAATATCCCTAGACCGTGTTGATGTGTGTATAATTTTATAATAGGTACCTATAGTTAATAGGAATTAATAATCAGTCTGTTAATGTGTCAGTTAATGTCTGGTCGTAAGCAAACAGATTTGGCAAATTCGCCTTCGTTTATAACGCACCTATTATAAAAACGAGCAAATGAATTAGATGAACTAGTCCACCCTGCGCTTTTGCGAATGGTTTCTATATTAACTCCTGGCTAAGCTTGCGGCCGAGGTTGACGCGTGCCGTGTACTGTGCGCGGCGAATACACTGGTATCAATGCCGCTTTCTGACAAGACTTGTTTGATCCATCTACTGATGGTTTGCGTGGTAGCGGGTTTGTGTGGCCGTTTGTTTGTACCCTGTGAGCTGTACAAATTGCAAGTAGGATCACCAGTTTTTTTTTTTTTTTTTGAGTGAGAGCTCACTATTAGGGAACCATGTTGAGACGTGGTTTAAAACCAATTGGGGATTCCAGGCGGTGGAGTACCTGGGTTTTATGGGTCTTAATTTATACGCCCCTTTAAGGAGACGTTTTATAGATTCGTCTGAGCCAATATTATTGCCTAAAAAGGTTGACAAGGCAGAACGATGGGAGTTTAGACTGCCATATGCATACCCATTATTAAACTGTGATGCTAAGAATGAGATTAAAGCAGATTTCGAAGGGTCAAACACATTTATGTTGTTGATCGTACAATATTGCCACCAAAACTTAAGTGAGTTATTGTACTGCTGAATCGTACTGTTAGACAGGGATGATAGCATTTGTGTAGCCGACTCTGCACGGGCACCTCGACGCCTGAAAGCCTGCCGGAGAGCCTCGCGACACCCAGGGTAAGGTTCGTGTGCAAAGGGTAGTTATCCCTGAAATGAGATTGCAAGAGGTTTTTATTGGGGTTTAAATAAACAACGTCGGAAACTATAAGGCTTTGCAATAGTGGGAACCATGGCTGTGATGGCCAGTTGGGATAAACTAGTACTAGTGTGCATTTGTCATCGATAATTTTTCTAAGGCATTTTAATACCAGGGAAAATGGTGGAAAAGCGTAGAAGAAATGGCTCTGCCAGTCCACCGTAAATGCGTCTACGGATGCTGCGTCAGGGTCTTGTTTCCATGAGATAATGTGGTACACTTCGCATTATCGCGGGACGCGAATAAGTATATTTCAGGTTGACCAAAATATTTTATAATGTCTTGGAATGCTTCGTCGGAAAGTGACCATTCAGTATCCGGATTGACTACTCTAGACGCGGCGTCTGCCCGGTTTTCTTTGGTATTTACGTATGATAGGTATATGACCTATAGGTTGCGCTGTTCACAACATTTCCAAAGGGACCTAGCCAAGTCGTTTAAGTGGGGGTATTGAATACCCCCCATACGATTTACATAACTGATCGCAGTGGTGTTGTCCATGCGCAGTAATATTGTTTATTTTATTTATTTATTGGTTGCATCACTGGCGAAGGATTTCAAACCTAGAAAGGCTGCCATCAGCTCTAAGTAATTGATATGACAATAATTTTCTGAAGACTTCCATTTGCCATGTACTTGAGCGTTGTTGCAAACAGAACCCCAGCCTGACATCGACGCGTCGGTATAGATTTCGATATCAAAATTTGGCTGTCGCATAAAGTTGCGTGCTGTATTAACATTTGATAGCCACCAGTTCAGATCCTCTAATATAATATTAGGTAGGTTAATTTTAGCTTCGTAATTATTATTATGCTTAAGTAACGCTAGAAACTTCTGGCGTTCTAAAATCTTAGTGTATACCCAAGCGTATTTAAGGGCTGGGCTAGTGGCGACTAGAATACCGATAAAGCGAGCTAATTCGCGGATGGAACATGGCTGTAATTTAGTGAATTTTGTGACTAATTCGATGATGTTACGTCGCTTATCGGCTGGCAATTGTATACTGAGATACCTGGTATCGTAACAAAATCCTAGGTACTTGCAGAATTGTCGCGGTTTTAACATACTTTTATCGTAATTGACAACAAACCCTAGAAACTCGAGTAGTTTCAAAGTTTCATTTACGTTATTATGACAATTCTTGTAAGTTTTTCCAATGCATAAAATGTCATCTAAATAACAAACTGACTGAAAACCGTGATGTCTGAGGTAAGTTATGACTTCCTTCATAATCTTAGTGGATACCCGTGGGGCAACGGATAAGCCAAACGGCATGCAATTAAAGCCATAAGTGTGAGTTCTTAGCGAATTATTGGGCTGAAATTGATAAATATTTACGGTCGGAATGCCTAATGCCTAAGAGGAAATACGCATCTTTTAAGTCGATGGTACAAGGTATCCATCGCGTGGTATCAATTTGCATGCTGTTCGGTAATACTCCATTTTTAAAATGTTCGCTCTTGATTACGAGAGCTTGTTTAAGGTTTTTAGGTTTAATATAAAGCGTTTATCGCCGTTAGGTTTTAGTGTGAGGAATATTTTAGAAATAAATTGATCTTTAGTCACATTGCACTCTGAGATAGCCCCTAAAGATTTGAGTTTCATAATGGCTTTCATCATATCTGATTTCTCAGTATTTGATAGGTTGTTTTTAGGTATTATTGATTGTCGTACATGTGTATGAAAGGGTATTGGATAACCATTTTTTAACCAATCAAGAACAACATTGTTATTTTTAGCCATCGGTCATAAAATTGGGTAAGTCTACCCGCATGTACCTGCCTTAACGGTGACGCTGAGCGGGAGCCCGAGGTTTGTCCTGCGAGGCCGGGCGTTGTGGCGGCTGTGCTGACATCGTGTACGGACGGCGATTCCCCGCCGTCGTCATCGGCCTTCTGTATGCACCCCCCCCCCCCCGCCCCCCCTGTTCGCCGGGTATCGAGGAGGCAGGTTCCAGTTTCCCGGGTAGGACTGGCGGGTACTAGGAAGTTGAGGCGATTTTGAAACTTTTGCGGTCTTTTTTATGGAAAGGCCTTGCTTTTCAATTGTAATTTTTTTTGATAAGGACGAGCCAAACAGTGATTTATCCCGTTCGGACTCGTTGATGATATTTATGAATGCCTGGTCCAAGCTAGGTGTGATTAATTTCACTCGAGCCTTGATGGCGGTGATTCCCGCACTAGCTGTTGTTGAGACGCTGTAAGTGTCTTGTCGCGGTTGCGAACCATGTCCGGTACCGCCGCCGAGATTTCAGCATTCATCTTGGGCGCTTGAAGGAGCCTACAATTTTTTTTTTTTTTAATAATAATTGAAAAATAAAAATTGTCTGGTACAAGGTACTCTTTCAGTACCACAAGGTACTTGTTTTCTTTAGGCATTCCTTTCCTTAGCAAAGGAAGCCACAACTGCGATAGATTATCGTGAATGTTATCGCCATAGTCAGGCGAATCTGACGTGGATTCACCGAGTGTCGACAGTAGATCAGGATCTAACAGTCTAACTCAGGTTCCATGCTACCAGTAGTTTCCTCAGGGGGACAGGGTTCCGCCTGGGCATAGTGTTGGTTGGGATTGTCGCCAGATTCCGGTTCCACGTCTTGTGGTACGTCGGGTGGCACGGGTACTGGCTCCATAATAGCTTCATTATCATTGCCTGGGACCACATCAGGATCTTCGCTACCTAAAATTACAATTTGTAATTAAGGTTGTGAAGATAACAATTCTGAGGGTAGTGTAGAAGGGTCATATTCAAAATAATTGTATATTTACTACTGTCTTAATGTCCAACCCAATTATTTTCATAACGAGATGCAACTGACTAGAATTTCATAAACAAACAGATAAAATATTTATTTGAGCTTAATAAAAAACAACGAAACATTTGGTAAACCTAAACAATTCATTTAAAAAAATTAAACCAGACATTGCGTAGGATCCGTTTCATACAAGTATTCTATGTCCACGTCTTTAACGGTAAACTAAAAAAAATAATTTAATTATTAACCATTCAACAAAAGTTAAAAAAAAAAAATATATTCAGAGAATATTGTTTAAACTTTCAAAACTTTACTAAACAAAATATAAAATACTATTTAGTGTACTCCAAATTTAATTTATTAATGAGTGTCCTGATTTTGCACATATCTGTTATTCTTCTCTGTTATGCTATTTTAACATTATTTCCATGGCAATAAAGAAATTTGAAATACTGGCAAAATTAGTTCACTAGCTGTTACTACACGACGCGTAAGAATAAACGCTTTGCCATTTTGTACAATATAGTTTTTCAGCTCGTTTCGTGGTCGAAGAAAATTAGACTTTTAAAAGTAAATATTCAATGTGAGTCGTTTACAGTAGCGGTAAGTACTTACTGTTTTATTACTCATACTAGGAAAGGGCTGTATTGTGATATTTGTTATAACTATAAAATATTCGTATAATCATGTGAATTGGTGTGGAAATAAATAGATTTGTAGGATAGACACGTGCAATTAATTCATATACGTTATTTTATCTGTCACTTTTTTCCGTTACGTAACAGATATGAATGATTAGGCGTTATTCACATTGTCTCATGAAAATAAAATATTAATAGGTACTTAGTGCACCGCAGGTTAGCCAAAACATTTTTTTTTACTTACTTAAATTTATTTGAAGTATGTAAAGTTTGCGTATATTGTGCCATGTATTGCATTGCTGTGCCATGTATTGTCTGTGTGTGCATGTTTTACTGCGTATCCTCAGTCCTCACTGCTTGAGCCTTTTATACTAACCGCGCAGCCTCGCCGAGGCGTACCCAGCCTCTCGTCGGCCGTCTCAGTATCAGTTAAGGGGGAACGCCAAGGTAGCCCGCGAAATTCAAATTGACTCAGGTTTTTTGCAATTTACAGGTCAGTGTAAAGTTGTATGTTGATTAAAATATGATTCACGACCGTAACAAATATGGCTATACATAATTCTAATCATTAGAATCCTTTTGCCTTAATATTAATATCAAAATTTTAGGCTCGGTAGTTTCGGAGATAAGGCATTATGGCAATGATGATGATGAATTTATGGCAATTATACCAACTAAAATACGATCACCAAAATGTTATTTCATTATGTACCCACCTAGCGACCCACACCGACTTCGCACTCGTAGCCTGTTATAAACGTGTGCTATTTAAACTTGCCCTAATAATTCCTTTCTGTTATTTTTCTGTTACAATCAAATAATATTCATATCTGTTTCCTATCCGTAACTTACAATTATTTTGAATATGACCCAGAAATAAAATTTCTTAATTGATTTTGCACGTTAACGTTACATCTGTTTTAGATTGTACGTATTTCCTGTGCTTGTTTGTCATCGTTAAAGACTCGCAGTCAATCCCGATGCAATATTAAAGTTTAACTTTTATAATTTAGTTTTGAACAATGTCAAAGTTATTGACTCGCAGTCAATCCCAGAGCATTTACAAAACTGATATTTTCACTATTCACTTGTAGATCACCAACGAATAAAGTATACCTTTGCTTACCTTTACCATCCGATGACGATTGTAACGGTCTTATTATTCGTCTTTCTTTTTCTTCAATTTTTCTAATTTTCCTAGCGTAGTGATCAATTTTTGATTGCGCGCTTCTTTTTGGCATGATGCTTAGAGGGCGCGTGCGATCGTTACCGCGCACGAAAAAGGAATGAGCTACACGTCAAAGTGTCAACCGAGGCGCAGTCAGACCGGAATTACGTCACCTAATAGTTTTAAAAAAATCTTTAAAATATGTGCGAAGTTACCAAGTAAGTAGGGAAACTACATTGTTATAATCATATCTGAAAAATGAAGCAACGAGTTATAATGAAACAGGTAGGAAAAAACAGCGTAATACTGAATTTAATTTAGAGACTGCACATGGCCCCATCAATTCAGATGTAGAAATTGCTCAGGAATTCGAAAACTTTTTTGCTAATATTCCCATTGAAACTACTGAAGCTTTAAATTCCTCACCCGCGCTTTCTGGGGAATGTCTGTAAAAGTTTGTAGATCTATCATCGAAACGATTGCGCCCTATTTAGCTTTCATATTTAACATCAGTGTAGACCAAGGAGTCTTTCCGGATCTCATGAAACACAGTAAAGTAGTTCCTTTGTTCAAATCCGGTGATAGTAAAGAACCTAACAATTATAGGCCTGTGTCAATTCTGCCAGTTCTCAGTAAGGTGTTTGAAAAGTTGATGCTCAATCAAATGTTACGCCACTTTAATAAAAATCCATCTTTCATGAACAACAGTACGGTTTCACCAAAGGGCGTTGTACCACTGACGCCGGTGTCACCCTAATGAAGAACATTTTCAACGCCTGGGAAGAAGCACAAGATGCCATTGGAATCTTTTGCGACCTCTCTAAGGCGTTCGATTGCGTAAACCATGTGACACTTCTGCTGAAACTTGATCACTATGGGATTAGGAAATTTAGCTCTTGATTTACTAAGGTCATACCTTCCCCCCTTCCCCCCGAACCGCCACAAGGTGTAGACGTGCATTAGATCCGTAACAATCTATTTAAAAAATAAAATCGCAAAGGACCATGGGCACTTTTGAATGAACACTGGGCCCACTTTTCAAATTTGTGCAACAGTGATGAAACCTATGTCATCTGACAGCTCTTGGCGTGTACTTTATTTCATTCTATGGCAGCTAAGTTCAAATCCAGCGCGAAAATGGTTTTTTTATGCGTTTTTGAAAAATGTTCAACATTGTGCAACAGTGATAAAACCTATGTCATATGACAGCTCTTGGCGTGTACTTTATTTTATTCTATGGCAGCTAAGTTCAAATCCGGCGCGAAAATGGTTTTTATATGCGTTTTTTTAAAATATTTAACATTGTGCAACAGTGATCAAACCTATGTCATATGACAGCTCTTTGCGTGTACTTTATTTCATTCTATGGCAGCTAAGTTCAAATCCAGCGCGAAAACGGTTTTTTTATGCGTTTTTTTTTTAATGTTCAACATTGTGCAACAGTGATGAAACCTATGTCATATGACAGCTTTTAAAGTGTACTTTATTTTATTCTATGGCAGCTAAGTTCAAATCCAGCGCGAAAATGGTTTTTTTATGCGTTTTTAAAAAATGTTCAACATTGTGCAACAGTGATGAAACCTATGTCATATGACAGCTCTTGGCGTGTACTTTATTTTATTCTATGGCAGCCAAGTTCAAATCCAGCGCGAAAATGGTTTTTTTATGCGTTTTTTAAAAATGTTCAACATTGTGCAACAGTGATCAAACCTATGTCATATGACAGCTCTTTGCGTGTACTTTATTTCATTCTATGGCAGCTAAGTTCAAATCCAGCGCAAAAATGTTTTTTTTATGCGTTTTTTAAAAATGCTCAACATTGTTCAACAGTGATGATTTACATGTCATATGAAAGCTCTTGAAGTGTACTTTATTTCATTATATGGCAGCTAAGTTCAAATCCAGCGCAAAAATGTTTTTTTTTTGCGTTTTAAAAAAATGTTCAACGTTGTTCAACCGTGATGAATTATATGTCATATGAAAGCTCTAGAAGTGTACTTTATTTCATTCTATGGCAGCTAAGTTCAAATCAGCCCTAATAAATACGGCAATATACGGCCTATGATGATCTTTTTAGTGTATTTTTAGTCAAACAAGAGCTATTTATAATCGTAGCTACTGACTGACAGCTAATTATAATTTAATATCAAAACAAAACAGATTTAAAAAAACGCATGAAAAAAAGTTTTCGCGCTGGATTTGAACTTAGCTGCCATAGAATTAAATAAAGTACACGCCAAGAGCTTTCATATGACATATAACTCATCACTGTTGAACAATGTTGAAAAAATGAACCCAAAATGACGCATTTAAAAAACGCATATAAAACCGTTTTCGCGCTGGATTTGAACTTAGCTGCCATAGAATGAAATAAAGTACACGCCAAGAGCAGTGGCGTGCCTAGGGGTCAAAATTAGGGCAAGCCCACAGATTTTCAAGGTATAAAAAAAACGCCCAACTGAGGGATTGGCTGATTTTCTTGTTGTTAATGGTTGTTAGTAGTACTAACATCATTATTATAATTTTGGTAAGAAAAACTTATTTCAAGCATCAGTACGTAATTGTCATAAGCGCCATCTATACTAATGAATGCGTAAAATAAATGAACCACAACGCTTAGCCGGACCTTTTTTCATTTTGCTTGTCACTTGCAAAATTTGTTCAATCAAAATGCACTAGATGGCCTACAAATATTATCGATTTATTGTTATTTTCTCGTACGCATTATTTTATGAATTAGGTACTTACATTTTTAAAGTCAATTGATAATTTTAACATGAGCCACTACAATACTACATAGGTTTGTCATATACATACATTAAAAAAAAACCTAATAAACGATCGAATGAGTAGGTACCTATTTTATTTATTCTGTCTTCTTGACTGACAAAAATACTTGTTTTTATTTCCGAGAAGTACCGACAGTCCGACAGTAATTTAAGATTGGCTACGGTGAAGTAAAGAGTTATTTATTGGCAGAAAATTGCAGAAAACTCAATGTATTTACGTACCTTTTCGATGACAGATTCCGAACACATAATGATAAAAGAACACTATATTCATTAACCATTTACAAAATCATAGGGAATGACATCACCAATCACCACAATCAATATTTTTTTCAAATAATAAAACTAATTCTCAAAGTAAGTATTCAAAACTTCAAAACAATAACAATTTGTTTGAGTCGCGTCGTGTCATCGACTCATCGCGCCCGCCACACGTGCTTTCGCAACTAACTTTACGCGGGTCAACGCAACGCGCGGATAGTGCATTTGCGCGAACTTCATGCCTCTCAAAAGCCTGGCTTTTCATTTCATAGAACTCTGTGTATAAGTACTTACCAATATATCAACAAATGTAAACGTTTCTATAGCAATTTGTATGCGAAAACTGCGAGACAGAGAAAGGAAAGGCAAGCCAGGTAAAAAGCCAGACTAGTGTGAGCGAGATGGCGCATTTGAACGCATTGTATAGCGTTTAGAGCCGAATTCCGAATTTGGCGCGAACCTATCCCAAAGTTAGCGCTAGTTCGGATTTCGAAATTGTATTATATGTCATGAATGTTTGAGTTCGAGTTAATTGACTGGAATTTTTTGAATATATTTTTTATTGATTTTGTTGTTGTGAATTATGATTTTATTAGGGCAAGCCGGGCTTTTCTGCTTCTATGAAGGTACCGCCACTGGCCAAGAGCTTTCATATGACATATAACTCATCACTGTTGAACAATGTTGAAAAAATTAACCCAAAATGACGTATTTAAAAAACGCATATAAGACCGTTTTCGCGCTGGATTTGAACTTAGCTGCCATAGAATGAAATAAAGTACACTTTAAGAGCTTTCATATGACATAGGTTTCATAACTGTTGCACAATGTTGAACATTTAAAAAAAACGCATAAAAAACCGTTTTCGCGCTGGATTTCAACTTAGCTGCCATAGAATGAAATAACGTACACTTTATGAGCTTTCATATGACATATAATTTATCACTGTTGAACAAAGTTGAAAAAGTGGGCCCAAAATGACGCATGGTCCTTTAAAGTAAATTTAGTGAAATAATAAGACGGCGGATATTATTAATTACTTACGGGGGTTGTCTCATTTATAATAAGACGGCGGATATTATTAATTACTTACGGGGGTTGTCTCATTTATAATAAGACGGCGGATATTATTAATTACTTACGGGGGTTGTCTCATTTATAATAAGACGGCGGATATTATTAATTACTTACGGGGGTTGTCTCATTTATAATAAGACGGCGGATATTATTAATTAAAGAAAGAAAGAAGAAAAAAGAAAGAAAAACTGTTTATTCTGCACAAACAAAACGCACATTGCATATAAAAAGAAAAAATAAAATAATAAACAAAAAAATTAAAAGATAAATATACACACACGACGTAATCAAATGCCTCGTACTCAAGCTTAAAAAACAAAAAAATGTTGACAATTTTGCTTGATGTCAGGGCCAGGGACCAAAGACAACACACATTATTTTATTACTTGACATTGACAATTTGAGATTGACATTTGACAATACAAATCACAAATCAATCCGATAGGAGTATATGTGTTCTGTGGTGATGCGCCCGCGTCACTGGCCTAATCATGACAACAAAACAAAGTGAAAACAACAACAATCAAAACAAAAACAAAATGCCAATTGCAGAGAGGAAAAAATTAACTAAGTGCTTTTGTAACAATCAACAATATTAAGGACAACAATATTAATTACTTACGGGGGTTGTCTCATTTATAATAAGACGGCGGATATTATTAATTACTTACGGGGGTTGTCTCATTTATAATAAGACGGCGGATATTATTAATTACTTACGGGGGTTGTCTCATTTATAATAAGACGGCGGATATTATTAATTATTTACGGGGGTTGTCTCATTTATAATAAGACGGCGGATATTATTAATTACTTACGGGGGTTGTCTCATTTATAATAAGACGGCGGATATTATTAATTATTTACGGGGGTTGTCTCATTTATAATAAGACGGCGGATATTATTAATTACTTACGGGGGTTGTCTCATTTATAATAAGACGGCGGATATTATTAATTACTTACGGGGGTTGTCTCATTTATAATCTATGTAACTGTTTTGAGACAAATAAACATTTTTCAAACATTTTTCATTTTAATTTTTTTCATACCTAAAAGATAGAAAGCTCAAAGTTCAAGTAAATGGCGTAAACTCATTGGGGTCTGAAATAGCAATGGGCGTTCCTCAAGGTTCAATATTGGGTCCATTCCTCTTTTTTAGGGTTCCGTACCCAAAGGGTAAAAACGGAACCCTATTACTAAGACTTCGCTGTCCGTCCGTCCGTCCGTCTGTCACCAGGCTGTATCTCAAGAACCGCGATAGCTAGACAGTTGAAATTTTCACAAATTATGTATTTCTGTTGCCGCTATAACAACAAATAAGTACTAAAAACAAAATAAAATAAATATTTAAGGGGGGCTCCCATACAATAAACGTGTTTTTTTCTGCGTTTTTGCCTTGTGGTACGGAACCCTTCGTGTGCGAGTCCGACTCGCACTTGGCCAGTTTTTTTAGTTTACATTAATGATTTACCCCAATTACTTCAAAATCAACCGAAGATGGTGTTATTTTCAGATGACACCTCATTGATCTTTAAGATAGACAGACGGGCACAAAATCTTGACGACGTGAATAACTCTTTTCTTCAGGTCCAAGATTGGTTTTCGGTAAATAATTTGGTACTAAATGAAAAGAAAACCAAATGCATTAGATTCAAATTACCTAATGTTAGAAGTAGCGAATGTGACATCATACTGAATGGAGAAAAACTGGAATTTGTTGATCAAACGGTTTTTCTGGGAATCACGCTAGACGAGAAATTACAATGGGGACCTCACATAACATATCTTGCGGGGCGGCTTAGCTCGGCCGCTTAAGCTGTTAGAAAGATAAGACAGTTAACTGATATAGAAATCGCGCGTTTAGTCTATTTTAGCTACTTTCACAGCATTATGTCGTATGGCATTTTACTATGGGGTCGAACTGCTGACATTGAATCCATCTTTATTTTGCAAAAGAGAGCTGTCAGAGCCATTTATAACCTACGTCACCGCGAATCTCTCAGGGAACTTTTTAAAAGGATTAATATTATGACGGTACCTTGCCAATTAATTTATGAAAATATTATGTATGTAAGAAAAAATCTACATCTTTTTAATAACTATATAATAATATAATAATAATATATATCTTTATTTCCCAAGAATACAGATGGAGAACATTTACATAAGTAATACATTTGGATGATGCAGAAATCTGTACACAAATAGATTAATCTCTGTCTCTTAAACTAGGGTATCCTGTATCTAATACATAATTTAATACTAGAAATAAAGATAAAATACATCAACCATTTTGCAGATAGCCAAAGTACATACATCTTTTATGGGGTACTGTGTTAAATGTTACAATAAAATAAAAGAAAAGAAAAAAAAAAAAAACAAAAACAAAACGCACAAACAAACAAACACACACACACACACCCCCACACAGACACGTCAAACTTATAACACCCCGTGGTTTTTGCGTCGGGGGTTAAAAATACGTGCTCCATTTCACCGGCTTCATAACATTCATAACTCATTTGTTGGGCTTGGTATAACCTATAGTAACAAGCTACCTTCTTCTTTACTAGATTTGCCTTAAAGCTCAAGTAAAATCCAACCTTTGTTCAAAGGCATAAGGCATACTATTCCATCAACGACTACTTTAAACGATAACAATAGTTGGTCGCCCTGATTAACTCAACACAATGTTTATGTACTTTCTCCAGAATTAGGAGGACGACATAATTAATCATTTAATTAATTTACATGAGGTGCAATCACGCCGTCCTGCTTTACAGAGCACTTTACAGAGCAGGACGGCGTGATTATACCTGTTGCCAACAAACGCGACGTTAACGTTGCGCAGACGCGACGTTGACGTCGCGTTCAGCGGACGTTAATGCTTGTCATGTTGCCCGGATTCCTCTGTCGCTGACGTCGGTCGCGTACCGTCAGTCGCGTAGCGCGCTGACCATCAGCGCCAATGAAAACATCCGTAGTGCGATACTGACCGCTCCACGGTACAGGCGTCTCTGCGTCTCCAAGTGGATTTGTTGTGGATTTGTTGTGGATTTGTGAAGCGGAGTTTGAATTTGGGATATTATTATGAACCCGTTTATAAATTGTTTAGTTGCTGCAGCATACTTACGCAAGCGGAGACGGCGTCAATATAGAAAAAAAAGATATCACATTCACCCAATTGTCGATCTTTGTAAAGTTCATTCGATAAATCCCACAATGCAGGACGTAGGCGCACCTCGGCAATCACACGTTCGGTATCAATGTTCATGGTGGCGGGCGACTGTACGCGCGCGTGCCGACGGTCGGGAACAGAGTGAGGACGCTCATAGCGTTCTATAGCGCGTCAGTCGACCGACGAACGCGGCGCTGACGAGCGAGACCGACGCGCGTCATCAGCGGCGCGTAGCAACTCGCGCGCCGCTGATGACGCGTCACAGTGTGGTGCGTCATAGAACACAACGTATATTCGTACGCGCGACCGACATCAGCGACAGAGGAATTCGGGCCTGACGCTGCGCAGACGTTCGAAAGACGCCGACCCTGGTAAAACGCCAGTGGGATAGCGGCCTTAGCAGCGATACATTTTGTCAGTGTGTGCGTGCGACAACGCATACGTACGAGCGCGCTCACTTACAAACCGTGTTCGGTGCGTATGTATGAAGAGGTAGTTGTAATTAGATGTTACAAAATAAAAGAATTTCTATTACAAGAATACCAATACAATGCATTATGTTGGTGTTTTAGCCGGGGAAGCGAGACCTGCTGCTCACAAATCTGCTGACGGGCGGCGCCAACAACAACAACAAGGCCGAGCTGCAGCGCCGCGAGCGCGCGCGCCTGGACGCCGTGGCCGCGTACCGCGCGTTCAAGGCATCCAAGCTTAAAAACAAATAAACTATATGTTACCATTTTGGGTTACTTTTTGTACAGGCACTTTGTGTAATTTATTTCATCACCACTGCTCTCTAAACCAAAACCAGCATGTCCTAGAACCAAACATTCTAATACATGTAATGTAACATCCGCCAACCGGCACTGTGCCCGCGTGGTGATTATGGCGCATTCTCGCAAACAGAAGGCCTGTGTCCCAGTAGTGGGAAATTATATATATTTTCTCAGTAAGTGGATTAGTGGATAGGTTCACTTGCGGGCTCGCGAAAGATGGAAGGAGTGGAGGGAGGCCTTTGCCCAGGAGCAGGTCAGGCACACTCCGCATTATAGGCATGAAGCTACAAGTACACGGCAGGCCCGTCTGGACGGGCCAATTCAGTGGGGATGCCACGCGCCGGCCGGGTTTGTAGGTACTGCACTAGCAATTATCTATACATGGTGTGGAAAAATCAGTGGTGTGACAATCTAGAAAAAAAATCCTGTTAGTCACACTGGTGTTACAATCTGGTGTGACTACGAGTCAGTAATGGTTAGTTCGATACTCACGCGCCGCGGCCCACGGTGGGCTGAAATTGAAGCTCCATAGACTTAGCGGCGCTCAAAAATCAACTACCTAACTTTGAAAAAAAAAGATGCCAGCTTATTCCTTTATTTAATAGCAATATTTTATGTAGTGGGACTTTTTTTGATAAAACTATTATTTAACAAGTTATCTGCGATTTAATATTTTTTTGTATGGAGCTGGACCACGGAATAGAAAAAACGAGTGAAGTGCCACGCAGCTATCGCGCGTGTCACAATTATGCGGAGCTCCGCAACACCGGCTCTGAGGCGGCTTAATTGCGATTAGCTACTTGCTGTGATAGGACGTCTCGAACGTAACGAAAAATATTACAAACATGCCTTATTGTGCAATTTTTACATGCAAAAACGATAGCAGTACAAAAAATGTATCTTGCGGAGGTGTATCGTATCACCGGTAAGTATAAAACTATGATATATTTTAATATAATTGTTTTTATTGACAAAACCATATTTATTACGTTGTTGCGAACTAAAAACTACCTTATGTCCATTGTTCAAAGTCTAAATCAACTTGCTCGCTGTCTTGAATATCATCGTATACATTCTAGAAACTTCGACGCTACTCGATTAGGGATGGGACACATTCAAATAGTTCGGTATCGATAAAACAATAAAATGTGTATTTATATAGGGTGACTGGTAATTAGTGACCGATACTTAAACACGTGATTTTACTCATCATTATGAACAACTTTTACTACGGGACCAAACCTGAAATCGAGAAAATAAAATCAGCTGCTCCCTACATTTTGACGGGTTAAGCGAACATAAATGTAGGGAACAGCTGATTTTTTTTTTCGCAATTTCAGGTTTGTTCCCATAGTAAAAGTTGTTCATAATGATGAGTAAAATCACGTGTTTAAGTATCGGTCACTAATTACCAGTCACCCTATATAGTGAAACGTTATTCGTTACCATGACATATTATGTACTCGTTGTTGTTCTTCTCGATTAATTGAATTATATGGTTTGAGTTTGAGTATTTATATTCTGACAAATAAACCAAAATTATTCATTCATAGCTGGACGTAGGCCTCAAAAAGAACTAATACTAATAAACAGTGATAGGAATAGGTAGTGCCTATTTGCCTAAACTTCGAAGAACATAGACGAAAGTCTGAGACTTCCTTACGACTGAAATATTTTTTCGGGACTAATGTCGGGGTTTTGGGCCATCACCTAAGTACAACTGACACTTCCCAAATTTAACGCAATAGCTCCAGAAATCAAAATTATTGAAAAAAGCTCTCTTCGCCTCCTTGGGTCTCCAATCTTTGACAATTCCTTTCCCGTTTTTATTGACGAAAAAATCCAAAATTTCAATGACGTTTCGGAAAGATTGTTCCAAATTAATATGCATTCGGCCATAACCTTAATTCGCTACTGCTGTTTCGGCCCTAAATTAACATATTTCCTTCGCGCTTCCCATTTATGGAAGCACACTCACCTTTTAGACAAAATGGACCAAATTATCAGGCATACATTAACTTCCATTTTAAATGTGGCCATGGACGACCGAGCTTGGGCACAAGCTACTCTTCCCATTCGTATGGGGGGCCTCGGCGTCCGCAAAATTTCTAGTATCAGTTTACCGGCTTTCATATCTTCGGTCCACGGCACTGATAAATTAATCAGGAAAATCCTAGCTCCCACACTGATTAATTCTGATGTGCCGTGTTTCACCGAGGCTATGGATGCCTGGAGACTCGCTTGCCCAAATACAGATCCACCCGACAATCCATCTTCCCAGAGACGGTGGGATGAGCCGCTCTGCAGAGTAGTACAGAACAATTTACTTGACTCGTCTGCTACTACTGCGGAACGTGCGCGCCTGCTGGCTGTGGGTAGGTGGGAGTCGGGTCTTTGACTTCATGCACTACCTTCGTCGAACATAGGCACTTTGTTCGACGACACTACTTTTCGCCTCGCTGCTTCCCTACGACTAGGCACTCCTTGCTGTTCTCCCCATCGCTGTCACTGTGGCGAAGATGTCAACAGCCTCGGACACCACGGCCTGTCTTGCAACCGAAGTGCGGGTCGCTTAGCGCGGCACGCGAACATTAATGACATCATCCGACGAGCTCTTGTCACCGTCGGCGTTCCAGCTGTATTAGAACCCAATGGTTTGGCACGCGACGATGGCAAGAGACCGGACGGTATGTCTTTATTTCCATGGAAGGTGGGTAGGCCTTTAGTGTGGAACGCTACGTGTGTCGATACTCTTGCGCCATCCCATCTTCCTGGCTCGGCATGCTGTGCTGGCGCTGCTGCTGCGGCTGCGGAGAACCTCAAGCGGCGAAAATATAATAACCTCATCGGAAATTATATTTTCGAACCGTTTGGGGTTGAAACCCTCGGGCCGTGGGGTCCGAGTGCTCATGGTCTTTTTAAAGATATTTCGAAACGGCTGATTGACACTTCCCGTGACCCAAGGGCTGGCTTTTACCTTGGCCAGAGGCTAAGCATCGCCATACAACGTGGTAATGCCGCCAGTCTCTTGGGTACATTACCAGTCGACAGTGATGCGGATGACTTTTTCGACGCTATTTTCTAGTTTCTGTATAGTTTTAGTTATGTTAGAATTTAATTTTGTTATTTTTACCTGTCTATATTGTTACGAGCTTCGGGTTCGTGACAATAAAAACTGCCGATTTAATAACCAAAAAATAACTCTTTAATTAAAAGCACTAATTACAACTCAAACACACTAATTAAAAGAACACAATTTCACTATTGATCACTCTTAATTCGCACTTGAAGATCGCTTGATGTTTTCGCTCTTGTCGCTTTATCCAAACTGTGTCGGTCGTCGCGCATCCCGGCCTTATATAGTGCCGCAGATAGTTCTAGAACCTTCCATTGTAGAAACATCTAGAATGTTCGAGTACATACCGGCCCCGACCGACTAGGTGTCGATAGTTCGAGAAAGTTCTACAAAGTTCTAGTATCGAATTTTCTAGAACGATCGTGACTCGACTAGTTCTGCTACTCGATACTAGATGGCGCTAGTGGTAACTAATGTCACCATGTACCTACCAGGCATTAATTGTGGCGCGCAACACTGCCCCCTCCTAAGACATGCTCGTCCCGAGCATTATCAGCCCCATAATAACGCGCCAGTCGGTCCACATGGACGATCTTAGGAGTACCTCTTGCACCTTTCTGTATCCGGTAGGTTACGTCATTGATCTTTGTCACAATCCGGTACGGTCCGTCCCATTTAGCTTGAAGCTTAGGAGATTTCCCTTTGCTGCGGACTGGATTGTGCAACCACAGTAGTGAACCTTCGTCGAACCCTTTATTGTTCATTTTGCGGTCATAACGGGTTTTCATCTTTTCAGACATTTGCTGGCCCGATTGTCTGACGTGCTCATAAATGTCATTCATTTTGTTCCGCAAGTCATTCGCATAATCGGTTATACTGCGTGGGGCATCAGGTGGTATTCCGGTGATCAGGTCTGCAGGCAGCCGTAATTCTCTTCCAAAGTTTGCGAAAGCTGGTGTCACCGATGTACTTTCGTGAACAGCGCTTCGATATGACAACAAAAACGGTTGTATGTGCTTGTCCCAATCTCGTTGCCGATTTTCCACAACTTTGGCTAGGTACCTCTCCAATGTCTGATTAAATCGTTCCACCATTCCATCCGACTGTGGGTGGTAAGAAGTTGTTCTGGTTTTATGAGTACCCATAACTCGACAAGTTTCCTGGAATATTTGTGACTCAAAATTCCTTCCTTGATCACTGTGAATCTCTAAAGGTACTCCAAAACGACAGAAGACTTCCTGAACTAATTTATCTGCAACTGTCGAAGCTTCTTGATTTGGAATGGCGAAGACTTCCGGCCACTTGGTGAAGTAATCCATCACAACCATGAAATACTTGTTGCCACTTTCACTTACCGGAAACGGCCCCGCAACGTCAAGGGCTATCCTCTCCCATGGTGCACCAACATTGTACAATTTCAATGCACCTCTACTGCGAGTCTGAGGTCCCTTTACAGCTGCACAACTTGTACATTTGCGACACCAGTCCTCGACATCGTCCCGACAGTGGACCCAGTAAAACCGTTCTCGTATCTTCAGTAGAGTCCGTTTTACTCCCAGATGACCTCCTGAACAACCATTATGGTACAGCTGTAGAACATCCGGTACTTGAGCTTTAGGGACAACCATTTGCAAATGACAGCTGTCTCCCCGAGCATTTTCCCATTTACGGCACAGGACTCCATCCTGAATCACCAAGCTGTCCCATTGGGCCCAATAGCTTTTTGTGATCGAACTCATCGCTGAGACGTCACTCCACCTGGGCTTAGGAGCTCTGGCCTTCATCCACTCCAGAATCGGCTTGATGTCCGAATCTTCCTGCTGTGCACGTTGTAGGCTTTCCTTCCACTCGTTGCTGAGGTCTGTCTTGAGCATCCTCACAGGTACGACTTCTTTACTTTCTTGCCTAGTACAATGCTTGCAGTCTTCAGGACAAGGTCTTCTTGACAATGCATCTGCGTTGCCATGTGATTTCCCGCTGCGATGTTCGACCACAAAGTCGTATTCCTGCAGTAGCTCAATCCATCTCGCAACTTGTCCTTCTGGATTTTTGAACTGCAATAGCCATTTCAGTGCAGCATGGTCAGTTCGTACGTGGAATTTCCGCCCCAGAAGATATTTGCTAAAATGCTGCAATGACTTTACTACAGCAAGCAATTCCCGTCTCGTGACACAGTAGTTCTTTTCCGGCTTTGACAACGACTTGCTGAAGTACGCTATCACAACCTCTTGATCACCATTCCGTTGAGACAACACACCGCCAAGTCCTATGTCACTTGCGTCTGTGTCAATTATAAATTCCTTGCCCGCATCAGGGTACCCCAAAATAGGTGTTTTGCACAGACGGTCCTTTAGCTCCTGGAATGCGATGTCGCAACTTTCATCCCAGCAGAAATGTCGCTTCTCTTCAGTTAGCTTATGCAGGGGTTTGGCTATGTCTGCAAAGTTCTTGACAAATCGCCGATAATAGGAGCACAAACCCAAAAATGCTCTGACCTGCGTCTTGTCTTTTGGAACTGGCCAATCCTTGACAGCGGCGATTTTCTCTGGATCCGTGCGGATACCTTCTTCAGACACTACATATCCCAAAAAGCTAACTTGTCGTTTGAAGTATCATGGGTAATTATAGACCGATAGCACTTATTCCTATTTTTTCCAAAATTATAGAAAAGGTGATATACAATAGCCTTTCGTCGTTTTTTGAAAAGCATGATCTCATAGCCAGAGAACAATTTGGATTCAGGAAAGGTAAATCCATTAATATGGCGATTTATGACGTGATCAATAAAATTGTTTCTAGTGTTGATACTAGATCTCCAGTGGCGGCCTTGTTTATGGATATGTCTAAAGCGTTCGACCATGTAGATCATGGTATACTGCTAAGCAAATTGGAGCGTTATGGGATTAGAGGAACTGCATTAAACTTATTACAATCTTATCTTTCTAATCGCACTCAAATCACAGCGCTTGATAGGCTATGTGTGAGCTCGAAAGTTGTAAGAACATACATGTCACGTCCTAGGAAAACAACTTATGGTGTTCCCCAAGGTAGCATTCTTGGCCCTCCATTATTTAACGTTTACATAAATGATATGCCTAAGGCCAGTAAGCACCAGATGGTTTTATTTGCTGACGACAGCACTATTTTATTCTCTAGTAATGACATTAATATTCTTGAAAATGACATAAATGACGATCTTAAAAATATAATAAATTGGTTAATTAATAATAATCTAAAAATTAATCTTAACAAAACTAAAATAATGACATTTAATCAAAGAACAAATAAACCGAAACTGAATATAAAATATGGTAGCGTAGCAATCCATGAAAGTGATATCACGAAATTTCTGGGCCTTCACATAGATAGTCATCTGACTTGGAAACATCATATCGACGCTTTGTCTAAGAAGCTTAGTCAATTTGCGTATGCTCTGTACAGGCTATCGAAAAAGGTTAACTGCAATACAGTACAAATAGCTTATAATGCTTATGTGGCTTCTAGCATTAGGTACGGAATCATTTTCTGGGGCAACTCCACTGACAGAGACATTGCTTTTAAAGCTCAGAAGAAATGTTTGCGATCGTTTACCAAATTACAATCGATTGATAGTTGTAAACCATTGTTTAAGGAACTTAGTTTGCTCACTCTACCGTCTATGTACATATATGAAATGGGAGTGTTTGTTCGCTGTAACCTGCATTTATTTGAAAAACTGCGCTCTCGCCGTTATCAAAATACCATTCATGTTGCCTCTCATAAAACTGCATTTTTCGGCAAAAGTGTGCTAGGTATGGCCCCAAAAATATATAATAGTATACCCGCAGCTATTCGAAATAAAGAATGTCTAGGGTCCTTTAAGAGGTATTTGTTTAAATTCCTTTTAGATAGATGCTACTACTCCATCACTGAGTTTACTACCGATAAACAGAGGTATGACGATTCCGACCTGCTAATTAAGCATTTATGATTTTATTTACTTATGATTTTATTTGTTAATTATCTATGAATTCCTGACATATTTTAAATTTAATTATTATTTCTTATTGTAATCTATTGACATGCCACTTTAATTGTAATTGCTTCTGTTAATTTTGTACGCCATATATATTGGCAAGCACATACTAAGACAACAAAATATCTGTAACCATACCTATGTTAACAAAATAAATGATTGATTGATTGATTGATTGATTGAATAGTGAACACTTCTTCGGACTTAACTTGAGGTTGGCACTCTGGATCTTCATGAGCACGCGTTCCAGGTTTTGAAGATGTTCTTCAAACGTGCGGCCTACAATGATGATGTCATCCAAGTAGACCAGGCAGGCATCGCCAATTAGCCCGGTAAGTACAAGTTCCATCAACCTTTCAAACGTTGCCGGAGCATTGCACAATCCAAACGGCATAACTTTAAATTGCCACTGACCCTTTCCTGTCGAGAATGCAGTTTTCTCCTTGTCCCTAGGATCAATTTCAACTTGCCAGTAGCCACTTTTCAGGTCCAGCGTGCTAAACCACTTTACTCCAGTAAGCATGTCCAGCGTGTCATCAATTCTTGGCAAAGGATAGCTGTCCTTCTTTGTAACGTCGTTCAGACGACGATAGTCAACACAAAACCGCATGCTGCCGTCCTTCTTTCTTACCAGCACTACAGGTGAACACCATGGACTAGATGAAGGTTCAATAACGCCATCCTTCATCATTCCCTCAATCATGGTTTCCACTTCCTTTTCACGTGCTACCGGCAATCTCCTTGGCCGCTGACGGATAGGCAATTCTTCTCCTGTGTTTATTTTGTGTTGAACTAAGCCAGTCTTCCCGATGTCAGCATCGTTTGACGAGAAAACATTGGCGTACTTGAGTAACATCTTCTTCGCCTTGACCATTTCATTTTGGGACAGAACGCTGCGGCAGTCTTCTAAAAGTGTGGTCACTTTCGTTTGTGCATCCTTGCTGAGGGTCCCAGTCGATAGATATTGGCATCGACGCAACCAATCCACTTCCTCGCAAGTACCGACTAGTGTGCCTTTTTCTATAATCTGTTCCTGATCACAAAGGTTCAGCACACGTACCCCTGAGATGTCGGTGGCTCTGACTAAAGTTCGTGCCACTTTCCATGGAAGGTCATTGTCTACCCTTTCCACGAGAACACAACGATGTGTTTGCCCAGGATTCCGAGGAAGACTAACCGGCACGATCGTTTCTGATCTCGGCGGAAGAACAATATTCTTAAGGCTGTACACATTCCCTGGTAACGCCCCTTCCACGAAAAGTTCCTCTTGTCCACATTTCAAAACGCCTTGCTTGACGTCAATCTCGCAACAATTCTTCCTCATAAAGTCAAGGCCCAGGATGCAATCGTCCATTATATCGGCCACGATGACATTATGCAGGTAGATTCTGTTGCCTAGCTTCAACTCCATCTTCTTCTCTCCATGGACGGGTATGCGCTGACCGGTGGCTGTTACCAAATTAATGCGTTCTCGGTTGTATGCGGAGTCCCCAAGGGACCGTCTTATTAGTTGGGAACTGACAACCGTGCGAGAGGCTCCAGTGTCTATGGTCAGCTTACACGGCGTTCCGTTGACCTCGCCCTTGATGATTAGGCTGTTCCCGTCATGGGTTTGTGTGATCGAAACCCTTGGGGCTCTTTGAACATCAGCCAGCACCCGCCCCGCAGTCCTGGCTATTACTCGTTTCCCTGCTGCTGGTGCTGGGCGGTGCTGTTAGCCGCACTGCCCTCTGGAGATCGGCCGTCTTCCCTTTCTGCAGTTCGCTTAGGGCAACTGGATCGAAGGTGGCCCCTTTCCCCACAGCCGTAGCACCTAGGGCTGTACCCTTTATTGCGGTCGCGAACTGTAGCCGCTGCAACCTCCCTGACACGATGGGAACGATGATCCTGCCGCACAGCTTCCACCTCCAGTGCATGGGCCAAGGCGTCCTTAAGCGTCCCGTGGTGACCGAGCCTCACAGCAACTCTCACTTCAAGGTCGCGGATGCCGTCGATGAATGCCTGCACCAGGTTCCCATCAATAAGCGCAGGTACAGACTGGTACGCTTTACGAACCAGCTTCTCCACTTCAAGGGCCCACTGCTGCAGGTTTTCATTACTGCGTTGCACGCGATCCTTGAGCTGCGCACGAAACACGTGTTCCAGGTGAGCGTCGCCATACCGAGCCTCCAATGCCTCAAGGAGCTGCTCGTAAGTCACTTCCTTACCGAGAGCTTCCAGAACAGTTAAGGCCTGGTCGCGTAGGCCTAGGGTGAGAGCAGTCATGGCCTGATTTTTATTCCACCCGTTCGCCTTCATGACAGCCTCAAACTGGATTTTGTAGGCGGACCAGGAAGAAGTTCCGTCGAACGGTGGCACTTTGAATCCCCGTAGCGAAGGTGTTGTAGCTACGGGAGCTGCGATTCCATCACCAAGTTTAAGGTAATCCAGCGTTTTCTTCACGTCAGCCATCACGGTTTGCTTCACGTCAGCCATCACGTTGTCAACCCGATTATTAACTTGGTCGATTCGGGTTTCAGCTTCCGACAGGCGGTTGTCATATTGAGCAACCTTATCCTTCACCTCCTTCATGTCTTTCCCGAAGGTAGCGTGAAGGTCCTTCATAAGGAGCATCTGCTCTTCCTGGCGGCGCGCCTGCTCCTCCTGTTGGCGGACCTGTTCCTCCTTATCACGCTGGAGCTGTTCTTCCAGCCGACGAGCCTGTTCCTCCTGTCGGCGGGACTGTTCCTCCTGTCGACGAGCCTGTTCCTCCTGTCGACGGGCCTGTTCCTCCTTATCCCGCTGGAGCTGTTCCTCCAACCGACGAGCCTGTTCCTCCTGTCGGCGAGCTTGTTCCTCCTGTCGGCGGGCCTGCTCCTGCAGCATCATCATCAGAGCAGCCAAATCTGGTGCTGATGATGCTGGAGCAGCTGTGGACGGGCCGGCCTCCGTGGTCGGTAGCTGGCCTTCCGACCTCTGTGGCGTAGCTCCACCAAATCGCCTCTGGTCCGTCTCCTGCTGACGTTGACTCCGGGTACGGATACCCTCCGTGTCGTCTTTGGGTAAAACCGGCATAATCCTTGCTTCTGACACCAATTGTTACGAGCTTCGGGTTCGTGACAATAAAAACTGCCGATTTAATAACCAAAAAATAACTCTTTAATTAAAAGCACTAATTACAACTCAAACACACTAATTAAAAGAACACAATTTCACTACTGATCACTCTTAATTCGCACTTGAAGATCGCTAGATGTTTTCGCTCTTGTCGCTTTATCCAAACTGTGTCGGCACGCGGCCCACACCGGCCTTATATAGTGCCGCAGATAGTTCTAGAACCTTCCATTGTAGAAACATCTAGAATGTTCGAGTACATACCGGCCCCGACCGACTAGGTAGGTAGGTAGGTAGGTAGGTGTCGATAGTTCGAGAAAGTTCTACAAAGTTCTAGTATCGAATTTTCTAGAACGATCGTGACTCGACTAGTTCTGCTACTCGATACTAGATGGCGCTAGTGGTAACTAATGTCACCATGTACCAGGCTTTAATTGTGGCGCGCAACAATATGATGGTACATAAAATAAAATAAATTAACAGTACATTTAATATTAATGTTATTAATAGAGTACCTATACTAATTGAATTCATTTTCCTTTTTAACCGACTTCAAAAACAAGGAGAACATTCTCAATAACCAGTAGATACGTTTTCTATTATTATTAATTCAGGTAAAGAACTGGGTCCAGTTGAAGTGGAGCCAGGGGCACTGGCGCGATGACTTATTTTTTTTTCAAAACTGTCCCAATTTTATTGCAGTTTCGAATTAAGCTTGACCATAGAAACTATTTAGATTCTAAGAAGCATGGTCCTACGACGCACCGTTTCCGAATTATGGGCCTCCGAATTTTATTTTATATAAAACGCTCTGTATTTTCAAAATGGTGTCTCGGATGAAAATCTTTTCTGAAAAGAAATTGTTGCTCTAGTCGAAAACCATGAGGACTGATGTAAAAAACCCGCGAAATATTGAAAAAAAAACACGTTTGAGAATTTTTTAAAAAATTTTTGTCGGTCGAAAAATTTTTTTTTCCTTGATTCATGTTGGGATACTGCTTACACGGGGGCAACACAGGGGGGGTTAAATTTTGGTTATTTTTTGCCTAGGACGCACCGTTTTCGAGATATTTGAATTTAATTATAGATATCTTGTCCTCATCCCTAGCTGAGTAGAAAAATAGATAACAGGTGCATACGAATATGACATCTATTTCAATGATGTTAGCGTGCTAAATAGAGTAATTTAGTACAGCGCCCTCTAGCGTTGAGTAGCTGAACTCGTTGGGGATTGCTCGAATTTGATTGATACATGGAAAAATGTACTTCATTGATTTTGACATGTAAAATAAAAACAACATTCAGTAGTTGTAATAAGACTTAATTTTGAACAACAATAAATAAACTTTTCGTCATAGTTGCATTTATATTTAGTAGCCAATTATATCATCGTTTTCTGTGTATTGAAATGTTTATTTTAATTTGCAATTGTGTGAGTTTGGCGACACCGGTTCCCGTACTAAGGAAGTCTAAGGGCACTTCCACTCGTTTTTTCTATTCCGTGAGCTGGACCGTTTTTTTATTTTATTCATTATTCTTAAGCAGTCTCCAAATATAACTTTCCGTGTCATAAAATACATCTTAAAAACTGAATCACTAAAGCCTGAATCTCTGAAACCTTCGGAACTTGGACTTTATAACGACAAATAAAAAAAAATATTAATGTTATTGTAATTTAAAAGTTACTAACTGCAATGTCCCGAACAAGCCGGATTCCGTAACGGCTTTAGCACCGTAGACCACAGACATACGCTGCGACAGATTATACAGAAGACCGAAGAATATAACCTGCCTCTCTGCTTAGCGTTCGTGGACTACGAGAAAGGCATCTTCTGGGCACCCTCGTTCCATCATAGACCTCATCTATCGCTTACCATCAGGCGTGATCGGGGTCAAGAGCGGGCCCATTTAGTAATAAAAAAAAAAGCCTTTGATTCGATCGAGACATGGGCTGTGCTGCAGTCTCTTCAACGGTGCCAGATCGACTATCGGTACATCGAGGTGCTGAAGTGTTTGTACGAAAACGCCACTATGTCAGTCAGACTCCAGGATCAGACCTCGAAACCTATCCTTCTGCAGCGAGGTGTAAGACAGGGAGACGTTATCTCTCCGAAACTGTTCACCGCTGCACTGGAGGATGTCTTCAAGGTTCTGGTCTGGAAAGGGGCTGGCATCAACATCAACGGCGAGTACATAACTCACCTTCGGTTTGCCGACGATATCATAGTCATGGCTGAGACTATGGAGGACCTCAGTAATTGTACTGAGGTCCTCCATTTCGGAGGCTCTACTGAGGTCATCGAGCATTGGCTCGATGACTTCAGTAGAGCCTCCGAAAGAGTGGGTCTTAAAATGAACATGGACAAAACGAAGGTCATGTCAAATGCCCATACGTAACACCCACTCCCATAAAGATCGGAGACGCTACACTCGCAAGTCGTGGACGAGTATTTAGTATATACCTAGTTATTTACGATTAATAAATAAGTAGGGTAGACTAGTGACTAAGTTTTAGATTAACGACTGCTGCGTCAGTCCAATATATGAGCTTGTGCGTATCGGTTGCGTTATTTCATCTCCACCCCCCCTTCGGTTATAACAGTTGGCGACGAGGACAAAGTACAAGTTACGCGTATATCGTAATTGTAACATGGCAAAGGCTACAGTTTCGGTCGGCACAGTAACAGTGTTTAACCATGAACATCAAGAATGGCAATTGTACAAAGAACGACTCGAACAGTGGTTTCTTGCAAACGAAATTGGGGAAGATGTGGATAAAGCCGGTACTAAACGTCGAGCTATTCTGTTGAGCAACTGCGCGGAATCAAGTTATAAGTTGATTCGCGATTTAGCTTTACCGCGGCAGGTCGGTACCTTGAGCTATGTTGAAGTAGTAGCATTATTGGATGGACATTTCACGCTGAAGAAGTGCACTTTTGCGGAAAGGTACAAATTCCACAGTGCCACGCATCCGCACCTTTCGCGGTGAACCGATGCGGGAATCTGTTTGTGTCAATGGAATCAATCTAACTTTTGAAATAGATACGGGTTCACCAGTTACCGTAATTTCTGAGCAAACGTATCTTAAACACTTTGGAAACTTAACGTTGGAAGTCAGTGATGTTATTTTGCATAGTTACAACGGAGATAAATTACACATTGTAGTTAAACTAAATCTCATGTTCACTTATAACACCAAATCATTCACAATAGGAGTATAATGTTGTACGGAATGGAGGCCCACCCTTATTGGGCAGAGATTTCTTTTTTCGTTTTAACTTACAAATATGTTCTGTGAATAACTGCAATGATTTTGTATTAGGAAATTCTTCGAAATACCCACAGTTATTCGGAAGTACATTAGGTTGTTTCAAGGGCGTTAAGGTAGATTTACCATTAAAACCAGATGCAAAGCCAATATTTTTTAAGGCTAGACCGTTACCTTTTGCTCTTCGGGAAGTGTTGAAAAAGAACTTAACCGTCTTGTAGGTTTAGGTGTGTTGGTACCAGTAAAACGCGCAGAGTATGCAAGTCCAGTAGTGCCGGTTTTAAAGCGAGATGGTTCTATACGCCTCTGTGCCGACTACTCCGTGACTATCAATAAGCAGTTACTAGTCGAAAAATATCCATTACCTAGGTATGACGAGCTGTTCACTAAACTACATGGCGGCAAGTATTTCAGTAAATTAGATCTTTCGCATGCATATATAATCAGTTATGTCACAAATGCTAACTTGCATAAACACACTTATGGGGTTATATAAAACTCGCTTAGTGTTTGGTCTGGCTAGTGCGCCAGCCATTTTTCAGCGTAATATGGAAGCGCTTCTATCAGGACTAGATGGTACTCTTTTATTCCTTGATGATATTTTAGTGTGCGGGGCGGACAAAGATCAGATGATGAGTAGGTTAAATGAAGTTTTCCGTAGGTTACAGGAAGCAGGCCTAGTTTTAAACATAGAAAAGTGCATTTTTTTTTTTTTTTTTTTTCAAGAATCCGTTTGTCTTATCAAAGTACTCTGTGATCCGTTTCCTACCTGGGGTTTGTCATTGACCGTAATGGTATTCATAAATCACCGGAGAAAATTAAAGCTATTTTGCAAAGTCAAATTCCTACTAATACATCAGAATTAAAATCATTTCTAGGTATGGTCAACTATTACCGAAATTTTATAAAAAATGCTTCATCAATTTTAAGCCCACATCATGATTTGCTAAAAAAAAATGAGCCTTGGTCCTGGACCAAGAAACATGACGAAGCAGTGTCGTTCATTAAACGTGAATTGGTTTCCGAAACCACCTTAGCGCATTTTAATCCGGAAGCTTTGTTAATTGTGACGGTAGATGCGTCACCGAGCGGTTTAGGCGCCGTTTTATCACAGGTTGAGGGTGGTATAGAAAACCTATCTCGTATATGTCCCGTTCACTTAATGCAGCAGAAAGACGCTACAGCCAAATCCAATTACCACTCCTTTGCGTCGCGCAGTCGGGTAAAAAGAGGCTACTGCTATAATATTTGGAATAAGGAAATTCCATCAATACTTATATGGTCGAATCAAGCCTTTTATTTTAAGAATTATTATAGCCACCGGTTGGATTTATCGGTAGAAAATGGTTGTCTAATGAGGGGTCATAGGTTAGTGATTCCTAGAAGTCTGCGATACAAAGTGTTAAACTAGTTACACTCAGGTCACTTAGGAATCACAAAAGTGAAAGAAGAGGCACGCAATAGATTTTGGTGGCCGGGTATGTCTGCCGATATTGAGCAGCACATCGGCGCGTGCACTGTGTGTGCATCCCAGCGCGCCGCGCCCCCGCGCACCCCCCTCACACCATGGCCTTTCCCTGGCATCGCGTACATAGAATTTTTTAGGGCCGATTAGCGGCAAAACATTTTTAATAATAGTGGACGCGTATTCAAAATGGGTGGAAGTATTTGATGTTTCATCGGGTGGTACTTCGTGAGTAGTCATTGAAAAACTATGCGAAGTAATGTCACGATTTGGCTTATTTCATACGATTTGCTCAGATAACGACACTTCGTTTGTATCTCATCAATTTAAGCAATTCTGTACTCGTAACAATATCACTCATTTAACTTCACCAACATATACCTAATCCGGCTAGTAACGGACAAGCGGAGAGTTATGTCAAGAATAGTAAAAAAGCAATAAAATATTACTTGTTATCAGGTGCATGTTTAAAAGATTTAAATATTAAAATATCAGAATTTTTGCTTGGCTATAGGAATTCCAAACATTCAACCACAAACAGATCGCCCGCTGTCATAAGTTGAGATATAGACTGGATAGTCTACATCTCAACTTATGACCGAACAAAACTTCTCTCAACAAACAAAGGAACAAAGGATCTCCTGACACCGACTACCACGACGCCATCCAACGCAGCACTCGACACAGTTGTTAAGGTCAAACAGTGTTCGCAGATTGACAATTATCGTGGTAACCGTAACGTTTCGTTCAGTGTGGGTGACCAAGTCTTAGTGAAACTTTATAATGAACAAAAACATTATTGGTCACGTGGCATTATTATTAGACATGTTGGCAAAACAGTGTATTTAGTACAACTGAGTGAATCAGATCAAACGGTCAAAAGACACGCTAACCAGTTGCTGAAATACAGAGGGAGGGAAGATGGGCCATGCGAAGAGATCATTCCCGCATTTGTAATGCCATCTTATCCGATGAGCTCCGAGCAGGCACCACCATCCGAAATCTCGGTAGAAGAACTACAGCTGCATCAGAGCTTCTTCACAGCGACCATTCCGCTGAAAAGGGAGATTTCGGCAGCGCCCTCCATAGAACCTGAGCCAGACGCTCGGTCGAAACGGAATAGAACTGTAATAGATTATAAGAAGTTTTTCTGATTAAAGGTGGAGGGATGTTATGTGGATACCTACTGTTGCGCGCCACAATTAATGCCTGGTACATGGCGACATTAGTTACCAGTAGCGCCATCTAGTATCGAGTAGCAGAACTAGTCGAGTCACGATCGTTCTAGAAAATTCGATACTAGAACTTTGTAGAACTTTCTCGAACTATCGTCACCTAGTCGGTCGGGGCCGGTATGTACTCGAACATTCTAGATGTTTCTACAATGGAAGGTTCTAGAACTATCTGCGGCACTATATAAGGCCGGGATGCGCGACGACCGACACAGTCCCGAATACCGGCGCGCGTCAAGTTGGGCGTGTACAAGCTGTACACCGTGCGCCCAATCTTGACGTACGCCGCCCCGGCATGGTTCGCCCTCACGAGCGAGTCGAGCCGAAAGCAACTCCGCGCGCAGCAACATCTGGCGCTGCGGACCATCATGGACGCTCCTCGCTTCGTGAGGAACGATGTCCTGGAACGGGACCTCGGGATTGAGAGCCTGGACCAGTTTGTGCGGCGTCTCGCGAAGGGAATGTTCGCGCGTGCCGACGCATCCGCCTGCCCGCATGTGCAGGACATTGCGCCCTGGCACGCGCGCCCCCCCGACGCAAGACCCCTACCCCGCGACCTGGTAGCGGACGATGACCCCATCCACCGGACTCGACGCCTCGAGTGAGCCGCACCCAGGTTACACGCGGCTCACCCGACCCAATAGCACTTCGCATACATTACACACACTCGTCGCGGGGCGTGTGCTAAGTTAATATAGGCACGTTACGCGGCGAACTCAGCCATTCACTACTACACAGACGCCTAAACTCACACGCGTATGGGCAGCGCGGGCCGCGGTACGCGTAGACACTGAGCGGTGTCACACAATACAATACCGCTCACACATACATGACGCTCCTTAGCCCGGACCGTGGACGGCTAGCTCTGGAAGCGGGGCGGGTGGTAGCAATTTCACCCAATTCTGTAGGAGCGTCGAGTCGGCACCTCCGTCGCTGGTCGTCCCCCGCCGGGCCTCCCCCAGGTAACTGGGGGTCTCACCTGGCGGGGACAGACCGCCGAGGTGTCGTGAAGTGTTGGATATAATTATGTTTTATGATATTTCTGGCAACACAAGACTTTTGAATACGTGGCAACACATGCTCTGCATAACATGGCGCAGGACAGAATAAAAAGACATTCATCGTAATCATAACTGACTTCATCTTGTATTATTTATAATTTCCCTGAACCACATCTTATACAGAACATGGTGTCAGGTTAAAACTTCAAAAAAGAAAAGAGAAACCTTAGTGGAAGAAACCTTAGTGGAATAGTGAATCAAAAATGGAGGGAATAAAGCCTCCAACTGGTTTGGTCATGTCGGGCGATGGGGCAAACTGGCCCAGATTTAAACAGCAGTTCCAGCTGTACCTGGAAGCAGTGGGACTGTCAGACGCCACGGAAGAAAGGAAAATTGCTGTATTGCTGAATGTTGCCGGAGAGGACGCAATTGATGTGTATAATTCACACATGCAACCGATTGAGGTTAAAACCTTAGATAATTTAATAAAACAGTTTGATGCTTATGTGGAGCCGAGGAAAAACATCATCACAAATAGTTTCAAATTTTTCAATTTGAAACAGGAGGAGGGTGAACAAGTAGACAGATTCATCACAAAGCTAAAGGTTCAAGCTAAACAATGCGACTTCAAAGATCAAGAGGACAGGCTTGTGAGAGACATGATCGTCATTGGAATCAGAGATAAGGGAGTGCAGGAAAGATTGTTAAGGGAGGCCGATATTGGACTAGACCAGGTTATCAGCCAGTGCCGTGCAGCGGAGGCGGGACGATCAAGGGCTCTAGAAATGTCAATGCAAATAAAGCAGGAAGTAGATGTAATCAAGAAAATAGAGGGAGAACAAGGAGTGAGGTCCAAGATGCGTGCCTGTACTTATTGCGGTAAAAGCCACACAGCTAGAAATTGTCCAGCATATGGCAAGAAGTGTGCGAGTTGTAACAATTACAACCATTTTGCTGCGGTGTGTCGTACTAGGTCAATAAAAAATGAAGCGCCTAAGAAGAAAGAAAAAGGAAATAAGATAGACTCCGTTCAAAAGGGAGAGAGCGATAGTGATTGCTCAGAAGACTTTGTGGTGGATTCAGTAAGTAACTTTAGTAAAAGTCTTCAATGGAATGAAATTGTGAACATCAATGGAACTAACATTAGGTTCAAATTAGACTCAGGGGCTGACTGTAATACTGTATCATTAAAGCTATATGACAAAATTAAAGATAATACCAATTGTTTAATAAGTAATTCAACTGTGTTGGTAGTTTATAATAATCAAGAGATTAAAACTGTAGGTACTGTTAAATTAAACTGTATTATAAAGGGCAAACAGGTAAAATTAAAATTTTGCATAGTTGATTTACCAATTCAGCCGGTGATAGGGTTGCCAGCTTGTGTAGAATTAAATTTGTTGAAAAGATTGGATAGCATTGTAACAAGCGAAAAAGAAAATTTTGTAAAATCAAACATAGAGGTGTTTTCAGGCCTAGGCAATATTGGGTCATATAGTATAAAATTAAAGGAGTCAGCACTACCTGTTGTCAAACCCATTCGGAGAGTTCCACAGACAATTAAAGATAGGTTAAAGAATACTTTAGATAGCTATGAAAGTAGAGGTATTATAGAAAAGGTAGAGGGGCCGACAGCATGGTGTAATAATCTTGTAATAGTTGAGAAACCAAATAAGTCCCTTCGACTGTGCTTAGACCCAAAGGAGTTGAACAAATGCATCCTTAGAGAGAACTATCAAATACCATCTCCTGAAGAAATTTATAATTCTCTTGCAGGTAAGCAGATCTTCACAGTATTAGACATGAAAGATGGTTTTTTTCAAGTTATGTTGGATGATAAAGATAAACTGTGCACATTTGGAACGCCTTATGGTAGGTATTGCTTCAGGAGGATGCCATTTGGTATTTCATCAGCACCTGAGGTGATGCAAAAAATAAATACTGCCATTTTTAGTGATATACAGGGAGTCCATGTGTATTTTGATGATTTAATAGTAGCCGGGGACAATTTGTTAGAACATGACAAAATTTTAAGTCAAGTAATAGACAGAGCAAAAAAACACAATGTAAAATTTAATGAAAATAAAATACAATATAGATGTGAGACTGTGAAGTATGTAGGACTAATGTTGTCAAAATCTGGTATAAAACCAGATCCTGAACATGTGAAAGCTATAGAGGAATTAAAGCAACTCCGAAGTGTAAAGGAATTACAAAAGTTTTTAGGCATGTGCAACTATTTAAGTAAGTTTATACCACAATATTCAAAAACCACTGAACCTCTTAGAGAATTATTGAAAAAAGAAATTATATGGGACTGGGGCACAAGTCAAGTTAAAGCCTTTGAGGAAATAAAAATGAGAATTAGTTCTGCTCCCACTTTATCAGTCTTAAAAAAAAATGGGAATTTAGTATTACAAACTGACAGTTCTAAAAGTGGCATGGGCGCATGCTTATTACAAGAAGGAAAGCCATTAAATGATAAATGATGATAAATGATAAATGATTTTATTTCTGTAAGTAGGTTTGTACAAACACTTTTACACGTCAATCATATTTTTTTTTTTAAACTAGATGAGGTCGGCGTTTCCTAACTGACTATTCTGAGAAGAAAGGCCGAAACAAACTCAGAAGTCACAGTCTCTTTTAAAGTCCAGACAAAATCTTGGTCAGATCGTGTGAAGACCATGTAGATTGGTGTCTGAAATGGTCTTTTGAGGAAAGAACCACACAGATTGAGCGGACCTGTCCAATCAGTGCACGCATTTGTCAAAAATCGTGCAGCTCAACTCAGAACTTGAGGAGCTCAACGATTCGACGAACAATACCAAAGACAGGACATTTGGGTAGGCCGCATAAACTACTCAAACTGCCAGATCATGATTAAAACTAAGAAGGAAAAAAGAAATGACCCACATAGTCCTCACATTCACAATAATTAATTAAAAAAAAAAAAAAAAAAAAAAAAATTACTTACAAAGTAAATATTCATGTCATTGTCTAAATAAAATTCATCAATGTCAATGTGTATATAAAAAAATCCGGACATAATCTTTGAGGACCATGTAGATTAGTGTCTGAAATGGTCTTTTGAGGAAAGAACCACACAGATTGAGCGGACCTGTCCAGTCAGTGCACGCATTTGTCAGTAACCGTGCAGCTCAACTCAGAACTTAAGGAGCTCAACGATTCGACGAACAATACCAAAGACAGGACATTTGGGTAGGCCGCATAAACTACTCAAACTGCCAGATCATGATTAAAACGAAGAGAGAAAAAACAAAAAAAATTACCCACATAGTCCTCACATTCACAATAATTAAAATCATATAATACTTTATACAGTAAATGTACATGTCATTATTTAAGTAAAGAGATACTTAAAAAAAAAACATTGTCTTTCTATTCAAGATGTTACACTGAGTGTCAACAGAGATGGGCCCCCATAGAGAAAGAGTTGTTTGCAATCTGTTGTGCTATGGATAAATATCATCAGTTTATTTATGGGCGTCATATTATCGTAGAAAGTGATCACAAACCTCTTGTAGCAATAATGAATAAGGACATTAATAAAATTTCTGCCCGATTGCAACGCATGGTTCTCAAATTGTTAAAATATAAATTTGAAATAAAGTATGTACCTGGTTCAAAAATGTATATAGCAGATTATTTGTCAAGGCATTATGACACAAGTAATGCTCAGTTAGATCCAGTGCTAAGAGAGTTAGTACATAGTATAAATTCAGAAATAGTATATGGTTTAGAAACTGATTTGCAAGTTTCAAATAATAAGTTACTGGAATTAAAAAAGGAGACTGCAAAAGATGCCAATCTTCAACAAATAATGTTATGGTATAATTCAGGGTGGCCTAAAAATAATAAAAATATACAAGGTGTTGAACTGAAAAAATTGTATAAATTAAAAGATTATTTAGTAGTGAAAGACCAACTCATATTTTATGAAAATAAAATACTTATTCCTAAACATATAAGAAAAGAGATGATTTCAATAGTTCATGCAGGTCATGCTGGAATTATAAAATGTAAAAAACGTGCCAGAAAGGTGTTATATTGGCCAGGAATGTCAAGAGACATAGAAGAGTTTGTGTCAAAATGTAAAACTTGTGAAAAGTACAGGCCATCAAATCCTAAACAACCCTTATTGTCTCATGAAATACCTGACCTGCCTTTTAATAAAGTTGGCATGGATATTGCTCATTTTGCTGGAAGAGACTATTTAGTTCTGGTGGACTATTATTCAAAATGGATAGAGGTAAAGTCTCTAAAGAACAAAACAACTGGATATATAATTAAAAAATTACTGTCAATTTTTAGTATTCACGGTGTTCCTAAGTTTATAGTAAGTGACAATATGCCTTTTGGTAGTTTTGAATTTGTACAGTTTTCTCGAAAATTAGATATTGAGTTGATAAAGTCCAGCCCCCGATACCCTCAATCGAATGGGTTATCAGAAAAAGCAGTGGGCATAGTTAAGGGTATGTTAAAAAAATGTTTAGAGGATCATTCTCAATTTGAAATTGCCTTGTTGCATTACAGAACAACCCCAGTGGCAGGGTTGGAGTATAGTCCATCTGAATTGTTGATGAGTAGGTTGTTAAGAACTAATTTACCTTGTACACAGCAATTATTAAAACCTAAAGTACCACTAAATGTTAAAGAGCAATTGATGTTAACCAAAGAAAAATCTATGACCATATATAATAAAACGGCAAAGGATAAGAAATCTTTTACTTTGGGGGATAATGTAATAATACAAAATGCACCAAATAAAGAATGGTATGCAGCGAAAGTTATTGGTGAAGCTGATGGTCCTAGATCTTTCATTGTAAAAAATGAAAAAGGTAATTTGGTGAGGAGAAATGAAAGACATATTAGACCAAGTAAAAATAAGTTTATTGTTAAACATGACAGTGTACCTGATGAGTTGCTTGAAAGTCAAGCAGAGGATAGCGGGCAAGGACATCAAATTAATGTATCAGATAGTATTAATGATAATGTAACAGATACTGCTCACACAGAAGCTATTCCTGAGAGGAGAATGAGATCAGGCAGAGTCACTAAAATGCCATTGTATTTAAGAGAATATGAGTTAAGTTAAATGCTAGAATATGTAAACTGTTTAGCTTTACGGGGGATGTTGGATATAATTATGTTTTATGATATTTCTGGCAACACAAGACTTTTGAATACGTGGCAACACATGCTCTGCATAACATGGCGCAGGACAGAATAAAAAGACATTCATCGTAATCATAACTGACTTCATCTTGTATTATTTATAATTTCCCTGAACCACATCTTATACAGAACAGAAGAAAGCGGCGCTGCGAGACAGCGTCGTGGCGCGCCTACAGAAAAACAACATGCAATCACTCACATGGGCGCGCGCAACATACGCGCGCTCAACAATGTCGCAGGCCGATGAAGCCGACCAAGTGAGGGGCCTGTATTGGCAGGCCACCGCATGGCCTCCGCGGCCGGGGGGCGAAGCCCCGGCACCGCTCGCCACGCCCCCTGACGGGGGCGTCGCGACATCCACAACGACCGACACAGTTTGGATAAAGCGACAAGAGCGAAAACATCTAAGCGATCTTCAAGTGCGAATTAAGAGTGATCAGTAGTGTGATTGTGTTCTTTTAATTAGTGTTTTGAGTTGTAATTAGTGTTGTAAAATAAATTGTTATTTTTGGTTATTAAATCGGCAGTTTTTATTGTCACGAACCCGAAGCTCGTAACACTACTTATTTACGATTAATAAATAGTAGTAGTAGTAGGGTAGACTAGTGACTAAGTTTTAGATTAACGACTGCTGCGTCAGTCCAATATATGAGCTTGTGCGTATCGGTTGCGTTATTTCATCTCCACCCCCCCTTCGGTTATAACAGTTTACCTAGGACAAACTGTCCAGTAATGTAGGTCTAACTTCGAGAAAGAGGTCAATCGTCGAATCCGACTCTGCTGGGTAGCGTTCGGGAAGCTACGCAATATCTTCTCGTCCCACATACCGCAGTGTCTCAAGACGAAAGTCTTTGACCAGTGCGTGTTGCCAGTGATGACTTATGGCACTGAAACGTGGTCGCTCACAATGGGCCTTATAAGAAGGCTAAAAGTCACCCAAAGGGCAATGGAGAGGGCTATGCTTGGAGTTTCCCTGCGTGATCGAATCAGGAATGAGGAGATCCGCAGGAGAACCAAGGTAACCGACATAGCCCGAAGAATTGCCAAACTTAAGTGGCAGTGGGCAGGGCACATTTCTCGCAGAACAGATGGCCGATGGGGCCGAAAGGTTCTGGAGTGGCGACCACGTACCGGAAGACGTAGCGTTGGAAGGCCTCCCACAAGGTGGACCGACGACCTTGTGAAGGCCGCAGGAACCCGTTGGATGCGAGAAGCACAGAACCGGTCGAAGTGGAAGTGCTTGGGGGATGCCTATGTCCAGCAGTGGACGTCTTTCGGCTGAAATGATGATGATGATGAACTGCAATGTTATGGCCTTTCTTCTATACCCACCTAAGGCCCGCCCTCCCCCACCTACCTATCTACCTATACCTTACCAATGCAACTTACCTACTCTAAACAACTTACAAATGCAACGTAATTTGTTTGTTACTATTATTTCTCTGACTATTACCAAATTTCAAATCAAAGATGGCCGCCAGCACAAAACTGGCGAATTACATTTTTTTTTCACAACTCCTTCAATATAGGTACCAAATGCAAGGGTGACAAGTAGAATAATGTACACAATATTGAAAGGGAATGAGGAATAATAAACTAAGGGAATGAAAACGAAAAACTTGAAAAAAAATTTTTTTGTCTGATCAATGCGGGAGATTGATGAGGAAAGTGGAGTGATGACTGGTACCTACGACCACTGAGTTTGACCATTTTTACGAATGGAATTAGGTATATAAACTAGATCTGAAATACTAAGATATCTAATAGCTATGAAATACTTGTACGAAAGTTGATAACGGAAAAATGTTTTATCCTTTAAATAACAAGGCTAATAAATTAAAATGATATAAATATTCCTTTAATTGGTTAATTATAAAGTATTAAATTCATTTGGGCGTAAGAAAATGATTAAAATTATATAATTAATCATGCGGTAGGATCGTTGCCTACACATCTAAAAAAAAAGACTCCGTGTAAGTTCTCCAATTTCAATATTGTTCGCGTTTACCTAATTCTTTTTACAGTTGCTCAAAAAGTGGTGTATTGCAGGGACATATAGCGTTCGGGATGTGGGCTATTACATAATAGTGCTTTTTTTTTACCTTTCCCGAACTAGTGCGTTCTCTTTCCCAACTGTCAAAATAATGTCTATTAAAAAGAAAAACTAACCATGAAGTTTTTACTAAAGAGTTTTTGTGATTCATACAAATACGTATATTTCTAAAAAGAAGCTACTAATTTAATTCAATATCAGATTCAATGATTTAATTGAATGAGTTAGGTTAGGTTTCATTTCATTTCATCTCATTAAATTTCATTTTCATTTCATATCAATAAAAAAAATATACTGAAGACTAAGCTGTATGGATAGTTCCCTTTGCCTACCAAAATGGGTGAAGAAAAAAAAAACTCTGCTTATATTCTACGGTTGGCGCCATTTTCCAGAAAAAATGATTACTTAGTTGAGATAGCTGCTGCCCGCGACGTCGTCTGCGTGAAGGCTCTACAGCACCAAAAACACCTAAGATGCCAGTGTCGCTATAGCATTATAAAGTAAACAACTTTTAAAATAGCATTAAAATATAAGTTTTTTTTTGCAAGCGAAGCAAGTGAAAAGAGTTATATGGGAATCCTGCTGAGTTCAGTCATAAGAGGTGACTGAAGGAAATAGAGAAAATAATGCAGGAATACATTCTAGGACACAAAAGAGTAAAAATACGTTCAAAGGTATCATATATACCTTACAACACTTCCCTATAAACTACGTTGGTAGTTATGCTGCCAGGAGCCAAAATGTGTGATGACGCGGGAGCAAGCGACGACGTACAGTTGCCCGTGTGAGAAGCAACTCGTCCTGACGTCGACACCCACTGCCCTCAGTGTCTGCCCCTGCGACTTATTGATGGTCATCGCGAAGCAAACACTCACGGGGAGCTGTACGCGCTTGAACTGGAACGGGAAGTTATGAGGTATGAGGGGAATGCGTGGTATAAATACTGCCTCGCCGACGCCACAACCCGTAAGAATTTCCGTCTCAATGGTGTGTCTGTGGAGCGAGATGACTTTAAGGCGGGTCCCGTTACACAACTTCGGAGGAGATAGGTTCCGAAGAAGCATAACCGGGACACCGCTTCAGCTTGAATGCGTTGGAAGTCCACTTGCTGACAGGGAGTTCAGAAATTCCACGGGATAATGTGTGGCGTCATCTTGCTTGACAACAGTGTTTATCGAGGTGTAGACCACTTCATTCCCCTCAATTTCCGAGAGAATGCATTCGTTAATTGCTGCAGCCTGATCATTTTTGGGCGTCAAAATGGCCCGCTCACACACCCAAGAATTCTGCTGGTGCGGTATACGACTGAATGTCCCCGTACACACAGCGAATGAGTTCTTCTAAGCTGGAAACCACTCTACCGAGAGACTCTGGAAGCACCACCTGTCTACCTCTCTCTTCTGGTAGAGTGCCTTCGCCAAGACTTAGAAGGACATCGGAGAATTCTTGAGCGCGTGCATTGCCGCCAAGCCGAGCTCTCATATTAATGGTCAAGCGCAGCGTACGAACTCGTGACCACAACGAAGATCGTTTCAACGAAGCATTCACCTCGTCAGCCCTCGATCCTCGGCCATCGTACACTCATCCCATACGATCAGAGAGCAATCCTTGAGCACGTGTCCCTTATCGCTGTTATGTGACACACCACAAACAGGCGTTTCGGCGCTCTCTAAATCGATGGGAATTTTAAACATGGCATGTGCTGTCTTGCAGTCCCGGAAGCAGTGTGGCAGCGATTCGCGACGACGCTACAGCAATAGCAATTTTGCCTTGCCTCCTGACCTCTGCAAGTATGCCAGTGGTAACAAATGTTTTTCCTGTACCACCAGGAGCATCCAAGAAAACATTTTACCCTGGTTTTGCCAAACGCTTTCAAGGACGGTGTCATAAATTTGTTTTTGCTCTGAAGAGAACAAAGCGACATGGTCATTTCGTATGGTGGTCATTTCGCCGTCTCCGACTTCGTCTCCAGTAGCACGCCTCAAAGCTCGTAGAAAATCTTCAGACAGATGATGGCGATACTTCTCCCACAAAGCTGCCGGGTTCGCGACTCCACAAAACACCAAGATGACGGCAAACAGATGACGCATGCGGCTCGGACTGTCACTGACGCTCGCCTCCGCGAGGGTGTCAGCCCAATTTTGGTCACCGTCGAGAAGGTGACGTGCTACGCAGGCTGCGCGGTAAGTGGGAAACTCCACGCCATCAAATGCCCTCAGAAAGGCGAAAGACTTTGCCTCGGACAGTGTGAAGTAACAAACGCAGAAAATCGCATTCGCCATTATTCGGATGCACGATATAATTTAAGTTTATAATTAGGTATACGACATGAAAATATATTAATTACCAAGCAATAATCACACAGATAAATACCGAACAAAAGTATTAACAGTCAATGTTTATTTTTACCGACTTCAAAAAAAAGGAGGTTATCAATTCGATACGTATGTATGTAATATTATTGGAATTGCATTATATTCACATATGACAATCTATTAGGGCTTCCAAACAAATATACAAAATTTTAAAGACGTATGTATGTATGTATGTATGTATGTATGTATGTATGTATGTTTGTCCACGCATATCTCCGTAACTATTAATCGGATCGTGACCATTCTTTTTTTATTGGCTTACATTTACTTCAACTTAGGGAACAGTGCAAGTTTCATCAAAATCGATTCAGTAATTTTCAAGATATGGACTAAGACGTGAAAGTGCGACGGCTTGGCTTATTGATACAAGCTACGGGTGTAGTGTCAAAGCGAAAACATCTCAAAACCTTGGTCAAATTCTAGTGCAACAACTAAAAATTACCAAATAAAAAGTAATTTAAAAAATTAAACAGACTTCAAAAAGAAATGAACTCAAAATTATGAAATAACTTTAATTTCGGAAGTCGGTGGCAAAAAACTAAAACTAAAATACAGATCCCAAGACACCGACTTCCGAAATTAAAGTTATTTCATAATTTTGAGTTCATTTCTTTTTGAAGTCTGTTTAATTTTTTAAATTACTTTTTATGTACTAACAACATGAAATTGATGAAGAAATGATCATCATCAATGAACATAACTTTTTTGTAATACTTAACACCGCATTTTTTTTAAATTGTCTTCCTCAACTCTGCTCAAGATTTTGAGGGTTTTGTTGGAACTTGAATTTGTCAAAACGAACTATACGATACAACTTTTATGAAGAAAATGCACATTACCATCTATGAATTTTAAGAATAACTAACTACTAACCTCACCAACATGATCAAATTTAAATTATTAATTTCCAAAAAGTGTTGACATGTAACTTGATTTGATTTTTATGAAATCTCATAGATGGCGCTGCTTCAAAATTGTCTTATACTACTAACATTCATTAAACTATGTTTCTCTGCCCAAGTTACTTAAATGGCGTAAAAGTTTTTATAGTGTAAAGCTAGATAATAGCATGACTTACTCAAAAACAACATTTAAATATGCGTCGTTAGATTACACGCTGTCACAGAATGCGTAAGAAAAATAAAGATACACAGCTCCTCCTCGTAGGTGATAGCGTGATAATATGTAGCCTATATGTTGACCCGACCTCTTAGTAATATTCATGCAAAATTTGAAGTAAATCCATGCAGTACTTTTTGAGTTTAGCCCGGACATATATACAGACAAACAGACAAAAATTCTAAAAACTATATTTTTGGCTTCGATATCGATTGTAGATCACGCCCCAAGTATTTTTTTTTATATATTCTATGTACAGTTTTGCCTTTCCTACGATTTTATTATATACGATTTTATTATATATGTTTATATTATTTATTTAAACATTATCATTTTTTTTTTAAATAACACAGACATAAGGATCAGAATTATTTCGTCATAAAGGCAAGCCTTTACGATGTGATAAAACACATAATAATGTTTTAAAGATAACAATATGATTTCGTTAGTACTATATCGCGCCAATAGATGTCGTTACATGTTTCCACTTATTGCAATAAAAATTGTTATAGAATGCTTTAAATTGATTATATCTTTTGATAGACTGAAGCGATTGCGATGAAACAAAGACTAATCACTGCTCCGAGTTCTACACTATATTTGAGTATAAATATGAACCATATTGGTTTGGTACTTTTTACGTTGAGCCTGTTCAAAATCTGTCACATCCAAACAGACAAACAGACAAAAATTCCAAAAATTGAAGAAATGGCATCTGTTGGTTATCCTATAACAGCCCAACTATTTTTTATTTTTTTATTTTCAATGTACAGAAACGCCTCGTCTACAGATTTATTATATGTATAGATTATTGTGTTTTTATTATTTTATTAAATTGCTTCATTTTTTCGCAACTGTATTAAAAATAGTCGTTCAGTACACCTGCGGAACCGTCATTGCAACTTGTTCCGACTGTCAACCCTCGCCTTCGGCTGCGCCTCGGCTCGGGGGTAGACATTTGTCGGAACTCTTTGCAATGACAGCCTTTCCGCACTTGTAATGAAATATACTATTTTAGTAAGAAATAATTACTGTCCGCTAATATTACAGTTTTATACAAAATGATACCAAGTAAATATACAACTGCTAAAGTAGGTACCTACCTAATGTTTTTGTAACGAACGCCGAACGTGTTTATGTGAATAGTGAACATGACTGAGATACCAGTGAAGTGTTATAAAGTTAGAATATGTAAAAGTGATAGTTAGAATAGGATAATTATTATTAAGACCCTAAAGTACTTACCTAGCGTGGGAGTCGATATGTGCTACCTACTACTGTTTTACTGAGTAAGATTTTGATTTTCTAATTAAATTTTAAGTGTTTGTATTGCTCTAATTAGCTTTCTAACTGGTTTTTAGGGTTCCGTATCCAAAGGGTAAAAACGAAACCGTATTACTAAGACTTCGCTGTCTGTCCGTCCGTCCGTCCGTCTGTCTGTCACCAGGCTGTATTTCAAGAACCGCGGTAGCTAGACACTTGAAATTTTCACAAATTATATATTTCTGTTGCCGCTATCAACAAATAGGTACCTACTAAAAATAAAATAAAATAAATATTTAAGGGGGGCTCCCATACAACAAACGCGATTTTTTTTGCCCTTTTTTGCTCGATATAGATAATGGCAACAGGTAGGCACTTGAAATTTTCACAAAATACTCTGTCGTATTTTTAACTTTATTACTTTAATAATAAAATTAAAATAAAATAAATATTTGAGGGGGGCTCCCATACAATAAACGTGTTTTTTTTCGGCGTTTTTGCCTTGTGGTACGGAATCCTTCGTGTGTGAGTCCGACTCGCACTTGGCCAGTTTTTATTATTAGTTTTCGTATTAGAATAGTGATATCAATATTTTAACGTAGAATTTTTGATAATTTTAATGTACGAAGAAAAATTATAGAATAAATACCTACGTAGTGCAGTATTAGTAATTACTGCATATTATGTTTTCAACATTCCATCCTTCTTTAAGATTTTAGGCAACCTTTTTTGGTCATTTTTCTGATTTAAAAATCAAACTTTTGAATATTGAACTGATGCTGTCAAGTGAATTTTCTCTTGAAGTTTCGGACTTGTTTTTTTGAAATCACTGCTGACGGCTGGTGTTATTTTTTTCTTTGCTTATAATCGTTAAATATGATGAATATATGATGTAAATCATCTAATTTGGATTCGAGAGAAGTCTTCAGTATATAACTCTTTTTGATCTTATCAGGTATGTGTATTTCTACTCATTATTTTTTGGTAAAGTTGTTCAGCTTGTTACAGCATTCTTAATGTGCGTTATTTTGTCTAGGATACGCCTGAAGATATACGACTAACAAGCCGAGTTTTCGGTCCTACCCTACCCTGCCCCTACCTATCCCCTTCGTACTGTTCTGTTCCCGGATTTTGGATGGGTTGAGGAGTGAAGATTCGAGGGAGCGGTTTCTTACGGGTTTTTCTGGATTGCCTATCCGGGATTACCGACCGGATGAGATATGGAATGCAGGATGCCGAAATGATCTAGGATTTATCAGATATTATTTTCTTTTATTGATTCTTTTGACTTATATTATTGTTGTTTTATAATTGTTTCGTGTACTAACTTTAAATGCAGAATACTACAGGTTTTATATCTTTCGTTCGTGATTAGTGCTACGCGATCGTAGGGAAATTTCAGTTGCAACTGCAGTTAAACTCGACGCGTAATCTAATTTTGAAATTTAATTCAAAGTACAAAAACCTCAAGTATTAATTTTTTTCTTTATATATTTTGATATCAGCCGCGAGAAGTATCGACACAAGTTTTTACCTTTTTTTTATATCAGTTTTTGTTATATTTTTTGTAAGTTCGGTTATTTTTATACTTATATCAAAATTATACGTATTTTAAGTGGCGAAGAAGTGTTTCCTTTTTATATCGCTACAAAATGGCGCCCGAAGTAAAAGTAAGTAATTTTATTGATTCTGATTACTGAAATAACCTTTTTTTTTTGTTGCTGTGAGGATGGTGGTCATTCCGAGCAAATTTTAATGTTTTATTTCTATATGTTTCAGGAATTCAGAAATTTATTTCTCATTCTGTCAAACAAGATCGTTGCTATGGTTACCAGAATTATGCTGTGATCTATCAAAAGGTACTCTGTGGCTATGATTGACAACTTCTGTTAACCCTTCTATTGCTGATGGTGTTCGTTATTATAATGTGCTATGTTATGATGCAATATAAATGATAACTTTGTAGAACCTTAAAACATATAAAACGCTTTTATTTCTTCCCTTTAAATACATCTTTATCCTGGGTTTTATTCCACTCCTTAGTTAGAAGTAGTTAGCATCTTGTAGTGTATGATTGGTGTGCGAATGATTTAGACTTCGTGGCTAAGGTAAGCGTTGATTTTGCACGGTTGTCTGCTAGATTCTATTTGATTTTTTTGTGATTCTAGCCCACCTGTACCTACGTTGTTTGTTTTTTGGTGCAGATGGTTTACCTACTAGTTTCTATTTGTTTCTCTTTGAATTCTTAGCCCAACCGTTCCTGTGATGTCACGTCGTCGTACCATTCCTCTACCAGTCTATATTGCTGGTTACCTAACACTTTCGTGTTACGTGGAACCCCGTATATTTGTTGGTTTTGTCTTTACTATGGCAGTTGAGGGTTATTTTTTGTCTTAGTGCCTTAGTTAGCTTTTGATTTTTTTCAGCGTTGCGATTCGTTTAGTGTTAGTTTGTTAGGGACTGATGCTTTTATTTTGCCATTCAGTTTCCCATCAGACTGATCACTGCATTTCTAGCTTTTTCTAAGTACATTCATATTATCACATTTGCCTATTTAACTTTTTGTCCTTTTTGCATCCTAACATAGCAGACGAAGGTTATTCCTATCTCTATATTAAAAACTTTTTAGACAAAATATTGATTTTAGAGAATTCGTCTTAGGACATTTTTTCAATTTACTAATTTCTTTCTAGCTCTAAAAACCTTGGGCTTATTGACTTAATTCAAACGGGATTTGTTTAAACAGGAATTCTATATTAAATAAAACAAGCCAGTATCTTCCATGATGATTCAAAATGTAATGACATTTCCTTTTTAGTGTTGCCCTCAGACATAGTGTTACGAGCTTCGGGTTCGTGACAATAAAAACTGCCGATTTAATAACCAAAAATAACAATTTAATTTACAACACTAATTACAACTCAAAACACTAATTAAAAGAACACAATCACACTACTGATCACTCTTAATTCGCACTTGAAGATCGCTTAGATGTTTTCGCTCTTGTCGCTTTATCCAAACTGTGTCGGTCGTCGCGCATCCCGGCCTTATATAGTGCCGCAGATAGTTCGAGAACCTTCCATTGTAGAAACATCTAGAATGTTCGAGTACATACCGGCCCCGACCGACTAGGTGTCGATAGTTCGAGAAAGTTCTACAAAGTTCTAGTATCGAATTTTCTAGAACGATCGTGACTCGACTAGTTCTGCTACTCGATACTAGATGGCGCTAGTGGTAACTAATGTCACCATGTACCAGGCATTAATTGTGGCGCGCAACACTGCCCCCTCCTAAGACATGCTCGTCCCGAGCATTCTCAGCCCCATAATAACGCGCCAGTCGGTCCACATGGACGATCTTAGGAGTACCTTTTGCACCTTTCTGTATCCGGTAGGTTACGTCACTGATCTTTGTCACAATCCGGTACGGTCCGTCCCATTTAGCTTGAAGCTTAGGAGATTTCCCTTTGCTGCGGACTGGATTGTGCAACCACACTAGTGAACCTTCGTCGAACCCTTTATTGTTCATTTTGCGGTCATAACGGGTTTTCATCTTTTCAGACATTTGCTGGCCCGATTGTCTGACGTGCTCATAAATGTCATTCATTTTGTTCCGCAAGTCATTCGCATAATCGGTTATACTGCGTGGGGCATCAGGTGGTATTCCGGTGATCAGGTCTGCAGGCAGCCGTAATTCTCTTCCAAAGTTAGCGAAAGCTGGTGTCACCGATGTACTTTCGTGAACAGCGCTTCGATATGACAACAAAAACGGTTGTATGTGCTTGTCCCAATCTCGTTGTCGATTTTCCACAACTTTGGCTAGGTACCTCTCCAATGTCTGATTAAATCGTTCCACCATTCCATCCGACTGTGGGTGGTAAGAAGTTGTTCTGGTTTTATGAGTACCCATAACTCGACAAGTTTCCTGGAATATTTGTGACTCAAAATTCCTTCCTTGATCACTGTGAATCTCTAAAGGTACTCCAAAACGACAGAAGACTTCCTGAACTAATTTATCTGCAACTGTCGAAGCTTCTTGATTTGGAATGGCGAAGACTTCCGGCCACTTGGTGAAGTAATCCATCACAACCATGAAATACTTGTTGCCACTTTCACTTGCCGGAAACGGCCCCGCAACGTCAAGGGCTATCCTCTCCCATGGTGCACCAACATTGTACAATTTCAATGCACCTCTACTGCGAGTCTGAGGTCCCTTTACAGCTGCACAACTTGTACATTTGCGACACCAGTCCTCGACATCGTCCCGACAGTGGACCCAGTAAAACCGTTCTCGTATCTTCAGTAGAGTCCGTTTTACTCCCAGATGACCTCCTGAACAACCATTATGGTACAGCTGTAGAACATCCGGTACTTGAGCTTTAGGGACAACCATTTGCAAATGACAGCTGTCTCCCCGAGCATTTTCCCATTGACGGCACAGGACTCCATCCTGAATCACCAAGCTGTCCCATTGGGCCCAATAGCTTTTTGTGATCGAACTCATCGCTGAGACGTCGCTCCACCTGGGCTTAGGAGCTCTGGCCTTCATCCACTCCAGAATCGGCTTGATGTCCGAATCTTCCTGCTGTGCACGTTGTAGGCTTTCCTTCCACTCGTTGCTGAGGTCTGTCTTGAGCATCCTCACAGGTACGACTTCTTTACTTTCTTGCCTAGTACAATGCTTGCAGTCTTCAGGACAAGGTCTTCTTGACAATGCATCTGTGATTTCCCGCTGCGATGTTCGACCACAAAGTCGTATTCCTGCAGTAACTCAATCCATCTCGCAACTTGTCCTTCTGGATTTTTGAACTGCAATAGCCATTTCAGTGCAGCATGGTCAGTTCGTACGTGGAATTTCCGCCCCAGAAGATATTTGCTAAAATGCTGCAATGATTTTACCACAGCAAGCAATTCCCGTCTCGTGACACAATAGTTCTTTTCCGGCTTTGACAGCGACTTGCTGAAGTACGCTATCACAACCTCTTGATCACCATTCCGTTGAGACAACACACCGCCAAGTCCTATGTCACTTGCGTCTGTGTCAATTATAAATTCCTTGCCCGCATCAGGGTACCCCAAAATAGGTGTTTTGCACAGACGGTCCTTTAGCTCCTGGAATGCGATGTCGCAACTTTCATCCCAACAGAAATGTCGCTTCTCCTCGGTTAGCTTATGCAGGGGTTTGGCTATGTCTGCAAAGTTCTTGACAAATCGCCGATAATAGGAGCACAAACCCAAAAATGCTCTGACCTGCGTCTTGTCTTTTGGAACTGGCCAATCCTTGACAGCGGCGATTTTCTCTGGATCCGTGCGGATACCTTCTTCAGACACTACATATCCCAAAAAGCTAACTTGTCGTTTGAATAGTGAACACTTCTTCGGACTTAACTTGAGGTTGGCACTCTGGATCTTCATGAGCACGCGTTCCAGGTTTTGAAGATGTTCTTCAAACGTGCGGCCTACAATGATGATGTCATCCAAGTAGACCAGGCAGGCATCGCCAATTAGCCCGGTAAGTACAAGTTCCATCAACCTTTCAAACGTTGCCGGAGCATTGCACAATCCAAACGGCATAACTTTAAATTGCCACAGACCCTTTCCTGTCGAGAATGCAGTTTTCTCCTTGTCCTTAGGATCAATTTCGACTTGCCAGTAGCCACTTTTCAGGTCCAGCGTGCTAAACCACTTTACTCCAGTAAGCATGTCCAGCGTGTCATCAATTCTTGGCAAAGGATAGCTGTCCTTCTTTGTAACGTCGTTCAGACGACGATAGTCAACACAAAACCGCATGCTGCCGTCCTTCTTTCTTACCAGCACTACAGGTGAACACCATGGACTAGATGAAGGTTCAATAACACCATCCTTCACCATTCCTTCAATCATGGTTTCCACTTCCTTTTCACGTGCTACCGGCAATCTCCTTGGTCGCTGACGGATAGGCAGTTCTTCTCCTGTGTTTATTTTGTGTTGAACTAAGCCAGTCTTCCCGATGTCAGCATCGTTTGACGAGAAAACATCGGCGTACTTGAGTAACATCTCCTTCGCCTTGACCATTTCATTTTGGGACAGAGCGCTGCGGCAGTCGTCTAAAAGTGTGGTCACTTTCGTTTGTGCATCCTTGCTGAGGGTCCCAGTCGATAGATATTGGCATCGACGCAACCAATCCACTTCCTCGCAAGTACCGACTAGTGTGCCTTTTTCTATAATCTGTTCCTGATCACAAAGGTTCAGCACACGTACCCCTGAGATGTCGGTGGCTCTGACCAAAGTTCGTGCCACTTTCCATGGAAGGTCATTGTCTACCCTTTCCACGAGAACACAACGATGTGTTTGCCCAGGATTCCGAGGAAGACTAACCGGCACGATCGTTTCTGATCTCGGCGGAAGAACAATCTTCTTAAGGCTGTACACATTCCCTGGTAACGCCCCTTCCACGAAAAGTTCCTCTTGTCCACATTTCAAAACGCCTTGCTTGACGTCGATCTCGCAACAATTCTTCCTCATAAAGTCAAGGCCCAGGATGCAATCGTCCATTATATCGGCCACGATGACATTATGCAGGTAGATTCTGTTGCCTAGCTTCAACTCCATCTTCTTCTCTCCATGGACGGGTATGCGCTGACCGGTGGCTGTTACCAAATTAATGTGTTCTCGGTTGTATGCGGAGTCCCCAAGGGACCGTCTTATTAGTTGGGAACTGACAACCGTGCGAGAGGCTCCAGTGTCTATGGTCAGCTTACACGGCGTTCCGTTGACCTCGCCCTTGATGATTAGGCTGTTCCCGTCATGGGTTTGTGTGATCGAAACCCTTGGGGCTCTTTGAACATCAGCCAGCACCCGCCCCGCAGTCCTGGCTATTACTCGTTTCCCTGCTGCTGGTGCTGGGCGGTGCTGTTAGCCGCACTGCCCTCTGGAGCTCGGCCGTCTTCCCTTTCTGCAGTTCGCTTAGGGCAACTGGATCGAAGGTGGCCCCTTTCCCCACAGCCGTAGCACCTAGGGCTGTACCCTTTATTGCGGTCGCGAACTGTAGCCGCTGCAACCTCCCTGACACGATGGGAACGATGATCCTGCCGCACAGCTTCCACCTCCAGTGCATGGGCCAAGGCGTCCTTAAGCGTCCCGTGGTGACCGAGCCTCACAGCAACTCTCACTTCAAGGTCGCGGATGCCGTCGATGAATGCCTGCACCAGGTTCCCATCAATAAGCGCAGGTACAGACTGGTACGCTTTACGAACCAGCTTCTCCACTTCAAGGGCCCACTGCTGCAGGTTTTCATTACTGCGTTGCACGCGATCCTTGAGCTGCGCACGAAACACGTGTTCCAGGTGAGCGTCGCCATACCGAGCCTCCAATGCCTCAAGGAGCTGCTCGTAAGTCACTTCCTTACCGAGAGCTTCCAGAACAGTTAAGGCCTGGTCGCGTAGGCCTAGGGTGAGAGCAGTCATGGCCTGATTTTTATTCCACCCGTTCGCCTTCATGACAGCCTCAAACTGGATTTTGTAGGCCGACCAGGAAGAAGTTCCGTCGAACGGTGGCACTTTGAATCCACGTAGCGAAGGTGTTGTAGCTACGGGAGCTGCGATTCCATCACCAAGTTTGAGGTAATCCAGCGTTTTCTTCACGTCAGCCATCACGGTTAGCTTCACGTCAGCCATCACGTTGTCAACCCGATTATTTACTTGGTCGATTCGGGTTTCGGCTTCCGACAGGCGGTTGTCATATTGAGCAACCTTATCCTTCACCTCCTTCATGTCTTTCCCGAAGGTAGCGTGAAGGTCCTTCATAAGGAGCATCTGCTCTTCCTGGCGGCGCGCCTGCTCCTCCTGTTGGCGGACCTGTTCCTCCTTATCACGCTGGAGCTGTTCTTCCAGCCGACGAGCCTGTTCCTCCTGACGGCGGGACTGTTCCTCCTGTCGACGAGCCTGTTCCTCCTGTCGACGGGCCTGTTCCTCCTTATCCCGCTGGAGCTGTTCCTCCAACCGACGAGCCTGTTCCTCCTGTCGGCGAGCTTGTTCCTCCTGTCGGCGGGCCTGCTCCTGCAGCATCATCATCAAAGCAACAAAGTCTGGTGCTGCTGATGCTGGAGCAGCTGTGGACGGGCCGGCCTCCGTGGTCGGTAGCTGGCCTTCCGACCTCTGTGGCGTAGTTCCACCAAATCGCCTCTGGTCCGTCTCCTGCTGGCGCTGACTCCGGGTACGGATACCCTCCGTGTCGTCTTTGGGTAAAATCGGCATAATCCTTGCTTCTGACACCAATTGTTACGAGCTTCGGGTTCGTGACAATAAAAACTGCCGATTTAATAACCAAAAATAACAATTTAATTTACAACACTAATTACAACTCAAAACACTAATTAAAAGAACACAATCACACTACTGATCACTCTTAATTCGCACTTGAAGATCGCTTAGATGTTTTCGCTCTTGTCGCTTTATCCAAACTGTGTCGGTCGTCGCGCATCCCGGCCTTATATAGTGCAGATAGTTCGAGAACCTTCCATTGTAGAAACATCTAGAATGTTCGAGTACATACCGGCCCCGACCGACTAGGTGTCGATAGTTCGAGAAAGTTCTACAAAGTTCTAGTATCGAATTTTCTAGAACGATCGTGACTCGACTAGTTCTGCTACTCGATACTAGATGGCGCTAGTGGTAACTAATGTCACCATGTACCAGGCATTAATTGTGGCGCGCAACAATAGTATAATCAATATCCAAACATCCCCCCCCGTTTACAAATGTAAAATACTATGGATGGGACAGCAACTAAAATATTAGGTACATAAATAATCAACTTGATAAACAAGAGAACACAGACTAATCATATTAAGAAATTAATACAAAGAAATCGGCAAGTCTAATAGGAGGACGCACTGAGCGACCTGATCTCGTAGTCTGTATAGCTTCAGAGGTACCACTAGCTTCAGATTGCGTTGACATAGATGGCTCAGAATAACAGGGCTGATCATCATTTATTCTATTATTTAAGACAACCCTTTGTAAATTATCCTTGCCCTTAGGTACATATATATTCATTGGTTTTTCAATAAACACATTTCTACTATGCATCAAATGTCTTTCATTTCTCCTGACTTCATTCCCCTTCTCCGTTTTAACTACAAATGACCTCGGCCCTTCCTTTCTAACTATCTTCCCCTGCACCCATATTTTATTTGGTTGATTTTGCATTTTAATATTCTCTCCACTTATAAATGACTTTTTGTTAACGGCAGACTTATCATAATTTAACTTAGACTTTTGTTTCAACTGTAGCATTTTTTCATATGCCAGTTTAGGTACAACAGGTTTTAAGCTTTTCTCAGAACATGGTAAGGTAGTGCGCAATTTTCTGGCCATTAAAAGCTCTGAAGGACTGTAATCTAATCCAGCTACAGGTGTGGCCCTGTAGTTTAACATAGCATCATTAAAATCAGTGTTACTTTCTCTGCACTTCCTCATCATGTTCTTTACAATTCCCACTGCCTTTTCACTTAGACCATTAGATTGGGGGTACCTAGGACTAGAATGGCTTAATTGCATGTCACAAGATTCTGCGAACTGTTTAAAGTTGTAACTGGCAAACGGCATGTTGTCACAAACAATAACTTTGGGAAACCCATGAACTGCAAAAATTACTTTTAACTTTTGAATTACAGTACCTGCTGTTTTATCTTTCAAAGTCTTCACTTCAATCCACCTTGAATAATAGTCTACTACAACTATATAATCTTTAGTTCCATATGTACAAATATCCATTCCAATCTTATAAAATGGTAGGTCAGGTCAAACTTCTCAATGTCTATAGACATTCCTGGCCAATACAGTAAATTTCTGGCCCTTTTTTTACATTTACCTGCTCCTACATGCCCTATGTGTAAGCTTTCTAACACCCCTTGCCTCATATTTTGTGGCACTACTATGCGATCATTCTAATAGACAATGTTATCTTTTACATGTAACTCAGTTCTCAGTTTGTAATAAACACTCAAATTTTTACTAATAATCTTTCTATCATTTTTAGGGTAACCATCATTATACCATGTAATAACCTGCCTTAAATCCGGATCATTCAATGTTTCATTTTGAAACTGTGCCATTTTTTTGTCTGCAACTGCTAACTGTGACTCAAAACTGTGAACCAACTCCTGCAACGTTGGATCTACTTTTGCATTGTCCTTAATAAAGTTCCTAGACAAATAATCGGCTACAAACATTTTGTTTCCAGGGACATATCTAACCTCAATATCATACTTTATTAATTTCAGTACCATTCTTTGCAATCTTGAACTAATTTTATGTATATCTTTGTTTACAATTGATTCCAGATGTTTATGGTCTGTTTCAATAACAATCTTTCGACCATACACAAACTGGTGGTACTTTTCTAACGAGTCACATATAGCAAAAAGCTCCTTCTCAATGGGTGCCCACCTTTTTTGGCAATCAGTGTAGCAACGAGAATAAAATGATATAGGCCTACCTTTTTGCATGAGACATGCTCCTAGCCCATCCTTTGAACTATCAGTCTGCAAAACCACTGAACCCTCTTTTGTCAAAATACCTAATGTTGGTGTACATGATAACTTATTTTTTAGCTCCTGAAATGCCTGTGCCTGTGACTCTTCCTATACCCACTCCACATCTTTTTTTAGCAACCGCCTTAAAGGTTCAGTAGTTTTTGTATACAGCGGTATGAACTTACATAAATAATTGCACATCCCTAAGAATTTTTGCAACTCTTTCACATTGTTTGGTGGTTTCAGTTCAGTAATGGACTTCACATGGTCTGGATCCACCTGTATAAGTACCAGACTTTGACACTATCAATCCCACATACTTAACATGATCTAATCTGTACTGTAACTTTCGTTCATTAAACTTAACTTTGTGTTCTCTAGCCCTGATTAAAACTTTTTCTAGTACTTCATCATGCTCTTGTTTATTTTTCCCTGCCACAATAATATCATCAAAATATACTTGAACCCCCTCAATGTCACCAAATATTTTTGAATTTACTTTTTGCATAACCTCTGGGGCCGATGATATTCCAAAGGGCATTCTCAAAAATCTGTATCTATCAAATGGGGTAGCGAAAATACACACTTTTTCCTGATCGTCTAACAAAACCTGAAAAAACCCTTTAGGTCCAAAACAGTAAATACTTCTTTTTCTGACAAAGCACTATAAATTTCCTCTGGGGATGGAATCAAAAATTTTTCCCTTTCAATACTGTTATTCAGTTCTTTTGGATCTAAGCACAATCGAAGGGATTTATCTGGTTTTTCCACAATGACAATATTGTTGCACCAAGCAGTAGGACAATCAACCTTTTCTAACACACCTAATTTTTCATACCTATCCAAAGTTTGTTTCAATCTGTCTAATTTTCTCCGGAATACGCCTAATGGGCTTACTGACAGGCTCTGCATCTTGCTGTAATTTTAGCTTATAAGTTCCTATCTCTCCTAACCCAGTAAAAACATCTGTATTCTTTTCTACAAACTTTTCTTTCCTTGGTTGATCTTCCTTTTCCACTACATCTACTCTTTTCAACAAGTTTAACTTGATGCAGTCTTTCAATCCTAATACCGACTGTACAGGCAAATCAATAACATTAAAGTTTAAGTTTGTAGTTGTTCCTTTTTACCGACTTCACAAAAAGGAGGAGGTACTATGTTCGGGTGTTTGTATGTTTTTTTTTTTTTTTTTTTTTTTTTATGTTTGTTCATCGAATACTCCGCCAATTGTCGACGGATTTTCAAAATTCTTTTTTTGTTCCAAAGTAGATAGTTCTGAGGTGGTCCCATTGTCACCAAGTTAGGATCTGATGATGGGATCTTAGAGAAATCGAGGGTAACCCTCAAATTTTATAGGCTCGCTTATTGTTTTTCGCATATTTTATGAAGTATCTTGTGTATTTGTGTATGGTTGTCACCATCTCAGGTAGCTGGGCTGATGATGGAAGGTACAACTCCTTAACAGTAAGAAGTTACTCGAACAGGCAAGGACTGTTTTAGTAAATTGTTTTGATGTTTGATAGGGCATTTGCCACATTTGGTCTCATGATCATCAAGTCATGACCTGATGCTACCTAACTCCTCGACAACTAACAGCAGATATATCGTGTTTAGGCTCATTGAAAAGGGCTCGATGTGTGGATAAACGTACTGTTACTGAGGAACACCGAAGACCTGATGCTGAAGCCAGGAGCAACAGAAAAAGTACAAACCTTGAAATTACAGCACCGTAGTCGTGTTTGGGCTCATTTTAAACAGGACTAATTTTAAGTTCAATGCAATGTTGACATAAGTCTGGCCTGATGCTGCAGCCAGGATTATCAGCATCTAATCTAAAAACTAATAAAAGGAGAACTCCTCAACAATTACCGTCCCTGCATCGAGAAAAGGAATATTTTATAAAAAGGCGATGGGCAAGTTGACATTAGGCTATTGTAACTTAGATACATTATAAACAGACCCACTAAAAAGCGAGAAATAAAAACTTTTTAACAAAAAAAAAACCGACTTCCAAAAAAAAACACTACAAACTGAAAAATAACTTTAATTTCGGAAGTCGGTGGCAAAAACTAAAATACTGATCCCTAAGACACCGACTTCCGAAATTAAAGTTATTTTTCAGTTTGTAGTGTTTTTTTTTGGAAGTCGGTTTTTTTTTTGTTAATACTTTGCAGTTCAAAGTAACACATCCAAGAGGTTTAATTTTCTCACCATTGTAGACCACTAACACTGTCTGGCTTTCTTGTAAGGTATTTTTGTTCAATTTGACATAGTCACTCCGAGATAAAGTATTGCACTCTGCTCCTTTATTTTCTCTTTACTTTATTTTCTTCGTCTGGCAGTTCTGTATCTGGGGGCACGGCAGTGCCCCCGCCAAGTCGAGCAAAAAGCGGCACGGCCGTACCATCCTTTTCTCGAAGCAGTTCAGGCCATTTTCGACCCCCTATAGCTTCGTTGTGGATAAAACTAGAGACCTGAATTTTCAGTAATCAAGCAGGTATTGTAAAAACACGGTATATATCAAATTATTTATATAATTAATATACACGGTATATAATTAATATTTGTATAATACATGCATAAAATAGTAAAGAAACACTGATCATTTTAGAGGTTTCTAATGTGATGTCGTAAATAAACACATTTTATTGTGCTTATATTGCAAAAGCTAGCTGAACCCTAAGAGATAGATCAAAATAATGTACTACAGTATTACACACCATAAAAAGGTCTACAAAAAAGTCCACAGTGGTATATGTCTATCTCCTAGGGATAACCCACAATAACCATTTTTTATCCTTTATACGAGAAATAATGGCTTGTTTACGAAGCGATTTTAAGCAATACAGCATTAATCCTTATCCAATTAAGTACCTTAAATACATTGTGCATTTACTATAGATCAATTTGGCCCTTTAAAGCATGTAATTTAAATGAATATTTTTGAAGATATTACAGATTTAAAATGTAGCGGTTGCGCTGGTGAGTTTACTTAAGGCAACCACAGGATAGTCCGGTTAAGTAGTCACGACCTCTCATCGTTTGGGGTGGGGTGTCCATCGAGCTAAGCAACTCCCCTAAATATCTTGGTGTTACCCTGGACAGGTCTTTAACATTCAGCAAAAACTGCAAGAATATCAAGCAGAAGGTGCACACTCGCAGCAGTCTTCTTCGTCGACTGGTCTTATCGAAATGGGGTGCTTCGCCTGAAGTTATGCGGACTACTGGACTGGCGCTATCTTTTTCTGCGGGAAAATTCGCGTGCCTCGTGTGGAGCCGTTCTGCCCATACAAAGCTGGTGGATACAGCTTTGAATGAAACGATCATCACTGGCTGCCTAAAACCAACCCCGGTACAAATGCTGTATCTACTAGCAGGAATAGCGCCACCAGTGCTTTGCAGAACGGTGGCAAGCTCCAGCGAAAGATCCAAATGGTCTCCGACACACGACAACATCCTTGTGCCACAAAGGCTGAAAAGTCGAAACAGTTTTTTAAAGTGTGTCGCCATTCACTGGCGAACCATCACAAGAGAGATTGAAGCTGTGGCGAGACAGTGCTTCCTTACCCAAACCGTTCGTCCCACCCGCTGAAGACCTCCCAGCTGGACATGAGTTACCTTGGGTAACCTGGAAGTCTTTAAACAGACTCCGGACCCAGGTTGGCCGAAGCAAGGAAAACCTGTTCAGGTGGAGATTCATAGACGACTCCGCCTTGGAGTGTAAATGTGGTGCTGTCCCACAAACGATGGGACACTTAATATTGTGTTCTGCATGTCCTGTCAGCTGCACGTTACAGGAACTGATGGACGCTGGTGAAGGCGCCAAACAAGTAGCCGAATTCTGGGCCGAGTCCATTTAGATTGCTATCGACACGCTAAGAAGAAGAAGAAGGTCAACTACGAGATGCCATAGTCAAAAACAAAAACGCGCTTCGCCCTATTTGTGCTTTATGATTAGCAGCGATCGCAAGCGTTTATCGGAGCTCTCTAGCGAGGAAAATAACAATTATCCATACTCATCATCTGCCTAGCCTTTTCCCAACTATGTTGGGGTCGGCTTCCAGTCTAACCGGATTCAGCTGAATACCAGTATTTTACATGGAGCGACTGCCTATCTGACCTCCACAACCCAGTTACTGGATAATACGATACGGTACCCCTTGGTAAGACTGGTTGTCAGACTTTCGGGCTTCTGACTACCCGTAACGAGTGTCAAAGATCCACGAATGACAGCCGGGACCAACGGCTTAACGTGCTTTCCGAGGCACGGAGGGGTCACGGTATGTAAAGATGGTCACCCATCCACAGACCAACCGCGGATGGGTGACCATTTTTAAACAATTATCCATACTAATGTTATAAATTCGAAAGTAACTCTGTCTGTTTGTCTGTCTGTATGTTACCTTTTCACGCCTAAACCACTGAACGGATTTCGATAAAATTTGGCAGAGAGATAGATTGCATCCCGGGGAAGGACTTGCGGTAGTTTTTTATCGAGCGAAGCCGCGGGCGGAAGCTAGTGTATAATATAATGGAATAATAGGTGTATATAGGTACCTAGATATAATTGTGTTCAAAGGTAACTTGTAAAATGGTCAACGGATTATGTTAAAAAAAAATGGTTGCCTGTAAAGTCGGTTTTACGGGCGAAGATTTTACGTGACAACGTCTTTTTCTCGGTAGAATAGTTGAGTGGGAGAGAGACGCAAGGCATTCGGCGGGCCTCTCTCTCGTTCGGTGACTCATCGTAACGTTACCGAGCGTTACACTTTTTCATAAGTGACTCCCAGCCGCAACCTAATTTAAGACGTTGTCACGTCAAAAAAAGTTAAAAAGGTACCGGAAAGGAAAAAAAGTAGGACCATCTACAAAAAGAAGTGAGATGCCATCAAAAACATAACTTGTAAAAAAAGCCAAGTCTCGCAACTCAGTTCTTCTACCGTAAAAAGTTGTGAGATCCATGAAATACCAAGTCGGTTAATTTATTCACTCCCTACTTAAGGAACCTTCTGTCTTAAGTTATTACATAATTAGCTAACCTAACAACATCTTGTAGTGACCATCAATATTAAAAATCTTTTATGTTTTAAATAAATAAATTGACTTGGCCATCGCCATCGCATGACAACACAATGTATCTCACAGTGCGATTGCCAAGTCAATCTGTTTATTTAAAACATAAAAGATTTTTAATATTGATGGTCACTACAAGATGTTGTTAGGTTAGCTAATTATGTAATAACTTAAGACAGAAGGTTCCTTAAGTAGGGAGTGAATAAATTAACCGACTTGGTATTTCATGGATCTCAAAACTTTTTACGGTAGAAGAACTGAGTTGCGAGACTTGGCTTTTTTTACAAGTTATGTTTTTGATGGCATTTATCTTGCACTAAGCTATCCTTCCTCCAGTGAACTTCTTTATAATGTTTATTTTATGAAATACATACGCTTTTTTCACCTGACACCATGTTTAAACAGGAATTCTATATTAAATAAAACAAGCCAGTATCTTCCATGATGATTCAAAATGTAATGACATTTCCTTTTTAGTGTTGCCCTCAGACATAGTATAATCAATATCCAAACAGGATTATTGGTTTTAAACGTAATCCTCTCATATGGCACTATAATTACGTGAATATTCCTTTAAACAAAAAACCTCTTTTTCAAGTTACGTAATTATTTCATCATTTTTCTTAATACATTAAAATTTTCAAAGTTTCTACTTTAATTATTCCTAACTGATTCTAATACGAAAGACTTATAAGATCGTTCGTACTTTGAGTCTGTTCCCTTTTTTAACCGACTTCAAAGAAGGAGGTTCTATTTTTTTTAATTTACGATTTCCTTATCTAACTAGTTCACCTGTCAATGTGAGCTTCATCATCGTCATCAGAGTATGGTGTAATTCCTTCTTTCTTTTTGAAATCCAGGTCTATTGAGAACTCAACAGATTTTCCCTGCAGTAGTTCTATTCTCTATATATGATAGGGAAGGTCTTATGCGTTCTACCCGTGCATATGGTCAGACTCTAAGCGTCAATTTAGCTGAAAGTCGGGCTCAAACACGCGTATAATCATTCCTCCCCTTTCAAGTTTTATGAGAATATTGCAACTGCAGTTAAACTCGACGCGTAATCTATCTAATTTTGATATTTAATTCAAAGTACAGACGCCAGCAGGTCAACCTACCCGAAACTGTCAGATTTTCCCAATCAACCTTGAACCTTATGCTTTAGCTATAAAGTCGAAAATCTATTAAAGAAATCTGACAGATTGTAGTAACTTGATGTGCTGGCGTCTGTACAAAAACCTCAAGTATTAATTTTTTCTTTATATATTTTGATATCAGCCGCCAGAAGTATCGACACAAGTTTTTACCTTTTTTTAACCGACTTCAAAAAGGAGGAGGTTCTCAATTCGTCGGAACCTTTTTTTTTTTTTTTTTTTTTTTTAATTTTTTTTTTTTTATGTATGTTCCCCGATTACTCGGAGACGGCTCGACCGATTTCAAAAATTATTTTTTTGTTTGAAAGGGTATACTTTCCAGGTGGTCCCATTGTCAGCAGGTCAGGATCTGATGATGGGATCCTGGAGAAATCGAAGGAATTCTTCAAGTATTATAGGCACACCTATAGCGATTTGGGTATTTTTTGTAGTAACTCGTGCATTTGCTCTCGGAAAGCATCATTTGGTGAAGTGGAACTGATGATGAAGACCACAGATGGCAACCGGAACTACTCAATAATAAGTATTTCCCGGTTTGCGATTCGATTACTTACTTTAATATGGTTGCTAAGCAAGTTATGCTCGTCACAATGCGAATGGTGAAATGGAGCTGATGGTGGAATACCAGGAGAACTCCTCAACAAATAACGTCCCTGCATCGGGAAAAGCAATATTTTGTAAAAGGCGATGAGCAAGTTGGCATTAGGCTATTGTAACTTAGATACATTATAAACAGACACACTAAAAAGCGAGAAATAAAAACTTTTTAACAAAAAAAAAAACCGACTTCCAAAAAAAACACTACAAAGTGAAAAATAACTTTTATTTCGGAAGTCGGTGGCAAAAAACTAAAATACAGATCCAAAGACACCGACTTCCGAAATAAAAGTTATTTTTCACTTTGTAGTGTTTTTTTTGGAAGTCGGTTTTTTTTTTTGTTAAAAAGTTTTTATTTTATATCAGTTTTTGTTATATTTTTTGTTACATTCGGTTATTTTTTATGATATCAAAATTATACGTTTTTTAAGTGGCGAGGATGTGTTTTCCTTTTTATATCGCTACAGTAGGTAGGTAACTTGAAAACGAGGATTTTTGTTTATAGGAATATTTGCGAGATTTTAGTGTCAAATGAGAGGAGGATTCTAGTTTGCATTATGTAAATCGGTCTACGGGTTTAAAGAATTTTGTATAAAGCTCGGTTTCCACCGCGAGCGGAATGGACCCATAATGACTTCGTTAAACTCGCAAACGCAACTGCATACTTGTATTTCCACCAACGACGGTGGAAATACAAGCACATGAGTAGACAAACGGTAATACAAGTATGCAGTTGACTGTTAACAGCTGTTAATAGTTAACTGCATGCTTGTATTTGACAGATTGTAGTAGCTTGATGTGCTGGCGTCTGTACTTCAAGTAACAAACCTACCACCGGTCGTTTACCCCTAAAAAAACCATGAAATCTTTCTTATTTGATTTTGTCGTGTTTAGATATCGATACCAATCACGTCTGCAGAGTATCGCTAGGTACCTAATTTAATTTGACCTTGTACGAGTAGAATCAAGTTCTTCTAACTGAACAGAACAGCTGTGCTGCTGGGGAGTCTGTTGCGCCAATTCTTCTTCTTAGCTAAAGCACATGGTGCAGCATGTGCATGGTGGAAGCAAGTGGTGAAGGGCGGGCGTTTTGGGGGACTATCTTATGTAATTTTGACGTTTAAAAAGTGATGATTCTGTCTGTGTCTGTGAATGAATTTTGATTTATAAGTCAAATACATTAAAAAAAATACACGCCAACCGTCCCGTCTTTCATAAAATATGTCTCCGGTAGTTATTCGTCAAGATAATTTGTTCCACAATTGCACAGCCGAAATCTAAGTTTCCCTGAAAATACGGACGCTAAGAAATATACTTACATACTACCAGTTTGTCGTAACGTCGTCAGACGAGGAGAGTATGCAGTGCTCATGAATCGTGCAGGTGAAGAAGCTGGCCTGGTATGAGCGACATGGCCCCATATCGCTCAAATTATCTATTTATTTTATATTCAAGACGTGCACTAACAAATGCATCAGTTGAATGCGCGGACGCAGGTGGCAGTACTGTACGTGACTTATACATTTTACAATACATCAGTGTGTTTTGTTGTTATGTTAGGCGCGCGTCCGACACGATCATGTGTGTTCATTTGTCACGTGTGGTGCACGAGCATGTGCGCCGGCGCACCGTGGATCGAAAATCGCCTCTAGAAGACTTAGGGATTTCAATTTGCAAGTGCCGGATTTTTTGCCGGTTATCGCTTCTATTAGTTATTACTTTATTCAAAATTGACACCCGAGTTAATTCTGCACAAAAACGAAGGAATTATATTTTTTTTACGAAAAATTTGTATGAAGCTAGTATGAAAAGGTTAATTATCTCGTAAACAGCAAGGAAAACCGTAATATCCTCACAGTTGGTTATAGAACTAATTATTTATGATTTTTTGACATATGTCATTTATCGGTTATCGCTGCTGATTTTGTTTTAAAAATCTTCAAAATATTTTTATTTATTTTTACATATGCAACGGTTCCTTTTAGTGACTAAATTAAGATTATTATTAATTATGAAGAATTTTACTGACCCAAATATTAAGAATATATAAAACGAGATAAATATTTTAAAAAATAGAAAAAAAAACAAATATTATTCATTTTCCTTAATTTTGTCGTTGTCGGACTCCAATTCTGAGTCAGAATCCAGATTGGATATATCTAAAAACTCGAACTCATTTTCCTGAAACTGAATTGTCTAAAGTTTCAGCTTTCTCTTGGCATCTAACTTAACCCTTTGTGCACTTAGGAAAGGATCCGAAGAAACAAAAAGCATATTTAAGATATCTTGATTAGAATCTCGAATGGTGTAACAGTTCGCTGGTGCCCATCTTTAAAAACAATGGTGATGTGCTGGAGTGCAACAACTATAGAGAAATAAAGCTAATGTCACATAGTATGAAGGCTTGGGAGAAAGTTATTGAAAGGCGACTGCGAGAAGAGACTGTAGTTTCGCAAACCCAATTCGGTTTTATGCCTGGTCGAGGAACAACAGATGCCATCTTTGCCATCCGCCAGCTGTGCGAGAAAACTCAAAATGCCATCAAAAACATAGTAACTTGTAAAAAAAGCCAAGTCTCGCAACTCAGTTCTTCTACCGTAAAAAGTTGTGAGATCCATGAAATACCAAGTCGGTTAATTTATTCACTCCCTACTTAAGGAACCTTCTGTCTTAAGTTATTACATAATTAGCTAACCTAACAACATCTTGTAGTGACCATCAATATTAAAAATCTTTTATGTTTTAAATAAACAGATTGACTTGGCAATCGCACTGTGAGATACATTGTGTTGTCATGCGATGGCGATGGCCAAGTCAATTTATTTATTTAAAACATAAAAGATTTTTAATATTGATGGTCACTACAAGATGTTGTTAGGTTAGCTAATTATGTAATAACTTAAGACAGAAGGTTCCTTAAGTAGGGAGTGAATAAATAAACCGACTTGGTATTTCATGGATCTCACAACTTTTTACGGTAGAAGAACTGAGTTGCGAGACTTTGCTTTTTTTACAAGTTATGTTTTTGATGGCATCTCACTTCTTTTTGTAGATGGTCCTACTTTTTTTCCTTTCCGGTACCTTTTTAACTTTTTTTTTAACATAATCCGTTGACCATTTTACAAGTTACCTTTGAACACAATTATATCTAGGTACCTATATACACCTATTATTCCATTATATTATACACTAGCTTCCGCCCGCGGCTTCGCTCGATAAAAAACTACTGCAAGTCCTTCCCCGGGATGCAATCTATCTCTCTGCCAAATTTTATCGAAATCCGTTCAGTGGTTTAGGGGTGAAAAGGTAACATACATAATAATATAAATAATAATAATATATTTATTCAAAAATTATAAGGCATGAAACATGTACAGTTTTGCTTAAATAAAAATTATATTGCTAAGACTTACGTGCCTGAACTAGGTAGTCCTGTGTTTCAGGCAAGAAGAGCTAAAATAGTTTTTTAAAATTAATAAATAATCTAAAGTTGACAATAGGCAAATAATTATAATATGTTGAGTAGCTTAACACTTAGTTTCTAAACTTAATAAATATTTAACATAAGTAGGTGAAATTTGTATATCTATATTTACTTTAATACAGTTAATAAATTTTCTGTTTCTGTGATGATTTATGGGTTAGCAGAGTGAAACAATAGCGCAGTAGTGAACTATTTATTATATAAAACTCGGTGGAGAAAATAAAATATGGTTCTTCTTGTAACATGGAAACCGCAATGGACAATTATAGACTTTTACCACAGACTTGACATTTTTCCATAGACATTACTTATTTCTTTTTAGTTTATTGTCTAGCTACTCTACACTTCACACGCCCCCTCAATAAAATAAAAAAAATAACACCAACATTTTCTAACCAAAAAAAAATGCGCCCCCTTAATAATAAACTGCTAATAACAATGCAAAAAGGTCTCTAATTAAGCACATTTAAAATTCACTTACATTAAACACAAAAGATATCTAAACCCATTAAATTTGGTCACTGGTAGAGATTTTGTAAAGAAATCAGCTGACAGTCCGTTTTAACAAATTTCAATATTACAATGTTACTGTCAATTTTCTCCTTAATAAAATTAAATTTGATATCTACATGTTTAACTCTTTTATTATTTTCAGGATTATTTCCAATATTTATGGCTGCCTGATTATCTACAAAATAGTGATAGGACAAACTGAAATCTCAAAATCTTTTATAAGATTTTTAAGCCAACAGGCCTCGACAACTGCAGAACTCAGAGCTATAAGTTCTGCTTCAGAAGAAGACAAACTGACAGTATGTTGCTTCTTAGATGACCATACAATAGGACAATTAAATAATTTAAACACATAACCTGATGTTGACTTTCTGTCATTAATATCGCTACCCCAGTCGGAATCTACATATCCAAGCAAATCTATACTTTCATTACTATTAAAAGTCAACTTCAAGTCAAGTGTAGCATTTACATATCTGAGCACTCTTTTTAATGCTTTTAACAATGTTTCATCTGCACAATTTTGAAAACGACTCAAATATGCCACACTAGGACATAAATCAGGTCTAGTACACAAAACAGCATACATTAACGATCCAAGAATTTGTCTACAATGATTTTCCAATTTAGGATCTGATTTATTTGACTGAACAATTTGGAATTTGAATTCCATTGGAGTAGACATAGGTTTTGAATCAATCATATTAAACTTCTCTAATATCTTTTTCAAATAATGTTTTTGCGACATTTCAATAATACCATTTTGCAAATCTTGCTTTACATGAATACCCAAATAGTTAGTTACATGACCTAGATCTTTCATACAGAAAATATTACTCAAATAAAGTTTTAAGTTGTGTACTTCTTTTTCATTTGACCCCATAATCAATATGTCATCAACAAACAATAACAAGTAAATTTTACACTCAGAATTTACTTTACAATTAAGACAAAAATCATTTTCAGATCTAATAAACCCTTTCTTAACAATTACCTTATCAAACTTTAAGTTCCAATACTTTGGTGATTTCTTTAATCCGTAGATACTTTTATTTAATTTAACAACACTAACATTATCATCACATCCAGGTGGTAGTCTCATAAACACCTCTTCCTGTATATCTCCATACAGAAAAGCACTTCGTACATCCATGTGATAAACTGGTAATTTTTCTTTACTCGCCAAAGCCATTAAGACCCTGAAAGTCGCAATTTTAGCTACTGGTGCATACACATCATAGGCTTCAAAAATATCCTCTTGTTGAAAACCTCGCGCAACAAGACGTGCTTTGTACTGGGTTATGTTTCCTTCAGTATCCTGTTTTACTTTATAAACCCATTTACTTTCTATTACCTTTTTGTCTTTAGGTACTTCAATTTTACTTTTCCAAGTATTATTGTCTTTTAGAACTTCAAATTCCGTCTTCATGGCTTCTTTCCACTTATCACTATCCTCCCTATTGATAGCTTCATCATATGTTTTCGGCTCATTTAATATGCACATAAAGCTAGTTTCTGTGTCATAATCTTGTAACCATGTTGGTTTTCTTGTTACTCTCTTTTCTGGTAATTCTTTCTTCACTTCTTTTTCTAGTTTTTCATTTTCATCTGTACCACTAGAAATATCAGTATAATACTCTTCTTCTTCATCATTTATATTTTCTTTTATTTCTTCTTTCTCTTCAAAAGTGTCATTTAATATTTCGCTGAACATTTCTTCCTTTTGAGGTGACTCAAAAATAACATCTCTCTTTATGTCTATAGTGGCCGAATCAGCAAAGTAAACTTTAAAACCTTTCACATTTTCATCATAGCCCACGAAACGGCCCTTTTTGCTTTTCGAGTCCCACTTTTTCCTTAGATTTTTTGGTACATGCACATACACATTTTGCCCAAACACTTTTAACTTATCCAAATTTGTATAGGCTTTCTTAAACAATAATTCAAAAGGAGACTTGCCTTTCTCATGACTGTGCCCGGTTCTGTTAAGAATATAAACAGCAGTGTTGACTGCTTCGGCCCACAGTTCTTTGGGTAGTCTTGCACTTATCATCATGGCTCTTGCCGCCTCCACTACTGTCCTATTGTCCCTTTCAATTTTACCACTTTGTTCTGGAGCGTATGCTGTTGATGTCTGGTGCCTTATACCTTTATCCTTAAATAATTCTTTAACTGTTGCATTAATAAATTCACTTCCATTATCAGTTCTTACAATTTTTACTTTCTCATCAGTATCTTGTTCAGATAAATTTATAAACTCTTTAATCTTCTCAGGAACATCACTTTTATGTTTTAAGAAATATACATATCTGTAGGTAGAATAATCATCCCTCATCAATAAAAAATATTTAGAGCCCCCTAAGGACTCTACCTCCATAGGGCCACAGACATCCATATGTATTAGCTCACATGGTCTCTTTGATACAGTAGTACTTCTATTAAATGGTAATCTGTGCATCTTACCCTCAACGCAAGCACTGCATATTTCAGCATCATTCTTAAATTTGATACCATTTTTATTCAAAAACTGTTTCACATACTCATAGTTTTGATGCCCTAAGCGCTCATGCCATATTTTTAGGCTATCTTGTGATACTGTTACAGCAGCAATATGTTTAGATTCATAATCAAAGCACATAACATATAATTTCTTCTCCCTGTATCCCATGGCCACAACATTACCTTTCTTATTTTTAATTTCACAATAGTCCTTCTCAAATTCCATTTTAAAGTCCCTGTCTATGGCACTTCTCACAGAGAAAAGATTAACTGTAAGTTGAGGAACATACAGCACATTATGCAGGGTAGTCTTGATCCATTCCTCTCCATCAAAAGCTTTGAGAATCACTTTTCCTTTACCAATAACTTTTAGTTCCCTGCCATCACCAATTATTACTGACTGGTGCGATTCATATTCTTCAAACTCATTAAATAGATTTCTTAAGTAACACATGTGTTCACTGGCACCGGTGTCTACCAACCAGCCCTGAGTATTTTCTTTGCTTTTCATAATTGTTGAAAATGCATTACTCCTTTTGTTTGACTCATTTTGACCAACATCACTGCTGTTCTCTTTATTTAGCCGTAGTCTGCAAATTTTAATTGAATGACCATACTTTTTACAATAAAAACATTGTAACTTGGTGCGGCAATCTTTTTTATAATGGCCCATCTTGCCACAACCAAAACACTTTATTTCACTCAACTTCTTTGTGGCTGTTACCAATGCTACACACTCTGTTTTAGACTTTATTTCACTATTTGTTACAGTAGACATATTACGCTCTTCCTCAATTAACAATCTCGCCATTAGTTCTCCTATAGTTTGATTTGTTGTAGGGACCGATTCCCATGCAGCAATAAAGTGGCGATATTTGTCTGGCAATGACATAAGTACTTTAGTAATAATCATTTTGTCGGATATATCATCGCCTAATTGTCGTATATTTGCTCTTATCTCTTCTATCTTTGAGAAAAATAGTGAAATATCGGTATCGCACTTCAGTGAATAGAACTTTTGTTGTTCGAGATGTAAAGACGTAGATGACTTCTTCTCATAGATACTAGTTAACTTATTCCACATCTCACCAGACGTAGTAGCAGTTAGCAAGTGCGTCATAATACACACATCAAAAGTGTCTAGGGATCAAGCATTTTTATGCGGATTTCTTGAGATTGAGATGTGGCTTTGTAATAAATTTATGATTTTATAAATTTATATGGATCCTTTTTGGTGCATTTCATAATTTGAATCAGGAACTGTGAATCAAATTCGAGTAAAAGATGAAAATCAGCTGTCAATATTTTCCCTATAAAAACATACAACGCATTGAAGACATTATTAGTGCTACTGTTTCCCTACTACTGATTAAAACCAACGTTATTATGGAGCGGCGACGTCGTTTAAGCAGGGAAGAAATGCTCAGAGCCGTGGGAATGATAGAAGCTGGTTCCCGGCAACGTACTGTGGCTTTAGCTCTGAATACAAGAGTGTTATCAGTCGACTTTGGACACGTTACCGAAGCACTGGTACCGTGGCTGAGCGCCATGGAGGACGGTATCGCTGCACCACACGGAGACAAGACCGATACATTCAAATCTTAACTCGAAGAGCTCCAACAATAACCGCCATGATGTTAGCCGTGAGGCTTCATCACTCTTCAGGGAACTTAATTAGCGACCAAACAGTCAGAAACCGCTTGCATGAAGTGAACCTTCATTCCCGAAGACCGCTACGGGTACCACCTATAGCAATGCACAATCGTAGGATTCGATATCAATGGGCTCTTGAACACAGAAATTGGGCAGAAGAACAATGGCGTTTCGTGTGCTTTTCTGATGAGTCTCGTTTTGGTATGAGACCGGATACAAGACGTATACGACACTGGAGAACCCCTGGACGCCAACAGCGATTAAAATCCTGCCAGGAAGTCCATCCTTATAGTGGTGGAACCATCATGGTATGGGCGGGTATTTGGATCGGCGGAAGAACTGAGTTGATTTGGATCAGAGGCAACCTCAACGCTCAAATTTATGCTGAGACGATTGTATCAGACGTCATCGTTCCTCTACAAGTGCAAATCGGTCCCTTATTTCAGTTAATGCATGATAATGCACGACCGCACACCGCAAGAGTTGTAAGACAGACTCTCGCCGCAGCTAACATCAATGTCCTGCCCTGGCCTGCTCAGTCGCCAGACTTGAACCCGATTGAGCATGCATGGGATATGCTACAGAGAAGAGCTCTGCCGAATATGGAGGGTATCCAGTCGCAAGAAGACCTTTTTTTGTTGTTGCAACGAACATGGGCGGCCATTCCACAGCGTGATTTGGATGAACTCATTTTGAGTATGCCAAACCGATGTTCTTGTGTTGTTAGTGTTCGCGGTAGAAACACGGGTTATTAATTGTTTAAGTTACCCAATAAAATTTTAAAGAAAACTGTTATTTCAGTCTTTTTTTCGAACTTTTGTGTTAGTGGTTCAAATGTCAAAAATCCCTTTATTAGGAAAATGGCAAATTTCTTTATTAATGCAAAGGTGACTTGGTTTATCGTTACTGTGACAAACGAAAACACTTTATTTGATGAATCCATAGAGAAAATTTTAATTAATATCAATCAGGAGAAAAGTTATTGCAAAAATATATGTTGATCCCTAGACACTTTTGATGTGTGTATTTTGATCAATATGGAAAACTATCCAACCCTGCGCCTTGCTATCCTTAGTAACCCACTCTTGGTACTCCGCCGGTTTGTCTTTACCGGGTTTAGGTGTGGAACCATCCACGACCTCAAATAGGCCTTTCGCCTGTAGAATAACTCTCATCTGGAATTTCCAGGTACACCATGTCGCACTTCCATTTAGTTTGACTCCAGATATTGATTGCGGATGCAACAATTCCATTTTCTTCCACTCTTACGACCGGCGAACTCAACAACCAAATAATGGCGTCTCGGCAAGCCGACACAGCCAACGAAAATCTCTCGTAGATTTATTATCGCCGTAATTTATGTACTCGCGTACTCTGGGCCCATAACCTGTGATGATTTATGGGTTAGCAGAGTGAAACAATAGCGCAGTAGTGAACTATTTATTATATAAAACTCGGTGGAGAAAATAAAATATGGTTCTTCTTGTAACATGGAAACCGCAATGGACAATTATAGACTTTTACCACAGACTTGACAGTTTTCCATAGACATTACTTATTTCTTTTTAGTTTATTGTCTAGCTACTCTACACTTCACAGTTTCTTCATAAGACATACTTTGGAGAGCATCCTTGAGGATTCTCTTACAATTTTTATAGTTTACAGAATAAATGTCTGCTTTCGAGTTTAGTCTATTATATAGGAGAGGTCCAAGGTACAGGTAAAATTTGGATATAAAAGCATGTTTTGTTGAAATTTGTGGACAAACTATATCTTTACGTCTTTTATTGGTATATCTAGGGCTGTAGGGTAGAGCTTTGTGTTGTTTTAATACAATGCCCATAATAAATAGCTGTCGAACTGTTAATACTTCACAAGATTTGTATAGGAGGTTAGTAGGAAAAAGGAAAGGGCGGAAAGTAGAGACTTTGAGAATCGCCCTCTGAGCTCTCTCGATGGTTAGTAACTTTGTTTTACCTGCTCCACCCCATGTGGTAATACAGTAAGTTAAAATCGATTGACATAGAGCAAAGTAAACTTGTCTAACTAATTTTGGGTCAGCAATACAGCGTAACTTCTTAAAAACAAATATCAACTTGCGAATTCTATTATTTAAAGCTTCTATATGTTGTTTAAACGAAAGTGTGTCATCTATTATAACACCAAGGTATTTTGTTGTATTTGCCATTTTAATTTTAGGGCAAACACATTGGTTATTTGTTGGAATCGTGCAATAATGAGCATATAATGTCGAGGTAGTGCCAGTTGATGTTTGCTTGCGCATCGAAAACTTAATATAATTTGTCTTGTCTGCATTTAGTGTTAGTGAATTAAGTTGAAGCCATTTATTAACAATATTAAATCCGTGTTGCGCAACTTTGTAGACATTTTTTTCTGAGTCAGCCGAAAATAGAAGGGCAGTGTCGTCAGCATAAGAAACAATTTGGCCACGATCTAGACTTAGATTACAAAGATCGTTTATGTATATCAGAAATAGTGTAGGCCCTAAAATACTTCCTTGGGGGACTCCGAAGGACGTGTTTTTTTTATCCTCGCTGAGAACATCTCCAATCCTTACACATTGGGTACGATCTTCTAGATAACTCTTAAATAGTTTTAGCTGGGTGCCTCTGATACCTATGGTTTCAAGCTTGTGCAACAGAATAGGAATAGAAACCGTGTCAAAAGCTTTGGCGAGGTCCAGGAAGATTCCTACTGTGTGGTTACCATTATCAAGTTCTTGTCCTAGATAGTCAGTCAGATGATGCACGGCATCGTCTGTTGACATTTTAGGCCTAAATTCATACTGCCGCTGAGACAAAATTAATTTATCCTCCAAGTATTTGTAAAGTCTTTTATTTATAATTTTTTCTAATATTTTAGACATAGAAGGCAGTAACGAAATAGGTCTATAATTTGTGACTTGATCTTTACTGCCTGATTTATAAACGGGGACAACAACAGCTTTTTTTAGGCACTCGGGAAAAACACCTGCAGCTAAACATTTTTGGAAAATATAAGTTAGTGGCGGTACCAAAATGTGCGTGAACTGTTTAATAACTTTATTTGATATGTTATCCCAGCCAACTGCACAGTCGTCTTTCAAACTCATAATTACTGTTGCGCAGTTTTAAAGATCTAAGCATACATAGGGACAGACAGAGCGGGAAGCGACTTTGTTTAAAACTATGCAGTGATATACAGGTACACTGATTCATTAACTGCAGATGTAACTTTGTAACTCTATATATTTATATGGGATTACAAAGTTATTTATGCAGTTGGTGTATCTTGAAAAGTGGAACGAAATTGCAAAATATTTTAGTTATTCCTTGAGTTATACACTAAACACTAATTGAATTCTAAATTTGAAGCTTCTATCGTCTGCTAGAAGTGCCTTAGAGTTTGATGATCGGTCAGTCAGTCAGTGAGTGACAAAATTAAGAAACTTTGACTAGTTATAATTCTTAAACTACTGGTTCAAATCGAATGAAATTTGATATATACCGTGTTTTTACAATACCTGCTTGATTACTGAAAATTCAGGTCTCTAGTTTTATCCACAACGAAGCTATAGGGGGTCGAAAATGGCCTGAACTGCTTCGAGAAAAGGATGGTACGGCCGTGCCGCTTTTTGCTCGACTTGGCGGGGGCACTGCCTCGACTTGGCGGGGGCACTGCCGTGCCCCCAGATAATAAACTAGATTTACTTGTTATGGAGTCCAAGTGCGTCGCTGGTGGCTGCCCGGGCACATCAGCACTGTCAGGTCCATAGGTGGAGTCATCAAGTGTCCAGTCCGTGATTGCGTGATCTCCTGCAATGTTTTATCGGTGCGATACATATGCGTGAAATAATACAATATTCAAAGAAAAGGAATGTAAAGGGGCTACAATTAACAATAACCAGCAGTTTAAAATAAACAATACATTACGATACATAACGAGACATTACATTACTATTTTTAAACTAAATCTGTAGGTACTCATAAGATTCTTTCGCCAAACGTTATTTTGGTAGCATTTATATGTTAATTAGGACATATTTATGATATCCATAACATACATAACCAACCATGAACTTCTTTAAGGTACCTATAACTTTATATTATACTAAGTAAACGAACTTATTTGTAACTCCGAGTTAAGATTATATCATAGAGGTTACATTGGCAGTACCTAAACTTGGATTGATAAATTCAAGCAAAATATTTTGCACGCAGAACATACTGTAACGGAAGAAAAAAAAAAAATTAGGTAGTTCTACTTGCCTGTGATAATTGTTTTTCCTTCGGGTTAAAACTTTCACTGTCGCGCTCCATGGATTGCTTATCGCCAGACTTAGTAAAACCGCTCCGCGCCCTTGAACTGCGTCGATGGTGCCGTCCATGGCGACGTTTCCTCTTCGCATGGTTGGTCCTCCGACGACTACGATCGTGTTGTGACCGTGACGTTGATGTTGCACTTTCTGGAGTGGTACTGCGCCGACGGCGACGCTTAAGACGGTGAGAGCGTCTTGCAACTCTTCGTGAGCGTCCATCGTATTGCTCACTGTCGTCACTACCCATTTTGTTCTGATATAAGAATCAGGGTGGCAAATCAAACAAAATGTTATGTAAGTAGATAGTTGCTTATATTTTTTTCACAGTGGATACACTTATCAAGCTACGTCCGTCCAATTCGACGGTCTACTCCCGAATCCCTCCCTCTTTTTTTTTTTTTTTTTTTGAAAATGGCATCTCGCAGTTCAACCATAGGGGTTGTCGACTGCTCAACCGAGTGGATGCCACAATAAATTGGGCCTCCAGCCAGGGCAAAAAACTTAAAAACTAAGCGACTACACGCTAAGGGCACCCCCCCGGGGGGTTCGGACCTCGGCTTAGGGCGTCGCTGGGAGAGGACAGCAAGGGACAGGCTGGATCGGAATTAGAATCCCTCCCTCTGTCAACTTGTTCCTATTTATACAATCAGTTATCAGTACTTCTTAATCATAAACAAGATAAATAAATAAAAAATAATTATCCAAATATGATTCATACAATTTTAGTCTATTCCTCCAATTCTTTAAACATATTTTTACTTTGCTTTTTAATTGTAGTCAAATTACATACTTTCCAATGTATTCTAATAAACGTTCCTAAATTAGACATAAATAAAATAATAAGCCTAAGTAATACGTATATAGATCCGAATAATAACTGTGTAAGAATATATGATTACCCTTAATTCTAACATGTGTGTAATATAATTAATTCAACGATATAGCCACAACATAACAAGTAGAAGAAGAAAACAAACATTTTTGCAAAAATAAAAGTAGATATTTCTAAATTATATTAAACGTTACTTATAGATTTTGAATATTATAGCAACTGAATATTATATTATGTGAATATTATTTCAAATGTGCATTATATAAACTGTTCATTATACCATATGAAATTAGGTAAAATGGTCATTATACCATATGAAATTAGGTAAAAAGAAGTTATATCAATAATTCATTATGACCGTTGACCGTTATATTAAATAAAAATTATATTAAACGAAATTAGGTCTTATGATCGTTAGAACTTTTGTTTCTATATCAAACGTGACACACCCGATTTTATTTATGTATGTAATTTGTTCTCGAATAGTCAGATATGATTTGATAAGTCCAAGGATATTGCCTCTAATTCCATATTTTTCCAGCTTGTTTATCAGTATTTTATGGTTAACATAGTCAAATGCCTTTGACATGTCCATAAATAATGCAACTACGGGATTACTATTGTCAACGTTAGTTAGAACGTGTTCAACAAGTTTGTAAATAGCAGAGTCAATGTTTTTATTTTTTCTGAAACCATATTGTTCGCTAAGTTCCAAGATTTTGTTAGTTTCTAGAAATGAAATTAAGCTGTTTTGTATTACTTTTTCAAAAATTTTAGAGAATACCGGAATGAGCGCGATTGGTCTGTAGTTGCTAGGATCCTGCTTATCGCCTTTTTTATGTATTGGTTTAATTACAGAGATTTTCAATTTTTCTGGGAAAATGCCTGTCTCAATGCTACCATTGATAATGTGGCTGAGTATTGGTGCAATGATATGAGATGTGGCTTTTATTCCCTCGGTGGTTATGTCGTGTCGGTGGATAGCCCCATTCATTGGTGGAATTCAGTCAATTCTATTTAAAATCAGAGTCAATATCAATATATTTTAAATACCTACTAAAATGCTAAAAATCTACAAAAGCAATGGAGTAGTCTATTGCTTTTGTAGATTTTAGAGTACCTACACCAAAGAGAATTAAGTCTTTGACCTACACCGACGCAAAATAAGCGTCCACTCATTAGTGAAAATCATTTACTCAATTTATTTAATTGTTGAATCTCAGCAGGTACCTCAGGTACTGTACGCGACGGTACCTACGTCACCTACCTCACTCAAGCCGACTGAATCTCGCGCTGCGTTGAGGAAACAAAATATAATAATTGTGTCCAGTTTTGATGATGACGATCACACGGAATTTATTTACCTGTTCGAAATGAGGAAAACAGTCACCGCGACCGCCTCAAATGGCACGCCTAGCTATAGGTACCATAGATATGTTTTTACATTTCTATGAACTATACACTATACAGCCATCATGCCTACATTTTAGATTTCGACACGAGCGAGTTGAGGCGTGACCGAGAAGTATGGCCGCAAACTTCGTGACGAAACCAGCATGTTCTAGAACCAAAAATTGTGACATCTACCAACCCACACTGGGCCAGCGGCGCCAGCGCGGTAGATTATAGCCCACTTCTTCTCGTAGTGAGGAGGCCTGCGTGCAGCGAGTCCCAGCAGTGGGAACATTCATAGGCTGATTATGCTTCCCATACAAGGAACCGTGGGATCAAAGTTCACTCACGTGCGTGTGGGTATTGTTGGAAAGCATAATATAAAAAATATTATGATAACTCTAAGTGATAGCTTTTGTTGAGACATGGGATTTATTTCGTTACAACCACAGAAATAACTTTGTTTTAGAAATTTAGTAGAAATACTATGAAATACAAACTTATTTTTGAGGCCCATAAAATGAATAGAAGGTACTATGCATGCGTAAATTTTCATCCTGACTACGGAACCTTCATTATGCGTGGTCCGACATGGACCTGGCCGTTTTTTATAAGGGCCTTACAGGACCTAAACTCAAAAAACGCAAGTTTTAGAAACAATAAAAGTAGGTATATGATCGACTACAGTAAACAAAATCAGAAAACTATATGATATTCTTCTGGATATAATGCTAGGTAGATAGTGTGTTGAAAACATAATAGATACAACTAATTTGATAGGATAAATAAAAAATCGTGAAGATACCTCTAAAAACTTTATTTTTACTGCTAATAGGACCATTTGATACAGAGGGGTCCTGTCTACATGGTTTACACTTACTCTTAAGGAAGGCAGTGCGTGTTACCAAACCATATTCTACAAGCAACATACTAAAACACTATAAAGTGTTTTAATTTTTTAGTCCAAACAATACTTAGATTTTTTGTAAATAAATAATTGCTTCATATTTTGCAATAAAATTATCCATGGAAGTGTCATCGCGCTTCCCTTTATTTTCTATGCAGTCCTACAGTGACCGCGCTTAGGCGATTGGCACACTGCACCGCATTACGCAACGGGGTGCGTGAAACGGAGCCAAATTCCCCGCACGGAAGCGCGTTTTTATTAAATTTGTATGTAACAAAAAAAAAACCGACTTCCAAAAAAAACACTACAAACTGAAAAATAACTTTAATTTCGGAAGTCGGTGTCTTAGGGATCAGTATTTTAGTTTTTGCCACCGACTTCCGAAATTAAAGTTATTTTTCAGTTTGTAGTGTTTTTTTTGGAAGTCGGTTTTTTTTTTGTTAAAAAGTTTTTATTTCTCGCTTTTTAGTGGGTCTGTTTATAATTTATCTAAGTTATAATAGCCTAATGTCAACTTGCCCATCGCCTTTTTATAAAATATTCCTTTTCTCGATGCAGGGACGTTAATTGTTGAGGAGTTCTCCTTTTATTAGTTTTTAGATTAGATGCTGATAATCCTGGCTGCAGCATCAGGCCAGACTTATGTCAACATTGCATTTAACTTAAAATTAGTCCTGTTTAAAATGAGCCCAAACACGTTTACGGTGCTGTAATTTCAAGGTTTGTACTTTTTCTGATGCTCCTGGCTTCAGCATCAGGTCTTCGGTGTTCCTCAGTAACAGTACGTTTATCCACACATCGAGCCCTTTTCAATGAGCCTAAACACGATACATCTGCTGTTAGTTGTCGAGGAGTTAGGTAGCAAGTCATGTCATGACCTGATGGTCATGACTTGATGATCATGAGACCAAATGTGGCAAATGCCCTATCAAACATCAAAACAATTTACTAAAACAGTCCTTGCCTGTTCGAGTAACTTCTTACTGTTAAGGAGTTGTACCTTCCATCATCAGCCCAGCTACCTGAGATGGTGACAACCATACACAAATACACAAGATACTTCATAAAATATGCGAAAAACAATAAGTGAGCCTATAAAATTTGAGGGTTGCCCTCGATTTCTCTAAGATTCCATCATCAGATCCTAACTTGGTGACAATGGGACCACCTCAGAACTATCTACTTTCGAACAAAAAAAGAATTTTTGAAAATCCGTCGACAATTGGCGGAGTATTCGATGAACAAACATACAAAAAAAAAAAAAAAAAAAAACATACAAACACCCGAACATAGTACCTCCTCCATTTTGTGAAGTCGGTAAAAAATCACGCGCGTGGGCACGTTTTCTGCGTCCCGCTGCGTAATGCGGTGCAGTGTGCCAATCGCCTTAATAAACTATTCTGCACAGAACAAAAAGGGTTTCGAAAGAACACTTCAGTCAATATGGCATTTTTTGACTTAATATCTAATATTATGACTTCCATAGATAAAAGGAATCCAATATGTGCTATTTACACTGACATGACAAGAGCTTTTGATTTTGTTGATCATAACATCCTACTTTGAAAATTGCACGGCTATGGAATAAGAGGACATATCCTCAAACTCTTAGAATCATACCTCAGTGACAGAATGCAGTGTACAGAAATCTCTAGAATATGCCCAATCAGTAAGATAGAATCTGTATACACATCTGAATTTAGACATGTAAAATATGGTGTGCCTCAAGGCAGTGTAGTGGGATCGTTATTGTTTTTAATATACATTAACGATTTCCCAAGAGCAATAACACACAAAATGGTTCTCTTTGCTGATGATAGCACAGAAATTATTGAGTGTACTAATCCTACTAACTACCAAAATGAAATCAATGGCTCTGTATGTGAAATTATAAAATGGCTTGATAAAAATAATTTAAGAATAAATTTAAGTAAAACTAAAATAATGCATTTCTATCAACGTCGTACAAACCCAACGATTTCCGTTACTTACAACAACTGTTTGATAGAAGAGGCTGAAGAGGTCACTAGTAGTAAGTTTCTAGGTACCTATAACTATCGACAATAGACTCACTTAGAAACTCCATGTAGAAGAACTCCAAAAAAAGTAAATATTGAAACATTATTGACAGCGTATCACCACAGTAATGTATACAGTGTGTTACGTAAAGGGTATGGACATATCAAACACACTGATTCTTTTGGTGATAATGAACTACATGGCAACATTTTTTAATACCTATACCTACATAATTATAAAGTTAAGAAACATTTAACTACAAATCCAAATGCTTCCAATCCAATTGAATTCTACACATCACTAGACCAAGTCAGCTGATCGGTGTCAATAAACTACACACAAAAGAACAACTCGGTAAAAGATTTGTTTCTCCTGGTACTATTTGCTAAATGGGTTCCGCATGTTAGTTTTATTCCACAAAATATTACACATTTGAACACAAATTAGTTACTTGTTTTTTAGTAAAAAAACGTGCTGCCTAGTATGTATCTACGTAATTATTAATACAGTATGAGTATTTTTTTTCTTTCATAAAATCTTTTAAATATCAACTAAAACACTCCTAAAAGCTGTAGCCCAAATTTTCTATGAATTAAATGACTACATGCAGTCATCATCAGTTATCCAACTAAGTTCAATAAATTTTCTATGTCAGCAATAATAACAATTTTCCTGCAAATCTCATAATCATCCTTTTTTGTTTTTTTGACATTGTAACTAACTGAGATAAATGGCTGTCAAAAGTGTGTTAAAACTGCAATAATATTTCGTGGTTTCATTTTCGATACAAATTAAGAGGTAGTCCTTTGACCTACAAGGTAACACTCGCACGCTTTAAGAATTTTATATTTATTTAATATCGATTATTTTTAAATCGATTAAAAACCAGTATCCTACCTCCCCACTATAGGGTACGTAGCCATGACAGTTCATTCTTTTTCCGTGCGAGGCAACGAGCGCACGCGCTCCTACATTCGAGTTGCTAAAAATTATTTTGATTTTCAACGTTCACGATGCTTATAAGATCGTTCGACGAGAAGGTGGAGTATTATTTACAAAAAATGGAAAAATTGAAAGATCAACATCGACGTAAACGTCGGCGTTTAGATTCGTTCTCATCTTTAGATGAAGAAGAAATAGATAATGTTCAAGGTAAGTGGTGTATCCAAAAACATATTATCGCTAAAGAATCGTACAAATACTGTTCAATTAGAAAGTACCTTTTGTTACGATGATTTGCCATAGATTCTAATTAGAACCCGGCAAAATTATGAAACCTACCCGCCATAGATTCTAAAATGAACAAGGCGTAACTATTCATGTTATTTATGCAGGTTATAGATTCAAGTTATGAACTATACCTGTTTACCGTCATTTTATTTTTGACTTACGTAACCTATTGGTCGTTGTTGTTGTCCTCTAGAAGGCGAAACTTCGACGGTGCACCTAACCGAGCCTGACCCGGTTGAAGCGGTGCCATTACCTGATTGGGACGAACATTGTCACATATTTGCTAATTATGTGCAGGGCTGCTGGGTTAATAGTTTAAATCAAACTCGGTGTTACATTGCACGTGAGACAACTTTTATTAAGCGAACCGAATGCGTCATAGACTAAACACAACATAGACAACCATTCTTCTAGAACACAGATTATCATTTATGCAACACTCCTCTCTTCTACTTTTTTTTTTTTAATTTTTAAATTACTACAAATCAAGTCTCTGAACAGGCTTATGAGTACGTGCACTTCTACGCACTTCTGGCTGAACTAGAATAGGAGAGTTAGCAATGTTACTTGGTATTTATTTGTTAATTAACGGCTTATTTACTTCTAATTTCTCCGATTCTTTTTCTTGCTCCAATACACTTTCATTAGGTACACTATAGTTAGGCAAACACTGAGTAACATTCCTGGTGAGTATGCCTTTGTCAGTCTGTACATCATACATAACATTTCCTACTGGTTTTTCAATAACACCATCTAACCATTTTCGAGAGTTATCATATGATGCAATCAGTACTTTATCACCTGGTAAATATTGCTTTACACAGGTTTCTTACAAATCAACTGCCGAGGAATAATTACATCCTTTTTATTAAAGATAAACGTGTACGGAGTTTTCTACCGAACATTAACTCACACGGTGCCTTGCCTGTTGTGGCATGTGGTGCTGTACGATAAGCTAATAGCCATTGCTGTATACTATGATTTAAACAATTTTTATCAAACTTATATGCTAACATGGCCCTTTTGAAGGTTTGAACCCCCCTTTCTGCTAAGCCATTGCTGGCTGGGTGATAAGGTGCAGTACATGTGTGTCCTATATTATTATTCTTACAAAAAGTATTAAACTCTTCAGATGTAAATTGTGGACCATTATCAGTCACCATTTGTTCCGGTAGACCAAATCTAGCAAAAATACTACGTAGACATTTAATTGTACTGCTGGAGGTAATATTGTTCATTTTAACTACTTCTGGCCATTTTGAGTGTGCATCTACAATGATTAACCACATATGCCCTAAAAATGGACCAGCAAAATCAGCATGAATACGTTTCCATGGCTCCTCTGGCCACTCCCATCTATGTAGGTATAGGTTTGGTAGGTGGTAAGTTCCTATTTTGGATACAACCTGCACAATTATTAGTTAATGTTTTTATATCATTTGTGATGTTTGGCCACCAAAAACAACTATTAGCTAAAGATAACATTTTATTAATACCCAAATGACCAGAATGCAGCTCAGTTAGAACTTTATCCTTTAAACTGTCAGGTATAACTACTCTATCCCTCCATAAAATGCAATCTTTGATTATGTATAACTCAGTCTCTTTGCCTTTAAAATTACATAACTCTCTATTATTCACCTTTGGCCAGCCCTCTCTTAAGTAAGTACAAACCTTGCTTAAATTAGGGTCTTTCAGAGTATGTTTGGCAATTTCAGATAAAGTTACAGGTGGGTTATCCAATACAATGCTGTTAATGTTGCCTTCCAGATAAATTTTTTCCTCCTCATTACTATTTTTAATTGGCAACCTAGACGGAAAATCTGCTGCAGCATTATGTTGTGAAGTCCTGTACTTTATATCATAATTATAATTACATAAAATTAATGCCCACCTAGTCATTCTATCTGCATATATACTACCAGCTGTTTTATTTGGATTAAATGTAGATATCAGTGGTTTATGGTCAGTAACTAATGTAAATGTTCTACCTTTTAAATACAAATCAAATTTCTTAACTGCCCATATTGTTGAGGATGGCTATATTTGATGCTCATAAAAATAGAAACACGATCACAGGTTTTGCATATATTTTTTACACACAGAGAGAAAACACACAGCAAAAACATAAGAATCAAACTGATCAAAAAAAGGAAACAATATGAATATAAAAAAGGTTGGTTGCTGGTCGTCAATATGATTATAAAAAAGGTTGGTTGCTGGTCGTCAACATGGCCCCCGACGGTGTGAGGCACCAATTTACTGGCAGGCGACCAGCAACACCACCTTGCGAGTGGGTCGACGCAGCACGCCCCCCTTCGTTGTGACGTCCACCACTCTAACTACTCCGTCCCTCCCCGGGTGCACTGCCGCGATTCGCCCACGGGGCCATTGGTTCCTGGGTAGCGTGCCATCTGCGATAAAAACTAGATCGCCCACCCTTAACGGACGAGCCTCCTGCAACCGCCTCCTGGGTGTGAGCGTGGGCAGGTACTCTCGTACGAAGCGCTGCCAGAAGTGATCTGCCAGCCTCTGCGCCTTTCTCCAGTTAGCACGTCGGATTAAGTCTGCGTCGTCGAAAACATTAATCTCGGGCTCGCTGCTGGAAGTTCCGATTAAGAAAGTGAAGGGTGTCAGGGCATACTCCGCGTCCGCATCCACTGAGACATGTGTCAGGGGTCTTGAGTTCACGATGGACTCCGCCTCTAGGAGCAGGGTGTTTAACACGTCCTCCTTGGGCGTCCTTTCCTTTAAGGTCACGGTGATGGCATTCTTCACCGAGCGGACCAGTCGCTCCCAACAGCCCCCCATAAATGGTGCGGATGGGGGAATGAATCGCCATTCAATTTTTTTGTTAGCGCAGAAATTGAAAAGCTCTGGCATCATCTTTGCTGCGCCGACGAAGGAAGTCCCGTTATCAGAGTAAATCCTGGTCGGGCATCCCCTTCTAGCGATGAATCGTCTGAGTGCCATCAGGGCGGAGTCCGACGATAAACTCTCCACGATCTCCAAATGCACGGCTCGCACCGTCATGCATGTAAAGAGTGCTATCCATCTCTTGGCGGTGCGTCTGCCAATAGAGACGCTCAGGGGACCAAAATAATCTAACCCTACGTGGGTGAAAGGGCGCTGGTGATGTGCTAACCTGGCATCTGGCAAATCTCCCTCTGGAGGTAATTCCGGCTTAGCCTTCCGATTACGGCAAAACTGGCATCTCTGAGAAATTCCTCTGACAGCTGGTCTGAGGCTTAAAACGTAAAACTTCTGGCGCAGTTCATTGACCACTAACTCATTATGTCCGTGGGCGTACCTGGCGTGATAGGAGCTTATCAGCAGCTTGACAATAGGGTGTCGGCCATCTAGGACAATCGGGCGTGACTCTACATGCTCTGCGACGGCGGCAGTGCGACCAGAATGTTGAGGATGGCTATATTTGATGCTCATAAAAATAGAAACACGATCACAGGTTTTGCATATATTTTTTACACACAGAGAGAAAAACACCCAGCAAAAACATAAGAATCAAACTGATCAAAAAAAGGAAACAATATGAATATAAAAAAGGTTGGTTGCTGGTCGTCAATATGATTATAAAAAAGGTTGGTTGCTGGTCGTCAACACATATAATGGCTAAGGCTTCTTTATCTATTTGTGAATATTTTACTTCTGCTTCATTGAGAGTTCTGCTTGCAAAAGCAATAGGGCGTTCAACAATATTATTACCTAACCCAATTTCATAAGCTAAACAAGCTCCTAACCCATACTTGGAAGCATCACAGCTCAGTACATCTGGTAGCTTTGGATTATAATGAACTAGCTGACCCGGCAAACGTTGTTTTGCTCCTACACTACTCCTACCCAACTCCTACCCTACTCCCACACTACTCCTACCCTACTCCTACACTACTCCTACCCTACTTCTACCCTACTCCTACCCTACTCCTACCCTACTCCTACACTACTCCTACCCTACTCCTACACTACTCCTACACTACTCCTACCCTACTCCTACACTACTCCTACCCTACTCCTACCCTACTCCTACACTACTCCTACCCTACTCCTACACTACTCCTACACTACTCCTACCCCTACCCTACCCTACTCCTACCCTACTCCTACACTACTCCTACACTACTCCTACCCTACTTCTACCCTACCCCTACCCTACCCTACTCCTACCCTACTCCTACACTACTCCTACCCTACTCCTACACTACTCCTACCCTACTCCTACACTACTCCTACCCTACTCCTACACTACTCCTACACTACTCCTACCCTACTTCTACCCTACTCCTACCCTACTCCTACCCTACTCCTACTATAAAAAAAAAAAAATTAATAAAAAAAAAAAAGTATCCTATGTCCGTCTCCTGGTCCTAAGCTACCTCCCCACCAATTTTCAGCCAAATCGGTTCAGCCGTTCTCGAGTTATAAGTGGTGTAACTAACAGACTTTCTTTTATATATATAGATTAATACTTGATCTGATACAATAGCTTTCTTGGCCCATTCATACGCTAATTCTTGTTGCTTGGACCATTTTTCTGAATTCTTTAATAATGTATATAAAGGTTTTAAATTTTCAGCGGCATTCTTTAGAAATTTATGATAAAAATTAATAGTGCCAAGGAAACTACGTAATTCTTTAATGATTTTAAACAATATATTTTTATTAATACCTAATTATCTTACAATTTAACTCTAAAATATACATATTATATAGTATATACAAGTATATAAAAAAAAGAAGGGAAAAGAAAAAGAGAGGAGCTCATTGGGCATCAAAAAATTCGTCCGCATCGCTGTCAATGGCATAAGTGCCCAAAAGGCTGGCAGCATTACCACGTTGGATGGCAATGCTTATTCTTTGGGCTAAAAATAGGCCAGCCCTCTGGTCACGTGATGAGTCAACCAACCGCTTGGCGATGTCCCGATATATTTGATGAGCACTCGGACCCCAAGGCCCTAGTGTTTCAACCCCAAACGGCTCAAACATATAGCTCCCAATAAGGTTGTTATATTTGCGCCGTTTGAGGTTTTCTGCTCCTGCAGCAGCCGCCCCAGCACAGCCCACCGTGCTAGGAAGATGGGATGGCGCGAGGGTGTCGACACAGGTAGCATCCCACACCAAAGGCCTACCCAACTTCCAAGGCATTATGGTCATTCCATCTGGCCTCTTCCCATCGTCGCGTGCCAAGCCATTGGGTTCTAAAACAGCTGGCACCCCGGCGGTGACAAGAGCCCGACGGATGATGTCGTTAATGCTGGCGTGCCGTGCCATCCGACCAGCGCTCTTGCTGCAGGATAGGCCATGGTGTCCGAGGCAGTCGACTGCTTCACCGCATTGACAGCGATGTGGAGCTCCGCAAGGAGCACCCAGACGCAAACATGTAGCGAGCCGGAATGTGGTGTCACCCAGCATAGTGCCTATGTTGGGTGACGGTAGCGCCTGAAGCCAGAGGCCCGACTCCCATTCACCCACAGCCAGCAGGCGGGCTCGCTCAGCAGTATTGGTGGACGTATTAATAAGTTTATTCCGTACCAACCTGCAGAGCGGCTCATCCCACTGTCTCTGGGAAGACGGGTTCTCGGGCTGAACCGTGTCCGGGCAAGCCATTTTCCAGGCGTTCACTGCATCGGTCAAACACGGCACTTCAGAGTCAACCTGAGCAGGAATCAAAATTCGTGTGGTTAACTTTTCTGTGCTGTGGACCGAGGATAGGAACGCCGGTAGGCTTACGCTAGAAATTTTGCGGACGCCGAGCCCACCAAAACGAATGGGTAGTGAGGCTTGCAGCCACGCGCGGTCGTCCAAAGCCACATTTAAAATGGATGTAAGAGTACTGCGAATAATATGGTCAATTTTGTCCAAAAGATGTGGCTGCTTCCATAAAGAGGAAGAGCGGAGAAAATACATAAAATTTGGACCGAAACAACAATATCTGATAAGGGTGAAAGCCGAATGTAAATTAATTTTAGAAAGCCTATCCGAAATATCGTTAAAATGTTAAATTTTTTCGTCGACGAATGGTGAAAAACTGTCTTCTAAAATTGGGGAACCTAGGAGGTGCAATGAACTTTTTTCCAAAACTTTGATGTCTGGGGCTATTAAATTGAATTTCTGTATAGTTGATTGTCTGTCAGTATTGTCACAAATGTAAATTTCACATTTTGAGTTGTTGAGGTCAAGGCCGATAGATTGGAACTGCTGCTTAAGGAATTGAAAATCTTTTAAAACGGTATCCACGTCACCTCCCAATGTTCCATCATCTAAATACCACACATTGAATTTTGAATTTAGTTGTTGTATTATGGGATGGATAGCCAAACTGAAAATGACTGGCCCGAGTGGATCACCTTGTTGGCATCCGACTGCAGATTCTAAAACGTTGTCTTTATATAATAATTTTGATGGGTGCCTGTAGCACTGCCACATGAAACCATAAATTTCTGGTAACTCCTTTTTTACTTCAGCCAACAAAGTGTCCCTGTTGACAGAGTTGAAAGCGTTCTTAACGTCAACCTTGAGGATGACCTCACCTTTATTGGCATTTAAAAAACTAGATAGGGCATGTACGGCAGCCTCACAGCCCCCTTTGGAACCAAAGCCAAGCTGTAGGGGCTGGAATTTGTTTGACAAAATGTCGCCGTATAATTTGCAGCATATTTTGGCTGCCGTACGCCTGTAGGTGCACCCAACGGCAATGGGACGAATGCCGCCGTCTCTCTTGCGCAGGGCGCATAAATTGGCACCGTACAAGACATCGACGACGCCATCATTCACACCGCCGTTGAGCATCAGATTAATTAGAGCCGCAAGCTCCTTCAAAAGCGACTCACCAGCTTCCCCGGCGCCTGAACTTAATAAATCTTTTAAATGCTGAGGAGTTAGGCCGTCGAGGCCGCCGGCGGAACCACTTCGGAAGGAGCTCACGGCTGCAATCAGCTGGGGGGCAGTAACATTAAAAGCCGTTGAATCCGGAACGAGAGGGAGGGGGGGGTTGGGAAAGGTGAGACCATCCGCAGGCGCTGGATGTTTACTCTCCAGGGCTGATAGGGTTTCTGGAGAGTAGGGCGCCACCACATCACTACTGAAAAGTAGCCTGGCCGCTCCCCTGATATCACCTTCGCTTAATTTGGATTCTACATGTGAACATAACCCTCTTCCTGAAAGGTTATTGAAAACAGGAAATTTTGGATCCAATTCTTTAATATTTTTAGGTTGTGGCGCTTCCAATATGGCCTTGATGTGCCCTGGTGTCTTGTGGATGCCTTCCTTATCGATCACATGCCCGCAATATTCTAATTGTGGGGACATCAACACCGTTTTCTCTTTATTTACTTTAATATTTAAATTTTTAAGTTTTTAAAATATACATTCTAAAGTTTTTAAATGGCAATTCACATCACTACTTGCAACTAAAATATCGTCAATGAAACAATATACATTTGGCATATTAAAGTGTTCATCCATAAAATCTTGCCATTCCTGTGGAGCAGGTGACATACCGAACATCATGAACGTTGGTCTATACAACCCCCATGGTGTGATAATTGTCATAAGCTTTTGTGCCTCCTCATCCATTCGCCTGTTCATGTATGCCTTTCTTAAATCAATTTTACTAAATACTGTTTTAACCTTTTGATCGTCTTTATTTAATTTTGCAAAAATGTCTTCAATGAAAGGGATTGGATGATTTGGTACCTCCAAAAATGGATTTATTGTTACCTTGTAATCCCCACAGATTCTTATATTATGAGGTCCTTTAATGATGGTCACTATGGGTGTAGCCCATGTGCCTGTTTCTTTATTTGTCACTCTACATTTTACCTTCGGTACATAACTTGTCAATCTCCTTTTTAACTAAGTTTTCTACAGCATAAGCTATTCTTCTTGGTTTACATGCAATGGGTTTAATATTTGCTTCTTTTAATTTTAAGGTGCCTACAGTACCTTTAATTTCGCCTGGTAACCCTGAAAATATGTCACTATATTTTTCTACTAAATTGTTAAGTTTAATTTGTGAATCTTGGTGAATAATTAAATTGCACTGTTTTATACAAGTTTGCCAATCAATTTTCATAGCACTCAGCCAATCCCTACCTAACAAAGGCTTTTTCCCTTCTTGGACAATAATCAATGTTGCTAAGTATTCTTCATTTTTTATTTTAATATTTACATTTGTCTTACCCAATACAGTGATATTGTTACCACCATAACCTGATAGCTTTAGATTACATGGAAATAATTTTAAATTAGGAAAGGATGCTATGAACATAGATTCAGGCATTAACGTGACATCTGATCCACAATCAATTTCAAATGATATTTTTACATTGTTAATTTTTAAAGTTATATACCATGGACTTGGACGCTTCTCATCTATTGATACCACTTTGTTAATATTAACTTGACTCTCTGTTTCCTGAAATAAACTGGACAAATCACAACTATCACACACAGATTCACTATTGTATTGTACTTCGCTAACTTGCATGACAGAAAATTCTTCATCGTTTGTAATTTCATGGACCTTTTTGGGTTTGAAAGTTTTGTTATTGTTTGCTTTGCAAACACTTGCCATATGCCCCTTCTTGTGGCATTTAAAACATTCTTCTTCTTTAAATTTGCATTGGGGTTTTACATGCCCCATCTTCCCGCAGTAATGACATTTAATGCTCACATGATTTTCACAAACTTTTTGTATATCTGAGCTTTCTTGCCCAGGGCCTGCAGTCTCGACATAGATAGCGATCGCTTTACGACCGAATTCGGTCGCAAAGTCCTATCGATCCGGATTTAGCGATATTTGGTAGTCTCGACTCTCAGAGTTATCGATTGTCATCGGTATTGTACCGAAGTTTGTCGCAAACTTTACGATTTTCGTTATGTTTACGAATATATTTTGCGAGCATTTTTGACAGCCCGCTAAGTGGGATATCGATCGTAAACTATTATTTTGGGTGTTTGTAAGTAATTATAAAGAAAAATAATGCGAAATGGGCGTACCTATTCAGTGTGTCTGTACCGATGGGTCTTTTAAGGCCACCTATTTATAGATTCCGAACCAAAGAGATTTAAGATAGGTACATTAATGTCTTTGTTCCGAACATACTACGTGCGAACGAGTCTCGCCGACAATCACCACATTAGCCCTCTAATGTGGTGATTGTCGGCGAGGCTCGGCGAGCCAAAGACATACCTACCTAAATTAAATCTTTTTGAAGGGAGCGAAGCGTCCTATATTTGTATCATTATCTGCCTAGCCTTTTCCCAACTATGTTGGGGTCGGCTTCCAGTCTAACCGGACAGCTGAATGCCAGTATTTTATTACCTAATATGTATAAGTAAATAAATAACCTCAAGCAAATAATGTTTTCAACTTTATTAAGGCGAAAGCGCCAGGGTAGCCCGCGAAATTCAATTTTTTTTAGGTTTTTTGCAATTTGCTGGTCAGTATTAAGTTGTACGTTGATTAAAATATGATTCGCGGCCGTAACAAATATGTATTTACAGAATTATATTCATTAAAGTCATCAACACAACTCTATAAGACCATGTAATCCCCAAGAATGACTATTTCACGAAATCTTGACATTTGGGGATTACATGGTCTTGTGAGATATACTGAAACCTTGGCTATCTATGAAAAATTATTAAGAAAATACAAAAATACCATTGAAAATTTATAGTTTCCATGACAACAAATAAACTAGACCATAATGATTTGACACTTGACATGTTTGGCATTAGGAGAATAATGTTGCAAGGCGGTAGATTTGAATGTCCTCACATATTTAACAAGTTACTAAAATTCTTTGAAATAGTTATTGCTACATATTAGTTTCCATGAAAAATAGTATTTTAAAGATATGGTTTACATATTTACTATACAATTTTCAAGAAAAATAATTATTTTTATTAAATCATGTTCTCTAATCTTCCCAGTATTCAAGGAGATTTAGTTACGGCCAATAATTGTCATTGAAATAACCGAACTATGAATACGTTTTTCGCTAGCCTACCGACATCGCTAAGTCAAGTTATTTTACGATTTTGCTCGGTATCTCGGATGTAGAGACTTGAGTTTGTCGTAAGGATCGTTACGGCAAGCGATTTTTTTCGGTATTATTTTGCGATCGTTAGTTTGCGACAGCGTCGCTATCTATGTCGAGACTGCAGGCCCAGAGCTGCCAGCAGTTATTAATTTTGCTCCCTTCTCTGCCAGCTCCATACTCATTGCTATCTCCACTGCTTTAGTAAATGTTAAATTTTCTTCACCAAATAATCTTTTTACTATGCCTTCACTCTTTAATCCATGCACGAATTTATCTCTCAGACATCTTTCTAAATGTGTGGTGAAGTTGCACGTCTGTGCTAATTTCTATAACGCCGCTACAAACTCACAGATTGACTCGTCTGCCAACTGTTCACGTTTCATGAACTTGTATGTTTCTGCTTTTGATTGTTGTGGCTCTAAATGTTTTTCGACAAGATCCACTAATTCAGTGTACGTTTTATCCTGTGGTGTTTTAGGGAAACAGAGTTCTGATAGTAACGTGACCATGTCAAAACCTATAAACGAGATTAAATATTGCGACCACTTCGTTTCATCCACCTCGTGGATCTTCATTTTGTTTTCAAACACCTGTTTGTACACCTTAAATGAGCATTTTGCAGCTGAAAACTCAGGCAGTGAGAGCCCAGCAGCCGCCATTTTGATAAATTTCGCCCGACACACGTGACAAAACGAAATTATTTTAATAGCTTACTTGTAGTTTACGGACGTAACACGTAAACTGGTTTTCTTTTTATCCTCGTCGCCACTGTCTCATATTTGCTAATTATGTGCAGGGCTGCTGGGTTAATAGTTTAAATCAAACTCGGTGTTACATTGCACATGAGACAACTTTTATTAAGCGAACCGAATGCGTCATAGACTAAACACAACATAGACAATAATTCTTCTAGAACACAGATTATCATTTATGCAACAAACATGCTATCGCCACTGCGTCACCGACAATGGATGAACGCAATACACAAAATGATGTACCACTGCCACCGCCACCAGCACCGGCACCGGCACCGGCTGCGGCGCCATTGGAGGCCGAGACTTGTCCACCTCTTGACCCAGAAATTCTATCCGCCCTGGGTGAGGCCACAGATTCGGGACCAACGTGGGGTCAAGAGATACATAATAATTTAACCCAGCTCTGGCTCCCATTGTTAAAAACCGGTATGGACAAGGAAGTTAGAGAAAAGGTATTAAAACAGTACCTTATTCCCAGCAATTGCACTTTATTGCAAGCCCCTAAACTCAACATTGAGATATCGGCGGCAGTTATAGAGAATTGAGAAATGGTCAGATTGCGTGACAAAAAAGTCGAAGCTATGCAACAACAACTTGGCGCAGGGATCACAGCTATCAGCCGGGCTATGTCGACATTGTTGACAAGCGACAATAAAATAGATGCGATTAAAATGCTCAGTGACGGTTGTCGCATTCTATGTGATTTGCATCATCATGAAACCCAGGCTAGGATCAAAATGATCACACCAGGACTAGCGAAACCCTTTTTGAACGTCATTCAAGAAAGTGAACGTGACGAAACGTTGTTCGGTGTCAGTCTGCCAGAGAAAATTAAAGCTTCTAAGACTATTGAGAAGCAGGGACTGCAGATCAAAAAGACAGGGCCTCCGCCGAGGTCTAATCCTGTTGCTTCCAGCACTAGTGCGGCCCGTCAACCATACCAGGGAAACTGGACCGGGCCTCCTCGATACTCGACTCACAGGGGGGGGCGAGGAGGCCACAGGAATTGGGCACAACCCAAGGCGTACCAGAGCAACTCACGTGCCCCACCACATCCTTAATACAGGTACATGCGGGTCGCGTTCAATTTTTCTATAATTGTTGGCTTAACATTACAGATAATGTTAATATTCTTAGCTGGGTTCTGAATGGAGTACCTATTCCGTTTATAACCAAACCTTATCAATCAAATGTACCGCGACTATCGTGGTCATCAAAAGAACAGCATGAAATGTACATGGCTATCGATAATTTACTTAAACTAGGTGCTATTTCACAAGTTTTGGCCCCTAAGCCTAATGGTACTAAAAGGTTTATTTTGAATCTAAAATTATTAAATCGTTTTATACCAAAGACCCATTTTAAAATGGAGGATTACCGGACTGCCTGCAAGTTATTACAAAACAACTGGTTTTTGACAACTATTGACTTAAAGGAATCATACTTACTTATACCTATCGATACAAAATCTCGAAAATACCTTCGATTCCAGTACATCGCACCAAATTCAAATGAAACTTTAACGTACGAATTTAGTGCTTTATGTTATGGCCTAGGGATAGCACCTAGGTGTTTTACTAAGATAGTCAGAGAAGTCGTAGCACACTTACGTAGTCGTGGTCACAAATCGGTCTGCTATCTTGACGACATTTGTTGCTTAGCTAAGAGCTATGATGAATGCCTTCGTAATGTTCAAGAGACGATAGCATTGTTTGAGTGTTTAGGGTTCGTAATAAATTACGATACAAGCCAATTACAGCCACAAAAAAAAGTGTGCAAATTTTTTGGATTTATATAATAACTAGCTGCTGCCCGCGACGTCGTCTGCGTGAAGGCTCTACAGCACCAAAAACACCTAAGATGCCAGTGTCGCTATAGCATTATAAAGTAAACAACTTTTAAAATAGAATTAAAATATAAGTTTTTTTTTGCTAGCGAAGCAAGTGAAAAGAGTTATATGGGAATCCTGCTGAGTTCAGTCATAAGAGGTGACTGAAGGAAATAGAGAAAATAATGCAGGAATACATTGTAGGACACAAAAGAGTAAAAATACGTTCAAAGGTATCATATATACCTTACAACACTTCCCTATAAACTACGTTGGTAGTTATGCTGCCAGGAGCCAAAATGTGTGATGACGCGGGAGCAAGCGACGACGTACAGTTGCCCGTGTGAGAAGCAACTCGTCCTGACGTCGACACCCACTGCCCTCAGTGTCTGCCCCTGCGACTTATTGATGGTCATCGCGAAGCAAACACTCACGGGGAGCTGTACGCGCTTGAACTGGAACGGGAAGTTATGAGGTATGAGGGGAATGCGTGGTATAAATACTGCCTCGCCGACGCCATAACCCGTAAGAATTTCCGCCTCAATGGTGTGTCTGTGGAGCGAGATGACTTTAAGGCGGGTCCCGTTACACAACTTCGGAGGAGATAGGTTCCGAAGAAGCATAACCGGGACACCGCTTCAGCTTGAATGCGCTGGAAGTCCACTTGCTGACAGGGAATTCAGAAATTCCACGGGATAATGTGTGGCGTCATCTTGCTTGACAACAGTGTTTATCGAGGTGTAGACCACTTCATTCCCCTCAATTTCCGAGAGAATGCATTCGTTAATTGCTGCAGCCTGATCATTTTTGGGCGTCAAAATGGCCCGCTCACACACCCAAGAATTCTGCTGGTGCGGTATACGACTGAATGTCCCCGTACACACAGCAAATGAGTTCTTATAAGCTGGAAACCACTCTACCGAGAGACTCTGGAAGCACCACCTGTCTACCTCTCTCTTCTGGTAGAGTGCCTTCGCCAAGACTTAGAAGGACATCGGAGAATTCTTGAGCGCGTGCATTGCCGCCAAGCCGAGCTCTCATATTAATGGTCAAGCGCAGCGTACGAACTCGTGACCACAACGAAGATCGTTTCAACGAAGCATTCACCTCGTCAGCCCTCGATCCTCGGCCATCGTACACTCATCCCATACGATCAGAGAGCAATCCTTGAGCACGTGTCCCTTATCGCTGTTACGTGACACACCACAAACAGGCGTTTCGGCGCTCTCTAAATCGATGGGAATTTTAAACATGGCATGTGCTGTCTTGCAGTCCCGGAAGCAGTGTGGCAGCGATTCCCGACGAAGCTGCAGCAATAGCAATTTTGCCTTGCCTCCTGACCTCTGCAAGCATGCCAGTGGTAACAAATGTTTTTCCTGTACCACCAGGAGCATCCAAGAAAAACATTTTACCCTGGTTTTGCCAAACGCTTTCAAGGACGGTGTCATAAATTTGTTTTTGCTCTGAAGAGAACAAAGCGACATGGTCATTTCGTATGGTGGTCATTTCGCCGTCTCCGACTTCGTCTCCAGTAGCACGCCTCAAAGCTCGTAGAAAATCTTCAGACAGATGATGGCGATACTTCTCCCACAAAGCTACCGGGTTCGCGACTCCACAAAACACCAAGATGACGGCAAACAGATGACGCATGCGGCTGGGACTGTCACTGACGCTCGCCTCCGCGAGGGTGTCAGCCCAATTTTGGTCACCGTCGAGAAGGTGACGTGCTACGCAGGCTGCGCGGTAAGTGGGAAACTCCACGCCATCAAATGTCCTCAGAAAGGCGAAAGACTTTGCCTCGGACAGTGTGAAGTAACAACCGCAGAAAATCGCATTCGCCATTATTCGGATGCACGGTATAATTTAAGTTTATAATTAGGTATACGACATGAAAATATATTAATTACCAAGCAATAATCACACAGATAAATACCGAACAAAAGTATTAACAGTCAATGTTTATTTTGTACTAACAACATGAAATTGATGAAGAAATGATCATCATCAATGAACATAACTTTTTTGTAATACTTAACACCGCATTTTTTTTAAATTGTCTTCCTCAACTCGGCTCAAGATTTTGAGGGTTTTGTTGGAACTTGAATTTGTCAAAACGAACTATACGATACAACTTTTATGAAGAAAATGCACATTACCATCTATGAATTTTAAGAATAACTACTAACCTCACCAACATGATCAAATTTAAACTATTAATTTCCAAAAAGTGTTGACATGTAACTTGATTTGATTTTTATGAAATCTCATAGATGGCGCTGCTTCAAAATTGTCTTATACTACTAACATTCATTAAACATGTTTCTCTGCCCAAGTTACTTGAATGGCGTAAAAGTTTTTATAGTGTAAAGCTAGATTCTATAATAGCATGACTTACTCAAAAACAACATTTAAAATTATGCGTCGTTAGATTACACGCTGTCACAGAATGCGTAAGAAAAATAAAGATTCACAGCTCCTCCTCGTAGGTGATAGCGTGATAATATGTAGCCTATATGTTGACCCGACCTCTTAGTAATATTCATGCAAAATTTGAAGTAAATCCATGCAGTACTTTTTGAGTTTAGCCCGGACATATATACAGACAAACAGACAAAAATTCTAAAAACTATATTTTTGGCTTCGATATCGATTGTAGATCACGCCCCAAGTATTTTTTTTTTATATATTCTATGTACAGTTTTGCCTTTCCTACGATTTTATTATATATGTTTATATTATTTATTTAAACATTATCATTATTTTTTTTTTTAATAACACAGACATAAGGATCAGAATTATTTCGTCATAAAGGCAAGCCTTTACGACGTGATTAAACACATAATAATGTTTTAAAGATAACAATATGATTTCGTTAGTACTATATCGCGCCAATAGATGTCGTTACATGTTTCCACTTATTGCAATAAAAATTGTTATAGAATGCTTTAAATTGATTATATCTTGTGATAGACTGAAGCGATTGCGATGAAACAAAGACTAATCACTGCTCCGAGTTCTACACTATATTTGAGTATAAATATGAACCATATTGGTTTGGTACTTTTTACGTTGAGCCTGTTCAAAATCTGTCACATCCAAACAGACAAACAGACAAAAATTCCAAAAATTGAAGAAATGGCATCTGTTGGTTATCCTATAACAGCCCAACTATTTTTTATTTTTTTATTTTCAATGTACAGAAACGCCTCGTCTACAGATTTATTATATGTATAGATATGGGGATCCTGCCGTTTTGCCGAAAAGATTTTGCCAAAATTTCACTACCCAAACACATTTTCGCAACCTTTTATTATACCAATGCAATGTTTGGAATAATTTTCATTTGGTCAAATTTTTACTTGGCAGAATATTATTAAGGATCAAAGTCAAAGTCAAATCATTTATTTCAAATAGGCACATTAAAGGCACTTTTGAACGTCAAAAACGTTAATGTCATTTGGGCATTTGGTCTTTAATCAAATGATTTATTACGGCAAACAATCTGTAGACAATAAACGTTTGGTCAAACGATTTGTTATGACAAAAAATATAAAGGCATAAATAAGATTTTTTGAGTTTTTTTTTTTTTTTGGGAATTAAATAATTAAAAAATACAATTTTATTTTAAAATAATCATTTATTTAATACAAAGTATTTGTAACTTACTATTTAAATTTTTTTGCAATGGACATTATCGAGAACCGAATTAGTTACGAGGTTAATTATTAAAAAAAAAAATGCTTAGGTTAGGTTAGGTTAAAACTGTGACCTCCTACGCACGAGCCGAGCGAGCGAAGCGAGCGGTGCCGCGGCAGCGGCCGGCGAGTGCCAGAAACGACTAGATTATATAGAAAAAAGCAATTATGGAAAAAAGAGATTTTTTTTAGCAGGCTATCGAGAACCGAATAAGTTAGACGAGGTTAATTATTTAAAAAAAATGCTTAGGTTAGGTTAAAACTGTGACCTCCTACGCACGAGCCGAGCGAGCGAAGCGAGCGGTGCCGCGGCAGCGGCCGGCGAGTGCCAGAAACGACTAGACTATATAGAAAAAAAAAATGGAAAAAAAGTCTACCCGAAACTGAACTAGTTAGACGAGATTAATTATTTTAAAAAATACTACCAGAATACTTAATATTATTATTACCTGTTTAGAATTTGTCCCAAGTGGAAAAAACACCCTTGTAATAAAACGTCTTCACAGTTAGATCTTATGCTTGAAATGGCTGCCTTAAAACTGCGAAAACTGACGATACTAAATATTTGGCAAATGTAATTTTGCGTAAAATGAGTTATTCCAACTGAAATATTTGACTAAATAAAAATTGTTAAAAGCACTAGTTGGTAAACAAGTTATTGTTTAAACGTTCACTTGCCAAACATTAGGTTTGGGTTACAATTATTTGTGAAGAGAGTTTTTTGCTAAGTAATAATTTAGCAAATGAAATTATGCGGAAAATTGTTTGGGAAGTGATAATTTGGCAAAATCTTTTCGGCAAAACAAGGGAGACCCAATAATATGATACCACTCAAATGACCCTTTCGTTACCTTTAGAAAAACGTAATAAGATAGCCTGTATGGTTCAAAGATTTGCGAAATTACCCATTGGGGTCTCCCTTGTTTTGCCACCAAGCAACCAAGATAAAAAATATCAAGTAAGAAATTTAAAAAAAAAACGGAAAGACATTTTTCAATAGGTAACAAACAAATATTATAAATTTTTTCTATGAACTATCTGTCAGGGGGCTTAAAAAGGCCACTTTGGAGAATCATAAAAGGATAACATTATGGATTATATAATATGGCGAAGACAGTCCGTGTTTTTCTGTTTTTCGCTGCACTACGTAGGTACTTTCAAAGAGATTGGGATTGGATTTGGATTGAATTGATTGGTATTTTAGCACAGACAAAAAAAAAACTGAAAAATGCTTCACCAATGGGATTTGACAGTTAACTGTCCATTATGTTATCCTTTTATGATTCTGCCAGTGTCTTTTTTAGGCCCCCTGAAGTTTTTGCCAAAGCTGGTGCAAGCTAAAACTCAAAATTTCTATGTTGATATTGCAAGCTAAAACTCAACATTTCTATGTTGATATTTTTAGATTCGCAGATGCTACTGGGTTCACAATACTTAGAAACCAGCCGACTACCGCAATAAAATATACTTGCTCAGAATTGCGTATTGCAACCTGGAACGTCCGTGGGGCCTCAAAACCGACCAAAAAAGATAAAATTGACGCTGAACTCTCAATTAGGGGCATTCATGCAGCCTGCATACAAGAAACAGGTATGAACTCTGGAACATACTACTCTACACACTACGAATGGCACCTCTATGGAACCTCAGGTAAAACACACCGGGGACTTGCAATTCTAATCAGAAATGATGCCCAAATTGAACTAGTCAACAGAAAAAAGGATACAGACGTGATGTCAGCTACTCTTAAAGTTAACAGGGGAAACGACAAGCCTGCTCAACTGTATATAATCAACTCTCACATCAACAGTTGTACATCTATAGCAAACAGATCCTTCACAGGCTTATTAAACTTGATCAGACAAAACCAAGGAAATGTACCTTAATAATTCTTGGCGACTTCAACGCTCATATTGGTCGACATGATACAAAAAGTTTCCAACGCAAAGGACTGATCCACCAAAACTTACACCATGACTTTTCTAACTACAACGGGGAAATGTTAATGGATATAGCCAACAGGGAAAAACTGCAAATAGAAACTACAAAAGCGAGATCATCATGCAGGATAACATGGTCAAAGGGCACTCAGAAATCTCAATTGGATCACATTATAACGCCACATGCAACAGAGAAACTCTTCGAACTTATTAAAGGCGAATGGGCCGCTAGGGGCACTTCCGACCATAAAATAATCTGGGGTCGGCTAAGAACAAACCGAACTTCAAACAAAAAAGAAAACACCAAACACAGGTAAAAGAACTTATGTGCTTGCCCTCGACATAGAAAAGGCCTTTAACAATGTCGACCTTAATGCACTGAGGGATATCCTATTACAACGAACCAACAAATCGCTAACCAACAGGATAATCAAGGTATGCTTGAATGAACGAACATGCATCAAATGGTGTGGACAGCAAAGCAGTTGGATTATCAAAGGCAAGGGAGTCAAACAAGGTTGCCCTCTGTCCCCTCGCCTGTTTACACTGGTCATCGACAAAGTCCTTAGAACCCTCGAAGAGGAAACCCAATTAATAAAACTCGACCAGGATCGCGAAATCTCACTCCCCCTAGTACAGTCAACAGCAAAAGTAGATGATCAAAATCAGAAATTCAATATTAGTGAACGAAGTTCGCGTCAGAACTGTGTGGCGTCGAAGTGATTCAAAAGTATGTGATTGTAAATTATACCAAACATTAACTACTAGTTCAGCTGCCATATATTCGTGATCAGTTTTGACTCCAAAAGTTATAAACTAAATTCGCATCAAAACTAAGAAGTGAAAAAAAAATTCAAAACTACTGAACAGTTAAAATCAAAAATTAAATGATGAAACTGAGGCCACGTAATCATGAGGCAAATAATTCATCCATACTTATTTTTTAATTAACCCAGTAATTTAATTTGTTATGTTTTACGGAAAAACAGCTGAATTGGATAAAAATTTGCATATTTAATATATGCCAAATTTCATCCAATTGAACCCCTAAAAAAGCATAATTATGTTCATTAATAAAAACTTTTTTTTTTAAAAAAACAACAACCGACTTCCAAAAAAAAACACTACAAAGTGTCAGTTTCACTTTTTAGTGGGTCAATTTATAATTTATCTAAGTTACAATAGCCCAATGACAACTGCTCATCACCTTTTACAACATATTGCTTTTCCCGATGCAGGGAATTGTTGAGGAGTTTTCCTAGTAAGAACCAGGAGAACTGGAGCTCCATGGTGAAGGCATCATCACCACTATGCATTTTGACGAGCATAAATTACTTCGCAACCATATTAAAGTAATCGAATTGCAACCCGTGAAATACTTAGGTATAATTGAGTAGATCCGATGCCCATCTGTGGTCTTTGTCTTTCCGAGAGCGAATGCACGAATTACTATAAAAAATACCCAAATCACTATAGAAATTAAAATAAAATTTGAGGGTTTCCCTCGATTTCTATGAGTTCCTTCATCAGATTCTGACTCGGTGACAATGGGACCACATCGAGCGTATACCCTTTCAAACAAAAAAAGAATTTTGCAAATCCGTCTGTAATAAAAAAAATATATATAGGGTGACTGGTAATTAGTGACCGATACTTAAACACGTGATTTTACTCATCATTATGAACAACTTTTACTATGGGACCAAACCCGAAATCGCGAAAAAAAAATCAGTCAAAATGTGGGGATCAGCTGATTTTTTTTTCGCGATTTCAGGTATATATATAAACTATATATATAAACATCCGAATTGATAACCTCCTCCTTTTTCAAAAGTCGGTTAAAAATCATATACTTAATTGAAAAACTTTACTATTTTAATTGTTTTTTTTTGTAACTACTGTCAAATGTTTAAAAGTAGCTGATGTGATACAAAACGATAATTCAATAAATATTATTATCTTTGCATGTTAGTGAATTTTTGTCAATGTTCAAAAGTAGCTGATGTGACACAAAACGATAATTCAATCAATATTATTATCTTGGCATGTTAATGAATTTATGTCAATGTTCAAAAGTAGCTGATGTGACACAAAACGATAATTCAATAAATATTATTATCTTGGCATGTTAGTGAATTTTTGTCAATGTTCAAAAGTAGCTGATGTGACACAAAACGATAATTCAATAAATATTATTATCTTTGCATGTTAGTGAATTTTTGTCAGTGTTCAAAAGTAGCTGATGTGGCACAAAACGATAATTCAATAAATATTATTATCTTGGCATGTTAGTGAATTTTTGTCAATGTTCAAAAGTAGCTGATGCGATTCAAAATCATAACTCAATGATTGCTTTTGCCCAGTCGGCTACAATATATTAAAACCGGAAGGTAGATTGATATTTTTATCTTTAGGGCATTAACAACTTTTAGTGACTTGTTGCGCTTTTGTCGCACTGTTAGCGTTAAGTGCGTCTGTTATCTATTACATTGATTTATTATAGCCAAGAACTAATAGATTATAATAGTTTTAATATAATCCTGAATATTATATACCTACCCTTCCCAGGGTTCAAAATTAGTATACTAAAGCAGATTTCCGTTAAAAACGTAAGAAAATTATATTTCTTGAACATTTATAATATTTGAATGTATGAATTATTTAGTAATCAATAAATTTTCAATAATATTACTAATTAATAATAATAGCAATATTTATTCATATAATTTTTTTATTTTTGTCCTCTGCTCCTTGCTTCGTGCCGTTTTTCCGTAAAACATAACAAATGAAAAACAGCTGAATTGAATAAAAATTTGCATATTTAATATATGCCAAATTTCATCCAATTGAACCCCTAATTTTTTAGGGGTTCAATTGGATGAAATTTGGCATATATTCATTAGTAAAAACTTTTTTACAAAAAAAAAACAACAACCATCTTCCAAAAAAAAACACTACAAAGTGAAAAATAATTAAGTTATTTTTCACTTTGTAGTGTGTTTTTTTTTGGAAGTCTGTTGTCGTTTTTTTTTGTAAAAAAGTTTTTATTTTTCACTTTTTAGTGGGTCAGTTTGTAATTTATCTAAGTTACAATAGCCCAATGACAACTGCTCATCACCTTTTACAACATATTGCTTTTCCCGATGCAAGGAATCATTGAGGAGTTTTCCTAGTAAGAACCAGGCGAACTGGAGCTCCATGGTGAAGGCATCATCAGCACTATGCATTTTGATTCTGAATATTATATACCTACCCTTCCCAGGGTTCAAAATTAGTATACTAAAGCAGATTTCCGTTAAAAACGTAAGAAAATTATATTTCTTGAACATTTATAAATTGAATGTAGGTATGAATTATTTAGTAATCAATAAATTTTCAATAATCTTACTAATTAATAATAATAGCAATATTTTTTCATATTATTTTTTATTTTTGTCCTCTGCTCCGTGCTTCGTGCCGTTTTTCCGTAAAACATAACAAATTAAATAACTGGGATAATTAAAAAATAAGTATGGATGAATTATTTGCCTCATGATTACGTGGCCTCAGTTTCATCATTTAATTTTTGATTTTAACTGTCCACTAGTTTTGAAATTTATTTTCACTTCTTAGTTCTGATGCGAATTTAGTTTATAACTTTTGGAGTCAAAACTGATCACAAATATATGGCAGCTGAACTAGTAGTTAATGTTTGGTATAATTTACAATCACATACTTTTGAATCACTTCGACGCCACACAGTTCTGACGCGAACTTCGTTCACTAATATTGAATTTCTGATTTTGATCATCTACTTTTGCTGTTGACTGTACTATCATTTGCGGACGACCTTATCTTCATTTCAGATGACCTAGAAAGGTTAGAAGGTATCCTATACCATATTAAACCCCTACTAGACAGTGTAGGCCTCCAAATAAATGAAACAAAAATACTAATTAGGGACCCCATAACTACACAGATAACGACACACGTGACCCTTAATGGAATAAGTATACCGACATGTAACGAAATTAAATATCTAGGTACATACATAACATCTACATTAAGCAGAAAAAGCACTATAAAAAAACGTTGCGAACAGGCCATGAAAAACGCCAAATCATTACTACCATTCATAAATAACTCAAATATGAACTGGAAATTAGCCAGACTCATGTACCGAATGGTGATCGTACCGTGTATGATACATGGTCTGAAAGTATCGGCACTTACCAAAGCTAACAGGTCAAGACTCAGAAGATATGAGCGAGTTATCATGAGAGACTTGATTAACCACTCTAGGAATAAACCAAGACAAAAGAAAATGCATGAAATCTTAGACGGAAAAACAGTAACCAAACGCATCAAGAACCACCGGATGTGCTACCTCGCACATGTCTACAGGCGCCGCAAACCACATCTACTGCACGCAGCAATGCAGTACAAGGCCAAATCCAAGAAGGTCGGCCGACCTATTTACACATGGAACGACAATTTAAAACAGGACATGAAGTACTTCGACAAGGGAACCAATTTTTGGATGGATACAGCGGAAGATAGAAGTAAAATCAAGATCGCTGCTAGCGAGATTTACAAAAAAGTGGAAACGGATAGTAGCGAAACTTCCGACGAAGACATTGAAAACAGCAACATTTAACACAACACAGCTGAGCAATGACATACAAAAGAGCCGAGAAAGCAGAAGAAGCTCGCCAAAAGACCCACCGAGGAAGCTCGACCTGAACCAACCAAGCGGCAAGGTCGATAAAAGATGCCCATCCATAGATAATAATTACCCATCTCTCCACTAGTCCAATGCTTACTCTAGGATGCATATCCGGTAGGCTCTTAAATCCTTACCTATCCTACGGGCACGTCTTCCCTACCATTAACGCGCCCCCCGGTCTATTCCTTGATATGCAATGGTCGCTGTAGCACCATGAACATGAGGCTACAGGAGCTAGTGCGAATCTTGGGGTTCATTCGATTAATCGAGTCTGGTTTAACCACGCTGGGATCGGTGCAATTCATTCATTCATTCATTCAGTATTTAGATAATGAAGGTCCGCACAAAATAGGTCGGTGTTCCTGATCCGGACCGCGGTCCGCCATTAGGTGACTCGTGGCCTCCGGCAACTGTTGCGTGTTGGTTGGTTTTTTCCACTTGGGACAAACTCTAAACAGGTAATAATAATATTAAGTATTCTAGTAGTATTTTTTTAATAAATTTATGATTTTATAAATTTATATGGATCCTTTTTGGTGCATTTCATAATTTGAATCAGGAACTGTGAATCAAATTCGAGTAAAAGATGAAAATCAGCTGTCAATATTTTCCCTATAAAAACATACAACGCATTGAAGACATTATTAGTGCTACTGTTTCCCTACTACTGATTAAAACCAACGTTATTATGGAGCGGCGACGTCATTTAAGCAGGGAAGAAATGCTCAGAGCCGTGGGAATGATAGAAGCTGGTTCCCGGCAACGTACTGTGGCTTTAGCTCTGAATACAAGTCATAGTGTTATCAGTCGACTTTGGACACGTTACCGAAGCACTGGTACCGTGGCTGAGCGCCATGGAGGACGGTATCGCTGCACCACACGGAGACAAGACCGATACATTCAAATCTTAACTCGAAGAGCTCCAACAATAACCGCCATGATGTTAGCCGTGAGGCTTCATCACTCTTCAGGGAACTTAATTAGCGACCAAACAGTCAGAAACCGCTTGCATGAAGTGAACCTTCATTCCCGAAGACCGCTACGGGTACCACCTATAGCAATGCACAATCGTAGGATTCGATATCAATGGGCTCTTGAACACAGAAATTGGGCAGAAGAACAATGGCGTTTCGTGTGCTTTTCTGATGAGTCTCGTTTTGGTATGAGACCGGATACAAGACGTATACGACACTGGAGAACCCCTGGACGCCAACAGCGATTAAAATCCTGCCAGGAAGTCCATCCTTATAGTGGTGGAACCATCATGGTATGGGCGGGTATTTGGATCGGCGGAAGAACTGAGTTGATTTGGATCAGAGGCAACCTCAACGCTCAAATTTATGCTGAGACGATTGTATCAGACGTCATCGTTCCTCTACAAGTGCAAATCGGTCCCTTATTTCAGTTAATGCATGATAATGCACGACCGCACACCGCAAGAGTTGTAAGACAGACTCTCGCCGCAGCTAACATCAATGTCCTGCCCTGGCCTGCTCAGTCGCCAGACTTGAACCCGATTGAGCATGCATGGGATATGCTACAGAGAAGAGCTCTGCCGAATATGGAGGGTATCCAGTCGCAAGAAGACCTTTTTTTGTTGTTGCAACGAACATGGGCGGCCATTCCACAGCGTGATTTGGATGAACTCATTTTGAGTATGCCAAACCGATGTTCTTGTGTTGTTAGTGTTCGCGGTAGAAACACGGATTATTAATTGTTTAAGTTACCCAATAAAATTTTAAAGAAAACTGTTATTTCAGTCTTTTTTTCGAACTTTTGTGTTAGTGGTTCAAATGTCAAAAATCCCTTTATTAGGAAAATGGCAAATTTCTTTATTAATGCAAAGGTGACTTGGTTTATCGTTACTGTGACAAACGAAAACACTTTATTTGATGAATCCTTAAAGAAAATTTTAATTAATATCAATCAGGAGAAAAGTTATTGCAAAAATATATGTTGATCCCTAGACACTTTTGATGTGTGTATTTTAGTTGCATTTTGTTTCGGAATTTTAATACTCCTAACTAGAAAATAGCCCAGCTTTCTATAAATTGTGTTGTAGATTTATCGCGTCTGCCTATGTTTCATGTTCTCCCAATTCCTCAGGATTGCTATTGATTCATTTTAGAAACATTTTGTTTCGGAATTTTAATACTTATAACAGGGTTAACAGGACTCCTAACTCCTACGTTAAGCCGTGTTGGCCCCGGCTGTCAATCAAGTGGATCTTTGACAGTCGTTACGGGTCGTCAGAAGCCCGAAAGTCTGACAACCAGTCTTACCAAGGGGTATCGTATTACCCAGTAACTGGTTTGTGGAGGTCAGATAGGCAGTCGCTCTATGTAAACTACTGGTATTCAGCTGCATCCGGTTAGACTGGAAGCGGACCCTAACATAGTTGGGAAAAGGCTAGGCAGATGATGAATTTTAATACTCCTAACAAAAATTCTAAGTTTGAGTTTGAGTTTGAGTTTGAGTCGTGGAGAGGATCCGGCAGTTGGGTCTCGAGGTGGCATTGCACAAGTCCGAGGCCATGTCGTTTCATGGGCCCCGGAACGCGCCACCATCGGGATCCCAACTAACGGTAGGAGGGGTTCACATCGGCGTCGAGACAACGATGAGGTACATACCTGGGTCTCGTCCTCGACAGCCGGTAGAACTTCGTCGAGCATTTCCGACGTTTGGCCCCCAAACTAGAACGGGCCAGGGCCGCCTTCAAGCGGCTCTTGCTCAACTGAGGGGGCCAAACTCCTCCTGCCGGAGGCTTTACGCGGGGGTCGTGCGGTCCATGGCCCTATACGGGGCCCCGGTGTGTGCGCGTTCACTGCGGCGGCGAGCCGCCCACTACCTGAACGCGCCCCAGAAGGTGGTAGCTGTAAGGCTTATCCGGGGCTACCGCACGATCTCTGGCGAGGCGGCAAGCCTCATTGCCGGACTGCCGCCATGGGATCTGGAGGCGATAGTCCTCGCGCGCCTGTATGAGTGGCGCGCGGAGGCACTACGTCGGGGGGAAGTTCCGCTTCCGCGGCAAATTGCTGCGGAGCGGACGGATCTCCGGCGCGATCTCATGGCAACTTGGAAGGAGCGACTGTCGCAACCCAGCGCAGGGCACGCCGCGATAGCGGCGATAAGACCCCTCTTTGAGGAGTGGCTAGAGAGGCGCCACGGCGCCCTCACGTACCGCCTGACGCAGGTCCTCACCGGACACGGAAGTTTCGGGAGGTTCCTGCACATCATCAGGCGGGAGGAAACGCCCGGGTGCCACCATTGCCAGGATCGCCCAGAGGACACGGTGGAGCACACGGTGGAGGTCTGCCCCGCTTGTGCGGAGCACCGCCGTGTCCTCGTAGAGGCAATCGGCAGCGGCGGCGACCTCTCGCGCCCGGCCCTGGTGCAAGCCATGGTCCGGGGCGAGAGGGAGTGGGAGGCAGTCATCTCCTTCTGCGAAGCAGTCATGCTAGCGAAGGAGGTGGCCGGACGGCTCAGGGAGAGAGCCTCCCGTCTCAGCCGCCGCGGGAGACGCTCCGGGCGTCGGGAGCCGCGCGACGACTCCCGGCCACCGTAGGCGCGGGCCTGCGGGCGGAGAGTAATGGGTAGCTCATCGTCCGATCAGGACCAGGCCCGTGCCGGACGGCGCGTACGTGTTCCACGCGCGCCTCAAAGAGATGTCAGCATCGAGGAGGGGCCCCATAGGGCCGAAGCCTGCCGGGTCAGCGGGATTGTCCGAAAGGGTTACCGCTGGCCCGGAACATAAAGGGCTAAGGAAGGAACACGGGTGGGTTTTAGTCAGTAAGAGTCTGACACTCCCTTCCGCTCCACCCAGAGCGGGAGGGGTCATTTGATGATTTCCTATCCGTAAAAAAAAAAAAAAAGCCTAGCGCGAAGCGTAGGTATGAAAAGTGAAGTACCTACCTACATACATGTGATTGCCTTCTGTACGTACTCTCTGTATTTTGTGGCACGGATAAACAGAAGTCAGCTTATCTCTCAAATAGATAAGTGGGTAGATACAACAACACAATAGTGCAATAACATCTTAGCAAATATCTAAGTCGTAGAGCTTCAATATTATGACTTGTATAGTTTGATCGGCGCGCCGCCGATAAGATGCCGAGTGAGTACCGATATCACTCCGCTTCCGAGATGAGATGCCCCCGCCGCGCCGCGCCGCGCCCTCTGGCTACTGAACAGTGAACTGCTGAACCCATACAAGATGAGATGCCCCCGCCGCGCCGCGCCGCGCCGCGCCGCACCGCCGCCCTCGCCGCGGCGCCCTCTGGCTACTGAACAGTGAACTGCTGAACCCATACAAGATGAGATGCCCCCGCCGCGCCGCGGCGCCCTCTGGCTACTGAACAGTGAACCGCTGAACCCATACAAGATGAGATGCCACCGCCGCGCCGCGCCGCGCCGCCGCTCTTACCGCGGCGCCCTCTGGCTACTGAACAGTGAACTGCTGAACCCATACAAGATGAGATGCCCCGCCGCGCCGCCGCCCTCGCCGCGGCGCCCTCTGGCTACTGAACAGTGAACTGCTAAACCCAAACAAGATGAGATGCCGCCGCCGCCCTCGCCGCGGCGCCCTCTGGCTACTGAACAGTGAACTGCTGAACCCATACAAGATGTTGGTCCTAAATTGGGCTCATTGTAGGTACTTATCATTAAGAAAATTATAGTGTGGGCAGTTGTTTTAACCGAAAATCTATGCTACGTGGGCGTTCACTAATCTTAGTTAAAAAAAAACCGGGCAAGAGCGAGCCTGACTCGCGCTCCGAGGGTTCCGTACCATCATATGTTTTTAAATTTTTATCGACAAGGCCTATATTCATCAGAGAATATTAACACTGCACTGCGGTGTAGAATATAGCAGATTTATGTAGAATATTGCAGAGACATGACTTCGTTTTATTTTTCCTGTAATCTTTACAGGCCTATGTCCAGCAGTGGACGTCTTGCGGCTGAAATGATGTAATCTTTACGTAAACGTCTATCACATAGAATAATTTCAGATTTTCTCTTTGCAAACTTCGGAGATATGGGGGGGGAGGCGGTATTTTTTTTTTATTTTTCATCAAAAGTCGAAAACTATGCAGCCTAAAAAAAAAAGAAAAAAAAGGTAAGTACTTATTAACAGGGTCCCGCCTGCTTCCAACTTTTATTTAATTTAAAATGGGCTTGTTTTTAGCTTTTTAGTTTTTTTAGTTTTTTACCGCAGTCGGGTTTTTTATTTTTTTTAATAACTTTTTTTTTTCAGCAAGGCGTTGCGAAAGTTCGGCCCTAGATTCTGTGGCCCGCGATTACGACGCATACGCTCTCTGATTTGCGAGACGATCTGAATTTTCAGAAGATGATTCTCCAATACGTCGTATTTTTGCTAATCTCGCTTGGGAGCAACTTTTAGATAGTTATGACCTTTTTTCCTAGGCATATCAAATCATTTTATTTCAGGTATAGTATACACCCATATAAAATTTAACCGGATTACATATTGTTGACTTTTTTTTTAATCAGATAAAATAAGAATACTTAGAACTTTTTATAAATACTTACTATTGAAAAAGTGAGAGAATACTATAAAAAATAAACAGTAAAGCGTGAATAAACAATTTTTATATTCTGAGAAGAACTTTTTAACTTGAAAAAAAAATGGTTGCCTGTAAAGTCGGTTTTACGGGCGAAGATTTTACGTGACAACGTCTTTTTCTCGGTAGAATATTTATTGATATGAATATAATTAAATTGCACAATAGGAACAAGGAATTGAATGATAGTTGAGTGGGAGAGAGACGCAAGGCATTCGGCGGGCCTCTCTCTCGTTCGGTGACTCATCGTAACGTTACCGAGCGTTACACTTTTTCATAAGTGACTCCCAGCCGCAACCTAATTTAAGACGTTGTCACGTCAAAATAAATTGCAAATAAAATAGCCAGAAAAATGTTCAATGTCGGTTACGTCCGCTGCGTAGGGACCTATTTCATAGACGTGTTTATTTTTTCTATTTCTATGACTTATTAAATTCGTAATATCTATTGAATGGAATAGCCAATTTGAACAATTCAAAAATTAATATACATGAATTGAGACCGTCTTGAAAACAATATGATTTATTTGGATAAGGATTTAAACAGAAGTATGACTAACATAGTCTAATTTTGGTCGGTATTTCTATCAACTTTTAAAATGTAAAAAGTGGTTATTGTGACATAACGATAATAGTTGGACATATAGTATCGCGAAGTTTTTTGTAGTTATTGATATGTTCTTTAATATTGTAGAACATACTTTTGTTCTATCATCAATAGTTTCCGCAGCGCATGCGACGAAAGATGTTTTATGCCATTTTTTTTACACCTTGGGTTACGTTATTAAAGTTTTAGTAAGGATCCCTAATCTTTTCTAGCAATAAATATAGCCTATGTTACTCAGGGTGAATGTAGCTTTCTAATAGTGAAAGAATTTTTTAAATTGGCACAGTAGTTTTTGAGTTTATTCATTACAAACATACACACAAAAATACAAATCTTTCCTCTTTATAATATTAGTGTAGAAAGGTTTTCTTTGTACGTACCTGCCGCCCGCGCCGAGGCACAGTATAAAGATATACAGTATTTCGACTTCATAGAAACGGACGAAACGCGAGCTATACCTACGCGCCTCGATCTCGGAGTGCGCTCGGCATGCAGACAGTCGTGACTGTGCCGCAGTGACGAACGGACTGTGTGTTGTTTTTTTTAACAATCCGCGCGATTTTTTCACTAAAAATAAATTGAAGTACATATTTAATATGACGAGTAGGCTATATTGTGCTGTTTTTGGTTGCATGAATTCGTCAATAACGCATCCAGAGATAATTTTTTTTAAATTACCTGGAAACTCTGAAAGGTAAGACTATAAAATAATTTTACTTACTAGTAGGTAGGTATATTTGTGTCTTTTTAATAGATAAGTATTTCCTTTTATCTCCCGAAAAAAAAGATGTCTGGATTAATAAATAAAGTGAATAGAGTAAAGGAAAGTGATAGACACGAGTGAAATATGTAGGTAGTTATAGGCGGTTCATGAATCATTATACGGTAGATACGCTTGTATTAAAACCTCGGGGCATGTGTGTTTTGTTTTTTAGTTTGTATAATTCAAAGTAAAGACGTGGTTTTTATTATTAATATTTATGTACACACAGTAAAATACAATAACAAAACTAAATGGAAACACGAAGTAGGCAAATGTAATTAAAATGCTGGAGGCGGGCAGCCCTATCGCATGTTTAGGTACCGCGCGGCTGTAGGCATTTATTTCAAGGTTACGGCCGAGTTACAATACTGTATGATCTTTATACTGTGGTCGTGTCGGCGGCCGCGATGGTAAGACAGTAGGTACTTGATCGAAAATTTACTGATAATATTCGTGATTTCGTGCCTCGGCAGCCAGACAAGTTGTTTTGTCATTTTGCCGCCATTCATGTTTCCGCGTCTGCTTTGTTTGTTTTTAACTGATGCAAAAACGACGGTGTGTGGGTGTGTGGGGGGGGTGTGTGTGGGTGTGGGTGTGTATGGGGGGGTGTGTGTGTGTGTGTCTGTGGCATTGTAGCTCCCGAATGGATGAACCGATTTTGAATTTGTTTTTTTTGTTTGAAAGGTGAATTAGTCGCGGGAGTGTTCTTAGTTTCTATGTTTGATGAAAATCGGTCCAAGATGGCCGCCGCCATAAAATGGCGGATTACTTACATATTTTTTCACAACTCCCTCAATATGGGTACCTACTTATCAAATGAAAAGGCTTGAATAGTAGAATACTAACTCTATGATAAATTTCAAATCCAAGATGGTCGCCACCACAAAGTGGCGAATTACCTATCAAATGAAAGGGCTTGACTAGTAGAATACTATTCACTATTATAAATTTCAAATCCAAGATGGCCGCCACCACAAAATGGCGAAATGGATGTCGGGGGACCGTTCTGTAGAACACCTATTCTAAGAGGTCCCCCGACTGCCATATGAATTTATCTGTTTTAGTCTCGTTACATAAATTCTCTAAGTCGGGGGTTTTTAAATTATTTTATCCTTTTCCAATTACATTTAATTTCCTTTATTTCATTAAATAACACATATAAATTATATTTTTAAATATTAGAATATAAAAAATATAAAAACATTTAAAAATATAAAAAATAGTAGCCCACCGGTATCGGGAACAGGGTCCAAGCTACCGGCGGTCAGGGCTCCAGAGAGAGGAACCTCCTAACAATGCGGGCCGTGTCCAGAAGTACCGCTTTCTGAATCAAGCCCTCATTAATCAATCATTTAATTTTATTATTATTTTGTGTCGGGGTTTTTTTAATTTTTTTATTACAAGCTTTTATTGAACTTAATCACAAGTCTTGTGTGCTTTGTTCAAAGGAGACGGGCGAATTTGGGCCTACCGTTACACAAATGAAATATTTATCAATATTTCTTTTCAGTTTTTTTGTGGTTAATCATAAAATATTAAGCAGTTTAATCATGGCATATGAAATTAAATATTTAATCAAAATAATACTGACTTCCCTTATTTTCACTTTGAAACAATGTTGCCAAATGAAATAGGTTAGTTAATCGATATTATTATAAAAATAGATTACTTAAAATCATTGTGGTATATAACTAGAGAAGCAAACCTCATTAAAATGTGTCAAAAAAATGTAACCACTATTTACACGCGACGACGTAGCTTTGAAACCACTACACATTTAAAAGTAAACATATATCTGTCTCACTTACACAAGTCGCAAGAATAATACCGTCGCTTAGATTAGACAAAGACCGCAATATAAACATGCAATGGCGGGAGGGTGTTGCCTAGCCATGCGAAATTTTACCCAACTTTTTAAGCCATAAAAAACTCAAAAAAAAAACATTAAACGTTATGAACGTTATTTTTGAAATATGTATTTAAATATTTAAAAACAATTATTTTTATGTTACAATGTTATTTTTTTGTTACACGTCACACATTTAGTTTTATAAAATATTTTAAATCACATACTCTATAAATTAAAAACTCCCACATAATGTGGGAAACTAAAACTAAGTTTTTAGTCAACTAATGCTAAGCGAGCGCTTGCAGGAGGCCTGCGAGTTGGTGGACCTCGTCAAGTAAAATGCAGAGAGGTATGAGTCACTGACCAACAATCTCACTTGTAGTTGTGCTCCCACTCACACCACCACCCAATGATTTCAAAAGTAAGGATACGCCCGTCTGAACATTTTACCCAACTTTTTAAGCCATAAAAAACGCAAAAAAAAATGGTTGCCTGTAAAGTCGGTTTTACGGGCGAAGATTTTACGTGACAACGTCTTTTTCTCGGTTGAGTGGGAGAGAGACGCAAGGCATTCGGCGGGCCTCTCTCTCGTTCGGTGACTCATCGTAACGTTACCGAGCGTTACACTTTTTCATAAGTGACTCCCAGCCGCAACCTAATTTAAGACGTTGTCACGTCAAAACATTAAACGTTATGAACGTTATTTTTGAATTATGTATTTAAATATTTAAAAACAATTATTTTTATGTTACAATGTTATTTTTTTGTTTCACATTGTCACACATTTAGTTTTATAAAATATTTTAAATCACATACTCTATAAATTAAAAACTCCCACATAATGTGGGAAACTAAAACTAAGTTTTTAGTGGCAACATTGAACCTAATTTACAAAATTCTACATTTTATTTATTTTTATTGCGTTTTTACGTTGATATAAACACAGAAACAATAAACTTACGCGTGGAAAGTAATTCCGGTTAATTTATTATGTTTTTGTGACCTCGAATCGCACTCTTTCACTACGCATTTTCCCATTTTGGCGGTAATTTTCACTCGGCTAACTTCGGTTGGCGTCATACAGAGCACTGAACTGACATTAGCTACGATTGAGACTGTGGCCTCAAGCCCAGTGGCAACGCCTTGGCGCGGTTATTGCTAATCTAGTGTATGTATATCAATGGCTTGTTCATAAAATAAAACATACACAAATGAATGAGCAGACTACTGTAGTTCTTTTAATTGGAAACAGTCTTAACAAAAATGGACATAGTTAATGGTATTGACACCCTACTTAAATTAAAACTAGGTAAATTAATATTATGTGCATTGCCATATTCTGATAACTTGTATGATGCAGAAAACGATTACATTTATAGTTTAAACAACTTAATGCATATTTTGACATGTCGTCATAGTGACCGTTTATTGTATTTTGATACAAACTATTTTGTTAGGGATTTTGTATTAGTTCAGGAACATATGTTTCTACCCAAGAAAAGTCAACATGTATTGGCTACTTTGTTAGCTTACAATTTACACGCAGTTATTGATAATTTAACTGAGACAAGATAGTAAATTTGTTTTTATTTGTGGTGACCTAAATATTGATCTATTAGTTAATTCACCAGAAAAATGTAAGCTCATTTCATTGTTTAAATCATTTAATTTAAAATGTATATTTAATGAAGCAACTAGAATAACAGCAACTTCAGCTTCATGCATCGACAATGTATTCACTAATTGTAAAATAAAAGACTCGTCTTTAATTAGTGGCGTCAGGTCTGACCATACTGGTCAACTTGTGTCATTTGACTTAGGTAAAAGATTACACATAGATAAATCAATTCAATTAAGACCTCTAACTAAAAATAAATTGAAAATGTTTAATAATAATGTTCTTAGCAATCTTTCAACAGCAAGTTTTGATTCACAAGACCCCAACATAAACTATGGTACATTATTTTCTACAGTATGCCAAGAATTCAATAAAGCATGTCCTGTAAAAAAAGTTACTATCAATACTAAACCAAAATTTAGTGAATGGGCCACTGCTGGCATTAGAAAAAGCAGAGATATTTTATATAATCTGTATCACGAGAAATCATTAACCTCTGATCAAGCCCTTCATAATTATGTAAGAAATTATTCTAAAATATTCAAAAGAGTCTGCGCTGAGGCTAAATCTAAATTAATAAGTAACAAAATTAGTATGTCTAATAATAAAATAAAAGCTGTGTGGCAGGTAATTAACAAAGAAACTGGAAACACAAAACAGCGAGATCAGAATGAGTTGTCCCTAAAAATTGATAATGAAACCATTTCAGATAAGTTAAAAGTTTCTGAGACACTAGAAAATTTCTTTACCAACATCCCAATAGAGGTTACAAAGTCTCTCCCCTCATCACCTATATTAGCTGAAGCTCTTCTTAAAGAAAACTTTAATAAGGATATTCCAAGCTTTGAATTCCAGCCCATTTCTGTTGCCACAATTAAAAAAGCATTTAAAAGTCTTAACATAAAAAACACTGAAGACTTATGGGGGATTTCTGTTAAGGTTCTTGGAGATATTATTGACACAATGGCCCCTGCCCTAACAGGCATATTTAATCAATGTTTAGACAGCGGTACGTTTCCTGACTTAATGAAACATAGTAAAGTAGTACCAATTTTCAAATCGGGTAGTAAGTTTGATCCCTCTAATTATAGACCTTTAACTGTGCTACCAGCTATGAGCAAAATCTATGAAAAAATCATGCTGGACCAGATGTTGTCACATTTTAATTCAAATGGGATTTTACATAGTCGCCAGTTTGGTTTCACGAAAGGTAGGTCGACGACGGACGCGGGAGTAAAACTCATCAGTCACATTTTGGAATCCTGGGAGAAGTCCCAGGATGCAATTGGCGTTTTCTGTGACCTCTCAAAAGCGTTTGACTGCGTTGACCATAATACACTGATCTGTAAATTATACCATTACGGAATTCGTGGACAAGCTGCTGATCTTGTTCTTTCCTATCTGTCAAAGCGGCAGCAAAAAGTAAACGTTAATGGGGCGACGTCACCGGGGTCTTTAGTTAAGATGGGCGTGCCTCAAGGCTCAATTCTTGGCCCTTTCCTATTTCTAGTTTATATTAATGACCTTCCTTACATGATGGCTAACTTGTCGGATATCATTTTATTCGCGGATGACACTTCCCTTATTTTTCAAATAGATAGAAAAGATACGGATGTCTTACATGTTAACGAGAGTCTGGCTGTTCTTTCGAAATGGTTTGCAGCTAATAATCTTTTACTTAATGCGAACAAAACTAAATGTCTTAAGTTCTCATTACCAAATGTACCTCAAGTGGGTCTGAATTTAGAACTTGATGGCAAAAAACTAGACGCTGTTACGGAAACTGTATTTCTAGGAATTACTTTAGATTCAAAATTACAATGGGGCGCACACATTAGAGCTCTCTCAGGTAGATTAAGTTCAGCTGCATATGCAGTAAGAAAAATAAGGCAGTTGACAGATATAGCCACAGCTAGGTTAGTATACTTTGCTTATTTCCACAGCATTATGTCTTATGGTGTTCTACTGTGGGGATCGGCAGCTGACGTAGATTCAATTTTCATTTTACAAAAGAGGGCAATCCGCGCAATCTATCAAATGGGTCCTCGCGAGTCTCTTAGAAACAAATTCAAAGAAATTGATATACTAACTCTGCCTTCTCTTTATATTTTAGAAAGTATTTTGTATGTTCGCAAAAACTTAGGACTCTTCAAAATAAGAAGCGATTTCCACAATATAAATACACGTAGTAAAAATGAAATTTTGTTACCTAAATTTAGATTAAATAAAACTAGCAAGTCATTTCTTGTAAACGGCGTCCGTTTTTATAACAAGTAGCCAAAGTCGGTTACAGAACTTAGCGATGGAAAATTCAAAACCTTCATCAAACGTGTCCTTATCAAAAAAGCATATTATAAGATTAAAGACTATGTTGAAGACAAGGTAGTTTGGCAATGATTCCTTCTGCACATGTGGCTTCCCTGGCTACTCATTAACGGCTTAACTATTTAAATGTCTATTAACTGCTCTCAAATTACGATGTTCATTTTTTACTTACTTTACTTTATTTACTTTTTTGACATAATCTATTACTTGACATTATATACAGAAAATTCAATTTTTTTTTCCATCTCTTTATTAGTGGTTGTAATGGGAATCATATCGGCCAAACAAGTACGTCAAATTGTTAGTGGGATGTCTAGGGCAAGTCACCAGGTCATGATGGACTCAGTATCGAGCATTTGAAATACGCTGGCGTCCATCTGCCGCGTGTGCTCGCGATGTTCTTCACTTTATGCTTGAATCACTCGTACCTGCCCATGGACCTTATGAAAACGATTGTTGTACCGATTGTTAAAAACAAAACTGGCGATTTGTCCGATAAGAACAACTACCGGCCAATCTCCTTAGCAACAATCGTGGCTAAAGTTTTGGACAGTGTGCTTGACTCAGAACTAGATAAACACCTTAATATTCATGACGCTCAGTTCGGTTTTCGCGCTGGACTTTCTACTGAAAGCGCAATTCTGAGTCTCAAGCACACTGTACAATACTATACGGAAAGGAGTACACCTGTGTATGCATGCTTCCTTGACCTATCCAAAGCATTTGACCTAGTGTCTTATGACGTATTATGGGAAAAACTCAAGAGGACAGGCGTGCCTACACAGGTGCAACGGATTTTTCATTTCTGGTATCAAAACCAGATAAACTCTGTAAGGTGGGCGAACAGCTTCTCCGACGCGTACAGGTTGGAGTGTGGGGTGAGACAAGGTGGTTTGAGTTCTCCCAAGCTCTTCAACTTGTACGTGAACGAGCTTATAGTTGGGCTCAGCAGCACTCGAGTAGGATGCTGGGTTGACAATGTATGCATGAACAACTTTAGTTATGCTGATGACATGGTGCTGCTGACCCCAACTGTAAGCGCATTGAGACAGTTGCTAGCCATCTGTGAAACATACAGCCTTAAGCATGGATTAGTGTATAACTGTAAGAAAAGTGAGTACATGGTTTTCAGGGCCGCCGGTAAGTGTCCGTCATATGTACCTGCGATAAAGCTGAATGGTAGTGAACTGAAGCGGGTACATCAATTCAAATACCTCGGACACTATGTTACTGAGGGCCTTGATGACCAAACTGATATAGAAAGGGAACGTAGGGCATTGGCGGTCAGGGGCAATATGCTGGCCCGCAGGTTTGCGCGTTGTAGTGAACAAGTTAAGGTGACACTATTTAGAGCCTACTGTCAGACATTCTACACGTGCAGCCTGTGGTTCAGGTATACGCAGAGGACGATCAATGCCCTACGTGTCCAATACAATAATGGATTTAGGATGTTGTTAGGGTTGCCCCGCTTTTGTAGTGCCTCTGGTATGTTTGCTGAGGCAAGGGTAGATGGCTTCCATGCCATTGTGCGCAAGCGGCTCGCGTCGTTACTGAGCAGAGTCCGGAGTAGCACTAACAGCATCCTAAAGGTCATTGCTCATAAACAGGACTCAAATATCCTGAAAGAATTTATTCGGGTGCAAATTTTATAATTTTAATTTTAATTTTATAACTCTCTGTATATATAACTAGCTGACCCGGCAAACGTTGTTTTGCTCCTACACTACTCCTACCCAACTCCTACCCTACTCCCACACTACTCCTACCCTACTCCTACACTACTCCTACCCTACTTCTACCCTACTCCTACCCTACTCCTACCTTACTCCTACACTACTCCTACCCTACTCCTACACTACTCCTACCCTACTCCTACACTACTCCTACACTACTCCTACCCTACTTCTACCCTACCCCTACCCTACCCCACTCCTACCCTACTCCTACACTACTCCTACCCTACTCCTACACTACTCCTACCCTACTCCTACACTACTCCTACACTACTCCTACCCTACTTCTACCCTACTCCTACCCTACTCCTACCCTACTCCTACTATAAAAAAAAAAAAAAAAAAAAAGTATCCTATGTCCGTCTCCTGGTCCTAAGCTACCTCCCCACCAATTTTCAGCCAAATCGGTTCAGCCGTTCTCGAGTTAGTTATAAGTGGTGTAACTAACAGACTTTCTTTTATATATATAGATATGTAATAGCTATGGACTTAGTCTGAAATAAAGATTTTATTATTATTATTATTATATCACTAGGTTTTATTAGGTTTTTATTTTTTATTTATCCTTTTGATAGATTCTTATTTTGTAAATGTGAGGACTTTGTAGGCCTTGTAGACTTTAGATCTGTAGACCATTTTTTATTTTATCAAGTACCTGATACTTGTTGACAGGCCTACGCTATCCTCCCATACCTACTGTAATTTGAAAATATTGTAAAAGCCAATTATTTTTAAATAGTAGTATCTGTTTTAGAACCCAACGGCCTGGCACGCGACGATGGGAAGAGACCAGACGGAATGACCATAATGCCCTGGAAGTTAGGCAGACCTTTGGTGTGGGATGCAACATGTGTCGACACCCTTGCGCCATCCCATCTTCCTAGCACGGTGGGCTGTGCTGGGGCGGCTGCTGCAGGTGCAGAAAACCTCAAACGGCGAAAATATTCCAACCTAATTGGGAGTTATATGTTCGAGCCGTTTGGGGTTGAAACACTAGGGCCATGGGGTCCGAGTGCTCACTTGGTTTTTCGAGATATCGCCAAGCGGTTAGTCGACTCTTCACGTGACCAGAGGGCTGGCCTATTTCTTGGCCAAAGAATTAGCATTGCCATACAACGTGGCAATGCTGCCAGCCTTTTGGGCACTGTTCCTGTTGACAGCGATGCGGACGAATTTTTTGATGCCCTATGATCATTTTGCTTATTTTTTTTTCATATAAATGTACATATTATTATTATTTTAAATAGGTATTAGCATAAATTATGTAAATATTATAGTTACAAAATAAAAAAAACAATCAAAACAGGACTATTAAATACAAACATTCCTTCATGAAAAAAAGAGTAACCGTGGAGTTTCTTGCCGGTTCTTCTCCATAGGAAACGACCAATTGGAACCGTGCACCTAGCTTCTGACGTTTCATAAGTGCCCATGTAGGCTTATGTGAAATAAAATATTTTGATTTTGATGATTTTGATTTTGAGTGGCAACATTGAACCTAATTTACAAAATTCTACATTTTATTTATTTTTATTGCGTTTTTACGTTGATATAAACACAGAAACAATCAACTTACGCGTGGAAAGTAATTCCGGTTAATTTATTGTTTTTTTGTGACCTCGAATCGCACTCTCACTACGCATGTTCCCATTTTGGCGGTAATTTTCACTCGGCTAACTTCGGTTGGCGTCACACAGAGCACTGAACTGACATTAGCTACGATTGAGGCTGTGGCCTTGATCCCAGTGGCAACGCCTTGGCGCGGTAATTGCTAATCTAGTGTACCTATGTATATCAATGCTTAAAATACTATAAAAAGTGATTCAGTTTTATTCTTTACATAAGTTTAAATAAAAAATATATATATTGTTTAAATAATGGTGTCCTCGTGACACTTCAACGTTTCAAAAAAATCGTATAGATAAATTGATAAATAAATCGATTTCACAATCGATTGTCAATGTTTTAATCTATACTAATATTATAATCTATACTAATATTATAAAGCTGCAGAGTTTGTTTGTTTGAACGCGCTAATCTCTGGAACTACTGGTCCGATTTGAATGATTCTTTTAGTGTTGGGTAGTTAGTCCATTTATCGAGGAAGGCTATAGGCTATATTCTTTATTTTTCAAAATTAGGGATCCGTAATAAAATTGCTATTTTGTAACACAAGGTGTAAAATCGAAAACCTATTTTTGCGTGCGCTGCAAAAACTATTGACAATAGAACAAAACTTTTTAACAAAAAAAAAACCGACTTCCAAAAAAAACACTACAAACTGAAAAATAACTTTAATTTCGGAAGTCGGTGTCTTAGGGATCAGTATTTTAGTTTTTGCCACCGACTTCCGAAATTAAAGTTATTTTTCAGTTTGTAGTGTTTTTTTTTACCGACTTCAAAAAAAGGAGGTTATCAATTCGATACGTATGTATGTAATATTATTGGAATTGCATTATATTCACATATGACAATCTACTAAGGCTTCCAAACAAATATACAAAATTTCATAGACGTATGTATGTATGTATGTATGTATGTATGTATGTATGTATGTTTGTCCACGCATTTCTCAGCAACTATTAATCGGATCGTGACCATTTTTTTTGTATTAGCTTACATTTACTTCAACTTAGGGAACAGTGCAAGTTTCATCAAAATCGGTTCAGTAATTTTCAAGATATGGACTAATACGTGTAAGTGTGACGGCCTGGCGTATTGATACGAGCTACGGGTGTAGTGTCAAAGGGAAAACATATCAAAATCTTGGTCAAATTCTAGTGCAGAAACTAAAAATTACGAAATAAAAAGTAATTTAAAAAAATTAAACCGACTTCAAAAAGAAATCAACTCAAAATTATGAAATAACTTTAATTTCGGAAGTCGGTGGCAAAAAACTTAAATACCCAAGACACCGACTTCCGAAATTAAAGTTATTTCATAATTTTGAGTTGATTTCTTTTTGAAGTCGGTTTAATTTTTTTAAATTACTTTTTTTTCAGTTTGTAGTGTTTTTTTTGGAAGTCTGTTTTTTTTTTGTTAAAAAGTTTTTATTTCTCGCTTTTTAGTGGGTCTATTTATAATTTATCTAAGTTACAATAGCCTAATGTCAACTTGACCATCGCCTTTTTATAAAATATTCCTTTTCTCGATGCAGGGACGTTAATTGTTGAGGAGTTCTCCTTTTATTAGTTTTTAGATTAGATGCTGATAATCCTGGCTGCAGCATCAGGCCAGACTTATGTCAACATTGCATTGAACTTAAAATTAGTCCTGTTTAAAATGAGCCCAAACACGACTACGGTGCTGTAATTTAAGGGTTTGTACTTTTTCTGATGCTCCTGGCTTCAGCATCAGGTCTTCGGTGTTCCTCAGTAACAGTACGTTTATCCACACATCGAGCCCTTTTCAATGAGCCTAAACACGATATATCTGCTGTTAGTTGTCGAGGAGTTAGGTACTCTGCAGACTATCCTGACTGCAGCATCAGGTCATGACTTGATGATCATGAGACCAAATGTGGCAAATGCCCTATCAAACATCAAAACATTTTACTAAAAAAAAAAAAAAAAAACATACAAACACCCGAACATAGTACCTCCTGCTTTTTGTAAAGTCTGTAAAAAATATGCGAAACACAATAAGTGAGCCTATAAAATTTGAGGGTTGCCCTCGATTTCTCTAAGATCCCATCATCAGATCCTAACTTGGTGACAATGGGACCACCTCAGAACTATCTACTTTCGAACAAAAAAAGAATTTTGAAAATCCGTCGACAATTGGCGGCGTATTCGATGAACAAACATACAAAAAAAAATAATTTAAAAAAATTAAACCGACTTCAAAAAGAAATTAACTCAAAATTATGAAATAACTTTAATTTCGGAAGTCGGTGTCTTGGGATCTGTATTTTAGTTTTATGCCACCGACTTCCGAAATTAAAGTTATTTCATAATTTTGAGTTAATTTCTTTTTGAAGTCGGTTTAATTTTTTTAAATTATTTTTTATTTCGTAATTTTTAGTTTTTGCACTAGTATTTGACCAAGGTTTTGAGATGTTTTCCCTTTGACACTACACCCGTAGCTCTTATCAATAAGCCAGGCCGTCACACTTACACGTATTAGTCCATATCTTGAAAATTACTTAATCGATCTTGATGAAACTTGCACTGTTCCCTAAGTTGAAGAAAATGTAAGCCAATAAAAAAAAAATGGTCACGATCCGATTAATAGTTCCGGAGATATGCGTGGACAAACATACATACATACATACATACATACATACATACATACATACGTCTATGAAATTTTGTATATTTGTTTGGAAGCCCTAATAGATCATCATATGTGAATATAATGCAATTCCAATAATATTACATACATACGTATCGAATTGATAACCTCCTTTTTTTGAAGTCGGTAAAAAACATACAAACACCCGAACATAGTACCTCCTCCTTTTTGTAAAGTCGGTAAAAATGATGTACTACGGGTTTGTAGAGCCCATTAAGACCTACAAAAAAGTCCGCGAGAACATATATCTAGCTATCATGGTTTAATCACAATAACCGATTTTGTGTTCAAAATAATTATTAAATCGTCTGAAGAAAAAAAAACTACGTTAAATATGTATCGTAATATTAATCTTTATCGAAATTAAGCATTATGTTATCAAGAGTATTTATGAAGAAGTAAAATACTTTTTGTTTCATCTCAATCGGATATTTCGTTTAAAAGTTATCACGTGTGTAAGATGTTAAGAGTTGGTACCTATTAAGGAGTTATGGGCCATAGAGTTTTTTATTAACATAAAATCCTGTAATAATCTTTTTCGAAATATATTTGTTGATGATTGTAAGTATAAGATCTTTGAAGAGTATAATAAATACATCTATACTAATAATAAAGCTGAAGAGTTTGTTTGTTTGAACGCGATAATCTCTGGAACTACCGGTCAGATTTGAAAAATCTTTTTGAATTTAGCCCAATTCTTGAGGTAGTAGGTAGTATAGTAGTAGGTAGGTAGGTAGTGGTAGGTATAGTAGGTTCTGTGTAGGTACTAGCAGGAGTATAACAATAGAAACAGTTGAGAAAGGGGGCAATTTTTTTTTCGATTGTAAGGCTATCACATGTTAGGTATGTACTTCACTTTTCATACCTACGCGGCTACGCTCGGCGGTCGCGCTAGGGTTGTCAACTTTGGCAGCACAAAAAACTATCGTGGTAGTGGCACTCGTATCTAGTTGTTTGATTTAGTGTTGAGCTTATTCTACAATATTAAAACAAAACAACATAGTATTACAATACAAAAAGTTTGCAGAACAAAAACATATAAAATTTTATATTTGTCAATTTTCACTATTGAAAATCCCTGATAACTTCAAAAAGGATTACCCTATTTACACAATTTATTTTTCCCTATCCGTTTTAGACCTAAACCTATCAAGTGACACTAAAAACAATACAATATATTCTACACAAACAAAAAATCATGTTTTCAACTTACGTAATATAGTTGGTGGCGTGAATTTACCTTACAAAAAAGTTACTTCGTTTATACTGATTCAAAATAGGAAAATATTATAGGGTGACTGGTAATTAGTGACTGATACTTAAACACGTGATTTTACTCATCATTATGAACAACTTTTACTATGGGACCAAACCTGAAATCGCGAAAAAAAAATCATTACCAGTCACCCGAGCTTAGATAGGGATTTTTTTGTTGCTCCATTTTTGCACTTCACAGACGCGTATCGACGATGAAGTGACAAGAACTCCTAAGTGACATTTTTGCGATTTTATTTTTTTTACGTAGATAGACTTTAAATAATCGTTTGCGTGGGCTGGCAAAAGCAGCTAACTTTATATCTTCTTTTTTAATGAGTTATTTATAACTGACAATAACTATTAAACAACTGTGTATCAAATTTGCTGACAATATCACCTAATGAACTAATAACAATAACAACTAAATAACCTTAGCGTAATTATTTCTGTCAAGACCTCCTATCTCCTGCTAGATACGTCTTTATGCTTATATAGTTAAAACTTATACAGAAGCATTGTTTTATTGAATTTTGTATTTGTTAAGGTTATTTGAATACGCTAAATCTTCAAATAACAGTATTTTTAAAGTTGATGAAGTTTTGTTGCTTTTTCCGAGCTATATTACTAAAATATAACGCTTTTGGTGTTCATCTACTTAAATTAAGTTGTATACTTTAATAATATCATAAAAATTACGATTACATAATAATCTTATTAAGATTATTATGTAATCGTAATTTTTATTTGTATGTTTCAAGAAGATAGAAGTTATTGTTCGAATGTACAAATTTCATTTGTATATTTTAAGTAGATAGAAGCAAAACGTTTTTTTCGTTTCCTGTAAAATTATGTTCTGGTAGATAAAGGTTCTTGTCACTTCATCGTCGGTATGTCAAGCGGATGACACCCGCGCTCGCACTACTCCCAACCACTCCGAGATAACGTGTCCGTGAGCGGTGTCTATGTGTGCGTTGCTCGAGCACACTTTGTATGTAGATTGCCTTCTGTACTATCTGTATTTTGTGCCTTGGTCGATACTGATAATAATATGTTATTCGCGTAAGTACGCTAATCTAGTCGCCTGTCGCGGCGTATCGCAACTATCGTGCAGATAGACCGCCTCTCATCCAACACTTGACAGCTTCTCGTCTGAGTGACGGACGTGTACAAGTCGAATGATAAGAGGGAGAGTTCGTTCGCAGACGATAGCGCTTCTCAGGTAGCTCCGGTAGGTAGTGCCGGCAGCGGCACGGACAGGCGAACAAACTAATAGTGCTGAGGTTGCAAATGTTGTGCGCAGACGATAGCGCTTCTCAGGTAGCTCCGGTAGTGCCGGCAGCGGCACGGACAGGCGAACAAACTGATAGTGCTGAGGTTGCACATGTTGTGCGCAGACGATAGCGCTTCTTAGGTAGCTCCGGTAGGTAGTGCCGGCAGCGGCACGGACAGGCGAACAAACTGATAGTGCTGAGGTTGCACATGTTGTGCGCAGACGATAGCGCTTCTTAGGTAGCTCCGGTAGGTAGTGCCGGCAGCGGCACGGACAGGCGAACAAACTGATAGTGCTGAGGTAGCACATGTTGTGCGCAGACGATAGCTCTTCTCAGGTAGCTCCGGTAGGTAGTGCCGGCAGCGGCACGGACAGGCGAACAAACTGATAGTGCTGAGGTTGCACATGTTGTGCGCAGACGATAGCGCTTCTTAGGTAGCTCCGGTAGGTAGTGCCGGCAGCGGCACGGACAGGCGAACAAACTGATAGTGCTGAGGTTGCACATGTTGTGCGCAGACGATAGCGCTTCTTAGGTAGCTCCGGTAGGTAGTGCCGGCAGCGGCACGGACAGGCGAACAAACTGATAGTGCTGAGGTAGCACATGTTGTGCGCAGACGATAGCTCTTCTCAGGTAGCTCCGGTAGGTAGTGCCGGCAGCGGCACGGACAGGCGAACAAACTGATAGTGCTGAGCATAGATATCCGGAGATATGCCTTCACTGCATATTTGTTCAAGTTCAAGTGTCGCCACATTTTCCCCGCCTCGGAAACTCCCACAAAAACAAAAGAAATAGAAACGGCACACATTATCAAAAAGGGCGGCTTTTTTCGCAAGCACACAAGAAAACAAGCGTAACACTTTTGTGATATCTTATTGCACACATGCTCAAAAGGGGCGGGCACTACAAAGTATAGATAGAGTCACTGAATGCACACATGCAAAACTAGCATCAGCTAGGGAAGATGGGTTAATAGAAATATTTGATCGATAAAAATATCGATAGAAATCGACTACAAAAAAGAGAAGTGTTTTTGGGTTTTAGGTGTATTTAGTATTGTTTATTTTCTAGTTTTCAATGTGGTGTATTAAAAACCAATAAAACCAAATCACGTAATAATATAAATTATATTTGTTTGCAAATGACATTTAAGTAAATAAGTAGTTCCTTTAGTTTCTCTCTTACGTAAAATTAAAACTATTTAACTATCGTTAAAACAAAAATTCAATTATCCTATTGAACATTAAAAAAAAACTTTTATTAAAATAACCAGGTTCCTAATAATTAATTAACAAGCAATTTTAATCTAACCAAAATACTCGTATAAGATTAAAAATAAGCCTTGGCAGTTAAGAGATGACCAGTCTCAACCTTCCGCGGCGCCGGCCCGCCGTTCACGAACATGACGCGTGTATCAGCACCATCCAGCTCAACCATTTCGTAGGGAACCGAATGATCCAACACAAGCGCCACCATCGGTGAGACATTTAAGTGAGCATGACACGTGTTGTACCATAAAAGATCTTGGAATTCCTATCTCTTATTTTTATTATCAATTAAACATGCATAATACTTTTGTACGTGGCTGTACTAATAATAGTTAACTTACGGTTTCATATACGTATCTTAATTTGAGTGTAGGTACAGCCCACTTAAAAAGCATGTGTCTTATCGCGGACGACATAAAACAATCCTCTTTAAAATGTACAGAACAAATTACAGTTTGGTTTGAGGGAAACCAATTATTTTCCCTGCCTGTTGCATCTATCCATTTATTTTTAATTTCTGGATCTTTTGAGAAACTGAAATAAAATGTATTAATTCTAGTAAAATAGGTTCCTAATATAATTTCGTATTTAGGAAAACTAACAGTTATCGATATTCATATATCAGCGCTACGCATCACTAGTGCATTATTTGACATAGGTCCGTTGCTAGGCAATTTTTTCATGTTATCTCAAAAATATTTCACAATGAAAGATTGGTAAAATCCATAAATATTATAATTAGTGCAGTAATTTTTTACTTACCGGTGGTAGGACACGCCACTTGTCTTAAGGTTTGTTGTGATTGCTCTATTTTTGCAAATAAGGACGGAACAATTCGGCATTTTGTAAAAATACGAAATAACACTACACGTTTCGATGCAAACTTATGGCAACGGTGTTTATCGCCGCCACGCCCGTCGCGCATAGCAACACTTGGTCAGGTTAATCTTAACCAGGCGACACGCGCCACGCCTCCATGCCATATCCCTCGATATCCGTGGTGCTGAGGTTGCACATGTTGTGCGCAGACGATAGCGCTTCTTAGGTAGCTCCGGTAGGTAGTGCCGGCAGCGGCACGGACAGGCGAACAAACTGATAGTGCTGAGGTTGCACATGTTGTGCGCAGACGATAGCGCTTCTTAGGTAGCTCCGGTAGGTAGTGCCGGCAGCGGCACGGACAGGCGAACAAACTGATAGTGCTGAGGTAGCACATGTTGTGCGCAGACGATAGCTCTTCTCAGGTAGCTCCGGTAGGTAGTGCCGGCAGCGGCACGGACAGGCGAACAAACTGATAGTGCTGAGCTTACACATGTTGTTTGCAGACGATAGCGCTTCACAGGACAGGTAGCTTCGGTAGTGCCGGCACAGCAGCGGCGCGGTGCACGGGCAGGCGAACAAACTGATAGCGCTGAGCTTGCACATGTTGTTCGTAACAAAGTTGTTTGTGTGTTTCATATTATGTTGCCTTCAAGGATTTGACACCTAAACAAGAATGTTCAAGCTATCCTAACTGTGCCAAATTAATTAAATTTAAGTACCTAGGTACTTATTAGTACCGAACTTCGAGTTAATCCGACAGCGGGTTATTTTTTTTTCTTACCTATTAACGTTGTCACCAATCCTCTGTGAGGGGTTTTTTGTAAACAAAAAGTGACAATATATGATCAAACGAACTTCCAAGTGAAGTTCGATCATTATTATAATGAGTTGCTTCATTATCAACGGTTTTGATATCACTGATAGGGGGACAGATAAAACTTTTTATTCCTGGTTGTCCCCCATAGAATTTAATATATTAATTCTTAAAAGTTATAAGCATACTTTCAAGAATTAAATAAAAGGTTAGTGGTTTGGATTTATAACGACCTGTATTTAAATAAATCTATATCTATACATATAATAAATCTGTAGACGAGGCGTTTCTGTACATTGAAAATATAAAAAAAAAAAATTGTTGGGGTGTTATAGGATAACCAATAGATGCCATTTCATAAATTTTTAGAATTTTTGTCTGTTTGTCGGTTTGTCTGTTTGGATGTGACAAAATTTGATTTGAACAGGTTCAACGTAAAAAGCACCAAACCAATATGGTTAATTTTTATACTCAAATATAGTGTAGAACTCGGAGTAGTGATTAGTTTTGGTTTCATCGCAATCGCTTCACTGTATCAAAAGATATAATCAATTTAAAGTATTCTACAACAACTTTCATTACGTAAGTTGGATACACGTAATGACATCTATTGGCGCTTTATAGTACTAACGAAAACATAATTATTGTGTTTATAACATTATTAGGTGAATAATCACGTCATGCAGGCTTACCTATAAGATGACTATCACAGTCACTTCTGCCTGCGTTATTTGAAAAAGTAATGATAATGATTACATAATATAATGTTAATCGCTTTCGATTGTTGGTTGATTAGTGGCGCTAAAAGAATTTCAAATAAAAAGTGAGGATAATGTAAGATAATATTATGTGATGTGGTGTTCTGAGTGATAAAGATTGCAATGATAAATGATAAATGATTTTATTTTTGTAAGTAGCTTTGTACAAACAATTTTACACGTCAATCATGTTTTTTTTTTTAAACTAGATGAAGTCGGCGTTTCCTATCTGACTACTCTGAGAAGAAAGGCCGAAACAAACACACACACGGGCAACTTTATGTAGGAGCTCTTTCGAGGGGCAAGCAACCTTTCTAACATTGTTAACAGAGAAGCATTTTCTTAGTGACATAAGGTTTTAAGATCATAATTATCATACTTTCATCGTTTTTTGCCTTTTTTCTCGATTTTTTTAAATTTTCTTTACCATGATAACGCTTCAACGCACACCTCAAGACGGGCTGTTGATTTATTGAGTATAGGTTCGGCAGGTGCACACCCTTTTTTTTTGTTTCAGGGGTGGAAAATCTTCATGGATGTCCGCCGCCCTGGGACGGACGGCGAGGTCTGTCAGGCTCTTACTGACTAAAAATCACACCAGTGTTCCGTCTCACACCCACGCCGGGGGTTGCGGGACCGTACGATCCTTCCGCAACCCCCGACTGGTGACGTCAAAGAGGGGCGCGCGTGGAACACTACGCGCCGCCAGCTCAAGTCCTGATGTGTTGGCGGTGACAGACGTCCCCGAATTCGTTGTACGCCCTCCGCCGACGCCCGATGCGCCTACTGCGGGCCGGGTGAGTGGATGAGATCTCCCTCTCCCTTTCCACAGCCTCCTTCTGCGAGACGACCGTTTCGCAGAAGGAAACCACCGCGTCCCAGGACTCTTCGCTGCCGTCGACTCGACTACGGCCGGCAGCGATACGTCAAGGTGCACACCCAATACAATTAGCACTGCCATGTCGTAAAAAGGTATTGTAAATTATGTCTTCGAGACAATAACTAAATTTTTAGCCATTGTCTTGGTTAAAACCATATCGACCCTTTTTTTTTCGGATGGGAAATCATCAAATGACCCCTCCCGCTCTGGGTGGAGCGGAAGGGAGTGTCAGACTCGTAATGACTAAAACCCAGCTACCCATTACTCTCCGCCCGCAGGCCCGCGCCTACGGTGGCCGGGAGTCGTCACGCGGCTCCCGACGCCCGGAGCGTCTCCCACGGTGGCTGGGACGGGAGGCTCTCTCCCTGAGCCATCCCGCCACCTCCTTTGCTAGCATGGCTGCTTCGCAGAAGGAGGTGACTGCCTCCCACTCCCTCTCGCCCCGGACCATGGCTTGCACCAGGGCCGGACGCGAGAGGTCGCCGCCGCTGCCGATCGCCTCTACGAGGACACGGCGGTGCTACGCACAAGCGGGGCAGACCTCCACCGTGTGCTCCACCGTGTCCTCTGGGCGATCCTAGCAATGATGACACCCGGGCGTTTCCTCCCGCCTGATGATGTGCAGGAACCTCCCGAAACTTCCGTGTCCGGTGAGGACCTGCGTCAGGCGGTAGGTGAGTGCGCCGTGGCGCCTCTCTAGCCACTCCTTAAACTCCGGCGGCGTAGTGCCTCCGCGCGCCACTCATACAGGCGCGCGAGGACTATTGCCTCCAGATCCCATGGCGGCCCCGGCCCGTTCCAGTTTGGGGGCCAAACGTCGGAAATGCACCATATCGACCATCAAGGTATCTTATGGCTATCCACCAAGAGAGAGTTAGCAAATGTGGGCACAGGTTTACAGAATAAGTTAAGAAAGACTTCAAACTACTTTTCAGATAAACTAAACAGTAGATACTAAACAGTAGATAAACAGTAGGTACGATTTAAGAGTAACACCATTGATGTATTCTTCTTTTTATCTTCTAGATATCTCGACGCTATGATAAAGTCTTAATATTGGTATGTAAGATATCTACAATACCAAGTTAAGAATTTCTAAATTTATCGCAGAGCAGCAGAGAAGAAGACAAGACTTATAAAAACTAACTTCAAACTTCACCTACTAATCTCAGATATACTTTAGATAAAATGGTGGTATGATTTTACGATTTATTCCGGTCTAACTTAGTATTCTAAAACAAATGGACATAATATGGCTATTTGGTCAGACAATCAGCCTCGAACAGGCGCTTTCATTTTTATTTATCCTCAAAAATCAAAGTGACACTTCGTCGCATTGTCATTATGAACCCTGCGAAGACGCAGTGACTGCTGTGCAGTCGAAAGGGCTATGGTTGAGAACCCCAGGCAAGGGAAGCGTTACCAGACAAGATCGGAAGATTTTTCCTTTTACACCTTTCCTAAGCGACACATTATTGTGTTCCGACATCCACGCGAACGAAGTCGCGGGCACAGCTAGTTATAAATATTTCTTTTGTTTCTGTATCGATCAGTCACAGTCCCATAAATCACGTAGTAGGTATTCCAGGTATAATAACAATCAGTCCTCTGATTTGACTTCACATTACAAATGTTAATTTTTACTAACAATATGTTCACATTTAGATGAGTAAATTTTTTTTTTTTTCTTTAAAAAAAAAACGTTGCCCCACTCTAGGAATTTCTCCTGTGTTGTGGGTGCGTTTACAAATATTTAAACTCACGTACACAAACAGCCAGACCCGGAACAACTACTTGTAGGTCATACAAATATTTGTTCCGTGCGGGAATCGAACCCGCGACACGCAGCGCAGCAGTCAATCGCTTAACCACTGCGCCAACCGTGCCGTATGAGGCTTGGCCGTTTCGTTACTACAACAACTACACACATCAACAAGGTCTAGGGATATTTCATACTCAATTAAATAACTCGAAAAGTACTGGCCGCATTGGAATCTTTTATACACCGATTTGTTTGTAATTTATCTCAGACTAATACCAAATTTAAATTTTTGAAAATTCTTTTGTTTCGGTGGCAAAAAATGTCTTGATGTATAGGAGAGGGAATTTTCATTTGTGCGAAATTTAGAAAACAATACGAATTACGTTTACTTACAGTTTTTTTTCATTTTTAAACGAAAGATAAAGTTAAAATTGAGGTATTGTAGCCATGCAACGCCGACATTTGACGAGGGCGGAGATGTTACGAGCTGTGGGAATGCTGGAAGCTGGATCTGTTCAGCGTAATGTTGCTGAGGCCATAGGGACCCATCAAAATGTAATTTCAAGATTGTGGACACGCTATCGTGCCACAGGTGAAGTAGCGGAGAGGCACCGGGGGCCAAGTCGCATCACTACCCCCAGACAAGACCGATTTTTGCAAATTACTGCGCGAGCACAACCAAATGCAACGGCGACTCAATTGGTCCAAAGGCTGCGAGTGGAACACCAAGTGCTTGTGAGTGACCAAACTGTAAGAAGGCGACTGCATGAAAGCAATCTACGCTCTCGTAGACCACTCCGGGTCCCACCTTTACGGAGAGGCAATCGTGGACGACGATTAGAATGGGTTCGGAACCACGTGGACTGGGGCCGTGAGCAATGGTCCAATGTGCTGTTCACGGATGAATCCAGGTTCGGCTTCCATCCAGATTCACGAAGGACGCGTGTTTGGCGAGTTCCTGGACGATGGAGCCGTCTCCAGAACCCTCAGGAAGTTCACCCATACCAAGGAGGAACAATTATGGTTTATGCAGGAATTCGTCTTGGAGGACGGACGGATCTCGTTTGGGTGCGGGGCAATATGACGGCAGAACGATACGTCCAACAGGTGCTGGGGCCCGTAATCTTGCCCCACAGAACACAAATGGGGCAAGATTTCCTGCTCATGCACGACAATGCCCGGGCACACACGGCGAGAACGGTAGCAGCTTGGTTACATACACATAATGTTAGGGCCTTAGACTGGCCTGCTCAATCGCCAGATCTAAATCCCATTGAGCATGCGTGGGATATGCTGCAAAGAAGAGCTCTGAAGGAAGTTCCTGAAAATCTGGCTACAGAAGATCAACTTTTTGCGCACCTCAGAAGGACATGGGACAATATTCCGCAGCAAGACATTGACAACCTTGTTCTGAGCATGCCGAATCGTTGCCGATGTGTTATGAACATCATGGGCGCTTTCTCAGACTACTAACTTCAAGTTTATAAACACAAATTAAATGATTTTTCTATTTTTTTCAGTTTTTACTCACAAATTAAAAGTTCATTCATATACGATTTCCGTCTATGCTTCATTTTTTTTCCATAAAATCCTGAAATTTTAATCTAAGTACCTTAACCATTATTAAAAAATGGTAGAATATTAAATAACGTATCTTTTAAATATATACATGTCATATAAATAATTAACACATTGATAGTAATTCGCTTTTTTAAAAATATCCCTAGACCGTGTTGATGTGTGTATGTATAACAGAAAAGTAATGAACTGTGAATAAATTTTTCACCTTACGCCCATGTGATGGTAGCATTGGTAGCTAAACGGCCAAGCCACATATTTTGACTAAGGTGTAGAGTTTCTGAAGTTAGGGCGTGTAGAGTTAGAAGCTTGGCTCTACATGAGATCTGATAACTTTTTGCCAGTGCGAGCCATATGTGGTCTCGTCTTGGCAACATTTTACATGAAAATGTTTTTGGTGGGATTTCACATCTTTTTGAAAGTTGTTTTTTTTTTGGGGGGGGTTCTTTACTAAATATCCTGAAATATGTATTTTATTATTTTATTACAAGGAGTCTTTATATCAATTTTCATAACTTTGTACGAGACTTCCGCAAATTTTGATGCTAGATCAAAATAATTTTGATGCTAGATCAAAATAATTTTGATGCTAGATCAAAATTTGCGGAAGTCTCGTACAAACTTCCATCCCCTAGTTTAAGGTGTACTTTATTTCGTTATAATTATGGCAGCTAAGTTCAAATTCAGCGCAAAAACGTTTTTTTTATGCGTTTTTTAAAATCTGTTTTGTTTTGATATTAAATTATAATTAGCAATCAGTCTGTAGCTAGGATTAGAAATAGCTCTTGTTCTACTAAAAATACACTAAAAATGTTGAACATTTTTAAAAAACGCAAAAAAAAAAAGCATTTTTGCGCTGAATTTGAACTTAGCTGCCATAGAATGAAATAAAGTACACTTTAAGAGCTTTCATATGACATATAATTCATCACTGTTGAACAATGTTGAACATTTTTAAAAACGCATAAAAAAACCGTTTTCGCGCTGGATTTGAACCTAGCTGCCATAGAATGAAATAAAGTACACTTTAAGAGCTTTCATATGACATAGGTTTCATCACTGTTGAACAATGTTGAAAAAATGAACCCAAAATGGCGCATTTAAAAAACGCATATAAAACCGTTTTGGCGCTGGATTTGAACTTACCTGCCACAGAATGAAATAAAGTACACTTTAAGAGCTTTCATATGACATAGGTTTCATCACTGTTGCACAATGTTGAACATTTTTTAAAAACGCATAAAAAACCGTTTACGCGCTGGATTTGAACTTAGCTGCCATAGAATGAAATAAAGTACACGCCAAGAGCTGTCATATGACATAGGTTTCATCACTGTTGCACAACTTTGAAAAGTGGGCCCAGTGTTCATTCAAAAGTGCCCATAGCCCACCGGTATCGGGAACAGGGTCCAAGCTACCGGCGGCGGCGGTCAGGGCTCCAGAGAGAGGAACCTCCTAACTATTCGGGCCGTGTCCAGAAGTACCGCTTTCTGGATCAAGCCCTTGATCCAGCTGCCCAACGAGAGCCTCCTCAGGTGTTGGTCGAGGCTCTTGGCTATTAGTCCATTGGCTGTCACAACTATCGGCACAATGATCGCTGAGTCCACATCCCACATGTCGACAACCTCGTGAGCCAAGTCAAGATACTATATGGGTGTATACCTGAAATAAAATGATTTGATTTGATATGCCTAGGAAAAAAGGTCTCAACTATCTAAAAGTTGCTCCCAAGCGAGATTAGCAAAAATACGAAGTATTAGAGAATCATCTTCTGAAAATTCAGATCGTTTCGCAAATCAGAGAGCGTATAAGTCGTAATCGCGGGCCACAGAATCTAGCGCCGAACGTTCACAACGCCTTATTATTAATGCCTTAAATATTGATTATGCTCATCAGAACAGCATCAAAAAATATAAATAAAAAGTAAAAATATTAAAAAAATCATGTCCACCCGTGCGAAGCCGGGACGGGCCGCTAGTAAGTAATAAAAGTAGTAATTTTTTTATGCGCCTATCAGTTCGGAACGGTGTTTCTGTGCGTGAGAACTAGACGTTGTTCGGTAGACTAGCGTCTAACTGCTCATCACTTAGAAAGTGAGACAGCGTGCTTTTTGGCCATGACCACCAGTAGTAGCTCGCGAGTAGTTTACTCTTAAAGATTGAATTTCCATAAACCCCTTCTTAGTACTCCCCTACATTACAAAAGGAAGCCGTGTGCAAAATTTCACATTCCTAGTCCCAGTAATTTCGGCTGTGCGTTGATATGTCAGTCAGTCAGTTTCTCCTTATATTTAGATGTTGTTCTAGTACTGTTACGGCATTCATTGGATCAGATGGCGATGTTCTCAGAAAGGTCAGGAGCGTAGTGCTGGGCTGCTGGCAACCGGTGTGCGCGTGGGTATTCTTCTTTCTTACATCTATGGTATTACCAAGCAGGTACTGTACTGGTAGCGTTCTTTAGTTTCTGCCTACCTCCATGGGATAAAGCCGTGAGTTTATGTACAAAGGTACCTACATGTCATGTTCATTATTTAAGTTTTTAAGGTTCCGTAGCCAAATTTTTTTTTTAATCAGAACAACTGATATTACCCAACCAAACCGGCTGCAAAGTACCGCCCGGGGCCCGCCATCGCGACCCTGCCGCGCCGTCTGATAATGTAATAGTAACTGTAATGATAACATCACAATACCAGGGAAGCAATATTATTGAAAACAGAGCTGAGGCTGAGGGCACGAACCACTTAACGCCACGCGAGGCTAACGCTTTGTCAACAATTACACTCGAAAAAACATTACCCTCTTTCTGGATAGTCGGCCTATAATAAACATAATTAGGTATAGTCACATTATCGATCTTTGACGTCACAACTGAATCTCAGCATACCGGAACACGTGTCGTCATCTCACATCGCAGACCGCAGACAAGCCTGTTCGAAAAGTTTGATTTAATTTTTCTGTCGTTAATAATCTCGAAAGTGTCAAGTCCACAATCTATACATCATTATACTGTGGTCAAGTCCCAACAATTGCAAAAGCGGTCCGGTGCTCGGCGCTCAATCACTGAGAACATGCTCCGCCGCGGATCTGTTGCAACGTCCTCTGGCAGGCCCAAGTCGGTCAATTAAAATGTAAGACAATGAGGTAACCGACCTTGAGCCTTGGCCGGAACGCGCAATACGGATAACAAACCTGAATGGACCGCGCGGAGCGGCAAGCGGCAATACATGTGATGTGATAAACACTCAAAGTGACACAAAGTATTGTTTACGGCTCCGCGCCCCTGCACCCCGCGCGCTTCGCGCCCCCTCCTGGTGTTAAACTGTCGACACTACTGGGGCCCAATTCTACGCCATTGACACTATCGACACACTACAGACATTATTTTGCCACTGTTGCAAATTTAGCATTCTGCAAAAACATTAGTGGCGTTTCAGTGGTGTCTCAGTAGTGCGTCGATACTCGATAGCAAAGACATTAAATTATTAACTCTAATAAGACGGAGGTTACACGCTCATTCTGGCGTCAGTTCAGTCTGTGACTTTGATCACGTTTAGATTGATGGCTGAATGATGGACTGACGCGCGGTATTACACGGTAAGTCAGACTGACGATCAGTCCAACCGAAAACTTCTACGCGATAACACGCATAAGCACGCATAAGTTAAAATCCATACAAAATTATGGATTTTAACAAGAATAAATTGAAAGCAAAAAAAACTTTTTTTAAAACATGCTTTGCGATGGGGTTGCGTCGTTTAATTACGGAGTTCCTATGGCCACCTTCCAGCTCCATCATCAGACCCTGGTTACCATGTAGTATCAAAGTACTTGTCAAGACGAATTAAACGAGCCCAAACTCGATGGGGTTGCGTTGTTTAATTACGGAGTTCCTATGGCCACCTTCCAGTTCCATCATCAGACCCTGCTTACCATATAGTATCCAAGTACTCGTCAAGACGAATTAAATGAGCCCAAACTCGATGGGGTTGCGTCGTTAAAGTACGGAGTTCCTATGGCCACCTTCCAACTCCATCATCAGACCCTGCTTACCATATAGTATCCAAGTACTCATCAAGACGAATTAAACGAGCCCAAACTCGATGGAGTTGCGTCGTTTAAGTATGGAGTTCCTATGGCCACCTTCCAGCTCCATCATCAGATCAGCTCTATGTCATAATAATATTGCATTGTCATCCGATTTATACATGCATGCAAAATTTCAGCTCAATCGAAAACCGGGAAGCAATGATTTCAAAAGTAAGGATACGCCCGTCTGAACATTTTACATAGAAGTTCTTCGTTCGAAATTCGAAGTTCGCGCGCACCACTGTCAAGTGTCAACTGAGTCGCGTTGGCCCTAAAACCGTCATTTTAGGGCCAGCGCGCTGGTGCCATTTAGTCACGCCGTTAGCCCGGTCCTTACGCTAGTAATATATATGTCAATGCCGGGAAGTGGATCTTTAACTTGCAAGATATGATTACAGTTACAGACAACGGGACATGTGAAACTAAATAAAAGCTTGTAAAAATGCTTGTGTTGCTATAATATTAGCTCTGTCTACGAGGAATCGTAGAAAAAGAAAGCGGTGGTATAAAAAGTGGCTAATGAAAAGAGAATTCTACACACACTTAAATTTACTGGCGCCGATTCTGTTTGTTCACAAACTAAACTAAATTTAAGTTCATGCATCTTTTTCTTTCTATTTCATTAAGAAAAGGACAGAAGATAAATATTAGTTTAGTCCTGTCAAATAAGATACTCCATAGACAACTATCGACGAGATTAAAAAATTGGCTAATTTACGTCAGGCGCTGACTAATTTGACAGGACTAAACTAATATTTATCTTCTGTCCTTTTCTTAATGAAATAGAAAGAAAAAGATGCCTGAACTTAAATTTGAACAACAGAATCGGCGCCACTGAATGAGATAAGAGACACAGGAGAAGAAGATGACTATGCTAAATATTATCGAATGAAAGAATTTTATTTTTATTCTTTTTATTCCAAGAATAGGTAACATTTCTAATGTGAGAATAAATTCTTTCTCCGGGGCTAATGGCTGAGAGGGGGACGTCGGCGGCGGCGAGGGAGTCGGCGTAGGCGGCGACATGTCGTGCGACTCCATCGCTGTCTAAGCAGTGACTGACATCAGACTGATAGCTAATAAACACACGTTCAGTCTGGCATCAGTCTGACCAGACTGACAAAAATTATTAAAATATTTAAATAATCATCATTCTGGACCATCAATCCAAGTCTACGTGTATACAATCAGTTTCCCGTCATTCTGACATATTATGTCCTTTATTTAATTAAATATCACATATAAATTATATTTTTAAATATTAGAATATAGAAAATATAATAAAAAAGAAAAACCGACTTCCAAAAAAAACACTACAAAGTGAAAAATAACTTTAATTTCGGAAGTCGGTGTCTTTGGATCTGTATTTTAGTTTTTTGCCACCGACTTCCGAAATTAAAGTTATTTTTCACTTTGTAGTGTTTTTTTTGGAAGTCGGTTTTTCTTTTTTGTTAAAAAGTTTTTATTTCCCACTTTTTAGTGGGTCTGTTTATAATTTATCTAAGTTACAATAGCCTAATGTCAACTTGCTCATCGCCTTTACCAAAATATTGCTTTTCCCGATGCAGGGAAATTCATTGTTGAGAGTTCTCCTGGTATTTCACCATCAGCTCCATTTCACCATTCGCATTGTGATGAGCATAACGTGCTTAGCAACCATAATAAACTAATCGAATCGCAACCCATGAAATACTTATTATTGAGTAGTTCCGGTGGCCATCTGTGGTCTTCATCATCAGTTCCACTTCACCAAATAGTGCTTTTCGAGAGCAAATGCACGAGTTACTATAAAAAATACCCAAATCGCTATAGGTGTGCCTATAATATTTGAAGAGTTCCTTCGATTTCTCCAGGATCCCATCATCAGATCCTGACCTGATGACAATGGGACCACCTGGAAAGTATACCCTTTCAAACAAAAAAATATTTTTTGAAATCGGTCCAGCCATCTTCGAGTAATCGGGGAACACATAAAAAAAAAAAGAAAAAAAAAAAATAAAAAAAAAAAAGATTCCGACGAATTGAGAACCTCCTCCTTTTTGAAGTCGGTTAAAAACATTTAAAAATATAAAAAATAGTAGCCCACCGGTATCGGGAACAGGGTCCAAGCTACCGGCGGTCAGGGCTCCAGAGAGAGGAACCTCCTAACAATGCGGGCCGTGTCCAGAAGTACCGCTTTCTGAATCAAGCCCTTGATCCAGCTGCCCAACGAGAGCCTCCTTAGGTGTTGGTCGAGGCTCTTGGCTATTAACCCATTGGCTGTCACGACTATCGGCACAATGATTGCTGAGTCCACATCCCACATGTCGACAACCTCGCGAGCCAAGTCAAGATACTTGATCTGTTTATCTTTCTCGGCTTTCACGAGGTTCTCATCATGCGGGACGGTTATGTCAACAATCATTGCGCGCCGCTCTGATCGATCCACCACCACTATATCAGGCTTATTGGCAACAATAGTCCTGTCAGTGATGATGGATCGATCCCAATATAATGTGATATTATCATTTTCGAGAACTGGGTCGGGCACATACCTGTAGTACGGCACCTCCGATTCCACAAGGCTGTATTTCAGAGCAAGTTGCTGATGGATTATCCTGGCTACAAGGTTGTGTCTATGCAAGTACTCCCCGTTAGCTAGACGAGAACACCCGGAGATAATATGCCTGATTGATTCTCCCGGCCGGTGGCATGCCCGACAGATGACATATTATTTTTATTACCGTTATTCTGAATAAATATTTTAATAATTTTTGTTAGTCTGGTCAGACTGATGCCAGACTGAATGTGTGTTTATTAGCTATCAGTCTGATGTCAGTCACTGCTTAGACAGCGATGGAGTCGCACGACATGTCGCCGCCTGCGCCGACTCCTTCGCCGCCGCCGACGTCCCCCTTTCAGCCATTAGCCCCGGTGAAAGAATTTATTCTCACATTAGAAATGTTACCTATTCTTTGGAATAAAAAAAATAATTTTCGTTCTATAATATTTGGCATAGTCATCTATCTATATACCGCGCGTCAGTCCATCATTCAGCCATCAATCTGTACGTGATCAAGGTCACAGACTGAACTGACGCCAGAATGAGCGTGTAACCTCCGTCTTAAATCTCTTTGGTCGATAGTATGTCGATAATGTGGCAGTACAATAGTTTTCAGTGTTGCTAACCAAAACCTACCATGCGACCACTTTTTACCGACTTCACAAAAAGGAGGAGGTACTATGTTCGGGTGTTTGTATGTTTTTTTTTTTTTTTTGTATGTTTGTTCATCGAATACTCCGCCAATTGTCGACGGATTTTCAAAATTCTTTTTTTGTTCGAAAGTAGATAGTTCTGAGGTGGTCCCATTGTCACCAAGTTAGGATCTGATGATGGAATCTTAGAGAAATCGAGGGCAACCCTCAAATTTTATAGGCTCACTTATTGTTTTTCGCATATTTTATATGAAGTATCTTGTGTATTTGTGTATGGTTGTCACCATCTCAGGTAGCTGGGCTGATGATGGAAGGTACAACTCCTTAACAGTAAGAAGTTACTCGAACAGGCAAGGACTGTTTTAGTAAATTGTTTTGATGTTTGATAGGGCATTTGCCACATTTGGTCTCATGATCATCAAGTCATGACCTGATGCTGCAGTCAGGATAGTCTGCAGAGTACCTAACTCCTCGACAACTAACAGCAGATATATCGTGTTTAGGCTCATTGAAAAGGGCTCGATGTGTGGATAAACGTACTGTTACTGAGGAACACCGAAGACCTGATGCTGAAGCCAGGAGCATCAGAAAAAGCACAAACCTTGAAATTACAGCATCGTAGTCGTGTTTGGGCTCATTTTAAACAGGACTAATTTTAAGTTCAATGCAATGTTGACATAAGTCTGGCCTGATGCTGCAGCCAGGATTATCAGCATCTAATCTAAAAACTAATAAAAGGAGAACTCCTCAACAATTAACGTCCCTGCATCGAGAAAAGGAATATTTTATAAAAAGGCGATGGGCAAGTTGACATTAGGCTATTGTAACAGATAAATTATAAATAGACCCACTAAAAAGCGAGAAATAAAAACTTTTTAACAAAAAAAAAACCGACTTCCAAAAAAGACACTACAAACTGAAAAATAACTTTAATTTCGGAAGTCGGTGGCAAAAACTAAAATACTGATCCCTAAGACACCGACTTCCGAAATTAGTTATTTTTCAGTTTGTAGTGTTTTTTTTGGAAGTCGGTTTTTTTTTACCGACTTCAAAAAAAAGGAAATTTGATACGTATGTATGTAATATTATTGGAATTGCATTATATTCACATATGACAATCTACTAAGGCTTCCAAACAAATATACAAAATTTCATAGACGTATGTATGTATGTATGTTTGTCCACGTATATCTCCGTAAATATTAATCGGATCGTGACCATTTTTTTTTTATTGGCTTACATTTACTTCAACTTAGGGAACAGTGCAAGTTTCATCAAAATCGATTCAGTAATTTTCAAGATATGGACTAAGACGTGAAAGTGTGACGGCCTGGCTTATTGATACGAGCTACAGGTGTGGTGTCAAAGGGAAAACATCTCTAAACCTTGGTCAAATTCTAGTGCAACATCTAAAAAAAGTAATTTAAAAAAATTAAACCGACTTCAAAAAGAAATTAACTCAAAATTATGAAATAACTTTAATTTCGGAAGTCGGTGTCTTGGGATCTGTATTTTAGTTTTATGCCACCGACTTCCGAAATTAAAGTTATTTCATAATTTTGAGTTAATTTCTTTTTGAAGTCGGTTTAATTTTTTTAAATTACTTTTTATTTCGTAATTTTTAGTTTTTGCACTAGTATTTGACCAAGGTTTTGAGATGTTTTCCCTTTGACACTACACCCGTAGCTCTTATCAATAAGCCAGGCCGTCACACTTACACGTATTAGTCCATATCTTGAAAATTACTGAATCGATCTTGATGAAACTTGCACTGTTCCCTAAGTTGAAGAAAATGTAAGCCAATAAAAAAAAAATGGTCACGATCCGATTAATACTTCCGGAGATATGCGTGGACAAACATACATACATACATACATACATACATACATACATACATACGTCTATGAAATTTTGTATATTTGTTTGGAAGCCCTAATAGATCATCATATGTGAATATAATGCAATTCCAATAATATTACATACATACGTATCGAATTGATAACCTCCTTTTTTTTGAAGTCGGTAAAAATTACCATCATAGGTGTCTTGGGAACTGTATTTTAGTTTTAGTTTTTTGCCACCGACTTCCGAAATTAAAGTTATTTCATAATTTTGAGTTCATTTCTTTTTGAAGTCGGTTTAATTTTTTTAAATTACTTTTTATTTTAAACTAGCTGTGCCCGCGACTTCGTTCGCGTGGATGTCGGAACACAATAATGTGTCGCTTAGGAAAGGTGTAAAAGGAAAAATCTTCCGATCTTGTCTGGTAACGCTTCCCTTGCCTGGGGTTCTTAACCATAGCCCTTTCGACTGCACAGCAGTCACTGCGTCTTCGCAGGGTTCATAATGACAATGCGACGAAGTGTCACTTTGATTTTTGAGGATAAATAAAAATGAAAGCGCCTGCTCGAGGCTGATTGTCTGACCAAATAGCCATAATAAATGTCCATTTTATTTTGCATTTGTTTTAGAATAGTTAGACCGGAATAAATCGTAAAATCATACCACCATTTTATCTAAAGTAGGTATATCTGAGATTAGTAGGTGGAGTTTGAAGTTAGTTTTTATAAGTCTTGTCTTCTTCTCTGCCGCTCTGCGATAAATTTAGAAATTCTTAACTTGGTATTGTAGATATCTTACATACCAATATTAAGACTTTATCATAGCGTCGAGATATCTAGAAGATAAAAAGAAGAATACATCAATGGTGTTACTCTTAAATCGTACCTACTGAAGTTTATCTGAAAAGTAGTTTGAAGTCTTTCTTAACTTATTCTGTAAACCTGTGCCCACATTTGCTAACTCTCTCTTGGTGGATAGCCATAAGATACCTTGATGGTCGATATGGTGCATTTCCGACGTTTGGCCCCCAAACTGAAACGGGCCGGGGCCGCCATGGGATCAGGAGGCAATTAGTCCTCGCGCGCCTGTATGAGTGGCGCGCGGAGGCACTACGCCGCCGGAGTTTAAGGAGTGGCTAGAGTGGCGCCACGGCGCCCTCACCTACCGCCTGACGCAGGTCCTCACCGGACACGGAAGTTTCGGGAGGTTCCTGCACATCATCAGGCGGGAGGAAACGCCCGGGTGTCATCATTGTTAGGATCGACCAGAGGACACGGTGGAGCACACGGTGGAGGTCTGCCCCGCTTGTGCGGAGCACCGCCGTGTCCTCGTAGAGGCGATCGGCAGCGGCGGCGACCTCTCGCGTCCGGCCCTGGTGCAAGCCATGGTCAGGGGCGAGAGGGAGTGGGAGGCAGTCACCTCCTTCTGCGAAGCAGCCATGCTAGCAAAGGAGGTGGCGGGATGGCTCAGGGAGAGAGCCTCCCGTCCCAGCCACCGTGGGAGACGCTCCGGGCGTCGGGAGCCGCGTGACGACTCCCGGCCACCGTAGGCGCGGGCCTGCGGGCGGAGAGTAATGGGTAGCTAGCTGGGTTTTAGTCAGTACGAGTCTGACACTCCCTTCCGCTCCACCCAGAGCGGGAGGGGTCATTTGATGATTTCCCATCCGAAAAAAAAAAAGGGTCGATATGGTTTTAACCAAGACAATGGCTAAAAATTTAGTTATTGTCTCGAAGACATAATTTACAATACCTTTTTACGACATGGCAGTGCTACTTGTATTGGGTGTGCACCTTGACGTATCGCTGTCGGCCGTAGTCGACTCGACGGCAGCGAAGAGTCCTGGGACGCGGTGGTTTCCTTCTGCGAAACGGTTGTCTCGCAGAAGGAGGCTGTGGAAAGGGAGAGGGAGATCTCATCCACTCACCCGGCCCGCAGTAGGCGCATCGGGCGTCGGCGGAGGGCGGACAACGCCCTCTTCCAGCCCCCCTAAACGGGTCCAGGGGCGACGAATTCGGGGACGTCTGTCACCGCCAACACATCAGGATTTGAGCTGGCGGCGCGTAGTGTTCCACGCGCGCCCCTCTTTGACGTCACCAGTTGGGGGTTGCGGAAGGATCGTACGGTCCCGCAACCCCCGGCGTAGGTGTGAGACGGAACACTGGGGTGATTTTTAGTCAGTAAGAGCCTGACAGACCTCGCCGCCCGCCCCAGGGCAGCGGACATCCATGAAGATTTTCCACCCCGGAAACAAAAAAAAGGTTGTGCACCTGCCGAACCTATAGTCAATAAATCAACAGCCCGTCTGGAGGTGTGCATTGAAGCGTTATCATGGTAAAGAAATTTTAAAAAGTTCGAGAAAAAAAGGCAAAAAACTATGAAAGTATTATAATTTTGATCTTAAAACCCAAAACAAACAGAGAAGCATTTTCTTAGTGACATAATCACTAAGAAAATGCTTCTCTGTTAACAATGTTAGAAAGGTTGCTTGCCCCTCGAAAGAGCTCCTACATAAAGTTGCCCGTGTGTGTGTTTGTTTCGGCCTTTCTTCTCAGAGTAGTCAGATAGGAAACGCCGACTTCATCTAGTTTAAAAAAAAAAACATGATTGACGTGTAAAATTGTTTGTATCTACAAAGCTACTTACAAAAATAAAATCATTTATCATTTATCATTGCAATCTTTATCACTCAGAACACCACATCACATAATATTATCTTACATTATCCTCACTTTTTATTTGAAATTCTTTTAGCGCCACTAATCAACCAACAATCGAAAGCGATTAACATTATATTATGTAATCATTATCATTACTTTTTCAAATAACACAGGCAGAAGTGACTGTGATAGTCATCTTATAGGTAAGCCTGCATGACGTGATTATTCACCTAATAATGTTATAAACACAATAATTATGTTTTCGTTAGTACTATAAAGCGCCAATAGATGTCATTACGTGTATCCAACTTACGTAATGAAAGTTGTTGTAGAATACTTTAAATTGATTATATCTTTTGATACAGTGAAGCGATTGCGATGAAACCAAAACTAATCACTACTCCGAGTTCTACACTATATTTGAGTATAAAAATTAACCATATTGGTTTGGTGCTTTTTACGTTGAACCTGTTCAAATCAAATTTTGTCACATCCAAACAGACAAACCGACAAACACAAAAATTCTAAAAATTGATGAAATGGCATCTATTGGTTATCCTATAACACCCCAACAATTTTTTTTTTAAATTTTCAATGTACAGAAACGCCTCGTCTACAGATTTATTATATGTATAGATTTCATGCTTTTTGTAAGGATTCCTTAATTTTATTTTTGTCGGGGGTTTTTTAAATTTTTTATTTAATTTTTCATTTCATGCTTTTTGTAGGGACTCCTTAATTTTTGTATTTCATTTCTTTTATTTTCTTCCGTTTTAAGATTCTGGTAATTTAGTGTTTTATCAGGTTTTTTATCCGTCAAAAAATATTGATTAATTTATAGTTGAAGAATAATTTTTAAGACTAAACAGATTTTTTTTTGTTTTATTATATTTTTCAAGTTTTTAGTTTTCATTTCGTTAGGTAGTTAATATTCCTCATTCCCTTTCAATATAGTGTAAATTATTCTACTTGTCAAGCCCTTGCATTTGATACCTATATTGAAGTAGTTGTGAAAAAAAAATGTAATTCGCCATTTTGTGGTGGCGGCCATCTTGGATTTGAAATTTTTAATAGTGTATAGTATTCTACTAGTCAAGCCCTTTCATTTGATACCCATATTGAGGGAGTTGAGAAAAAAAATGTAATTCGCCACTTTGTTGTGGCGGCCATCTTGGATTTACACAAAAAAAACTAAATCAAAATCGGTTCATCCGTTCGGGAGCTACGATGCCACAGACAGACACACACACACACCCCCCCCCCCCACATACACACACACACACACAGACATGTCAAACTTATAACACCCCGTCGTTTTTGCGTCGGGGGTTAAAAAGACCCATAACTAAACTGGCCCCGTGACCTATAAACGAGGCATGCGGAAACACTGATTCACAAAAAGTGAGTACAGAAACTGAGCACGGCAAGCAAAAGAAAGGGGCTAATAAAACCCAGAAAAGGGTAAACAGCTTGCTTACAGTGTTACTAGTAGTGTTTACCACGCTAACATGTGGACTAGCAGCACCCCGGCAACATTTTCAAATAACTAGATTAGCTGAAAACCAACCAATCTATTTTGACCCCGTCGGAAACATTCAACTTATTCACGACGAATGGAAACTTCTGGGATACTATTACCTGACAACATTCTGGCAAAGTACAACAAAGGTTCGTGAATCGTATAGCTCAGCTCTGCGACACGATACCTAACGAGCCGTGTCGCTCTACGACACAACAACTCAAGTTTGAAATGAACCAGCTGAACGAGTACAACATATTGTTACGGTCTCAACATCAACAACGAAGGCGACGTGGCTGTGTCAACGGCGCGGCGTAGGAAATCTTGCACGAGCACTGTTTGGTGTCCTGGACAGCAATTTCGCCGAAAAATACGCTCAGGACATAGACAAAATCAAAACGAACGAACAATATTTATTACAGCTGATAAGAAATCAGACATTGATTATTGAGGCAGAAAACAACGTCAAAAAGAAAAATGAAGACTTTGTAAAGACACAACTGGAAGCAATTCAGCAATTCATGAACGAAACGAAATATAACACAGCAGTAATAGAGAACAGATTTCAAATAATGAAAACAATGAATGACGTCAACGCTGGGGCGTTAACTGCTAGTTTACTTATCTCAGTACTGAGAAGAAACCAAGAAATGCTCCTGTGTGCATTAAGAGATATTTACAGAGGAAATCTCGATATGAAATTATTCACGCCGGAGCAGCTATCTGAACATCTCAACTATATTGCCGGTATTATACCAAAAAAAGTAATTTAAAAAAATTAAACCGACTTCAAAAAGAAATGAACTCAAAATTATGAAATAACTTTAATTTCGGAAGTCGGTGTCTTGGGATCTGTATTTTAGTTTTAGTTTTTGGCCACCGACTTCCGAAATTAAAGTTATTTCATAATTTTGAGTTCATTTCTTTTTGAAGTCGGTTTAATTTTTTTAAATTACTTTTTATTTGGTAATTTTTAGTTGTTGCACTAGAATTTGACCAAGGTTTTGAGATGTTTTCGCTTTGACACTACACCCGTAGCTCGTATCAATAAGCCAGGCCGTCACACTTTCACGTCTTAGTCCATATCTTGAAAATGACTGAATCGATTTTGATGAAACTTGCACTGTTACTTCAACTTAGTTGAAGTAAATGTAAGCCAATAAAAAAAGAATGGTCACGATCCGATTAATAGTTACGGAGATATGCGTGGACAAACATACATACATACATACATACATACATACATACATACATACGTCTATAAAATTTTGTATATTTGTTTGGAAGCCCTAATAGATTGTCATATGTGAATATAATGCAATTCCAATAATATTACATACATACGTATCGAATTGATAACCTCCTTTTTTTGAAGTCGGTAAAAAGGCTAACTTTACCTATCAAAAACAGCAATGGGGCAAACATAAAAAATATTTACAATATTATTATATTACGAAGAGTAAGTACTGTTCGGTCAGCCGGGCTTTGACATATCAAAGCCCGGCTGACCGAACAGTACTTACTCTTCGAATTACATATCCCGTTACTAAGTGATGACGACTATACACTGTATCGCAATATAGTTATACCTTGCTGTCTAGGTGCAATAACTACTAACTACTAAGCAATGTCAGGTGATAGAGACAACAACACAATATATTGGAGTCAAATTCGCAGAAGTTGATCTTCAGCAATGTACAACAATGACAACGGACAATCACATTTGCCACGCATCTACAACTATCAGCAACTTGCATGGAGCCACGGCATCTTGCGAAGCCAAAATGCAAATAACATTACATGTGATTGGATACCACAACAATGCTCTGACCAATGGATAAAATTACAGAGCCCAAACATATGGTTGTATAATTGCATCAATGAGTGTACGACTCGCATCGTATGCGAAAACAGAATTACAACAACAACTATAACAAAGGCTGGGCTCCTTGCCCTAGGTCAGGATTGCATACTTCAGCACAAAGACGGTACAATTTATTCACACAACGTTTTTAGTAGTAGTACCAATATTGGAATTACCTTGGAGGTACCTACTATTGACTCACCAAATGATATGTGGAATACGCTCAAAAACACAAAAATTGTGCTACCGAATCTAAATTTATCTAATGAACACAAAATATTAGATGACCAGATAACCACACAAAAGGGGCGAGAGAGCCTACCTAACGACCTAAGTATTCACGACATCGGCAACTACGCTATAAGCACTTTGCTGGTGGGAGGAATTATCGCCGCCATAATTGTTTGGCGAATAAGAAGATATCTTCAAGCGCGCCAGAAGAGCAATATCAATACGAACAAGACTCGAGAGAGGACAGAAGATATAGAACTAAAGCAGATTCAGCTGCCTACGCTAAAACACGACAAGGACATTCAGAGGACTACCGTCCGCCGCAGTCAGCAATTGGAACAAGATTCCAACTACATATGATTAAATATTTAAGAATGATGTCCTGTTTATTATAGTTTTACTTTTTAACATTTAATACCTATTTAACTTGTAACGCAAGTTTGGTGATCTGAGTACTCACATTTTTCCCTCGGGAGCATGTACGAGCCAATAATGCTCATACAGCAAAAGTACGTTTACGCGTACTTTAATGACAATTTAGTCAAGTCAGTCGTCACTAAAACTCGGTCACGCGCTAATGTGCGGGTCAATAACTACTTAATAAACATATGTGAAGTGCGGCTCAGTTAACTAAGCAAACGCTTTAAACTGTTTCCACAAATAAACTATTAAACTTATCCGTGGTTTGGTGTAACTTAACTTGTTACTTACCTACAACAACTACCGGGGTCTCCGTCAACGACAAGAAAACCCCAACACTTTTTCACCCACAACGAAGTTATAGGGGGTCGAAAATGGCCTGAACTGCTTCGAGAAAAGGATGGTACGGCCGTGCCGCTTTTTGCTCGACTTGGCGGGGGCACTACCGTGCCCCCAGATTTACAGAAACATTAAAGTCTTCAACACAACTCTTTATGACCAAGTAATCCCACTGAATGACTACCTAGGTATTTCATGAAATCTTGACATTTTACAATTATAGTACTAACTTAACAAGTTGTAATAACTGATCCTAATGATACTATGATTAGAATTATTCTGTAAATAGGTAGGTACATATATTTGTTACGGTCGCGAATCATATTTTAATCAACGTACAACTTAATACTGACCAAAACGTAAGAAAATTTGAATTTCGCGGGCTACCTTAGCGCTTACATAGATATACAATTGCAGCCAAGCGGTGCTAAGCTAAGGTGCATTGAAGAATTGAAGACACCGACTAGAAGAATCATCAAAATTCGAATAGAAATGCCGGAAATGCAGTAGGTATGTACCTTTATGCATATAACTTCGTACACAAGAATAAATACCTAATACGTGCCGCGCGCCGCGCGCATGAGGCAGGCGGGGCGCGGGGGGTGGGGAGGCCGCTCCATAAATTGAGAATCATTTAACTAATGAAGCGTCGATAGCTTCACTGTTGACGACTGACGAGTATCGATTGTGTCACAACACAATAGCTAAGTACTGCGCCTGCGTCGACAACAAGGTACGATGGATGCGCGGCCGCGGACTGCGGCCACTGCGGGCCGAGCTTCACTCACTAAACACTTGAACAGGCCCATCTAGGTATTCTCTCAGGAGCCTGCCGTCTTACTAAGTATCACTCAGAAGCTTCTCAGTGCTGAACAACAAAGTCGGTATTCATTGAATGAGACCGGTCTCGACTCTCGATCATAACAAGAGCACAATTAAGGCAATCAGTAGCGTTTATCGCGCGAAGGTATTTGTTTCTCAATGCGTGGCGCTAAGCGTCAGCTCACACCGAGACGCGACGCGACGCGCAGTTTTCAAGATAGAAATACATTACAGACCTTATCTACTACACAAAAAGGTACACGATTCAGTGAGCTACGCAGCGCCAGCGCTGCGCCGCGCGGCGCAGCGCGGCGTGTCTCGACGTAGTAAACCCTGCATTGTGTACCTTTTAGTGTAGTAGTCGTAGTAGATAAGGTCTGTAATTGTATTTCTATTTTGAAAACTGCGCGTCGCGTCGCGTCTCGGTGTAAACTGAAGCCGACTGCTAACATACGCGAAAGGGTCAGCGCAGACCGAACTGCAAAATGCTCGCGCATGGTCGACCAAAATGTAGAATGCATACTAAAACACGCAGTCGGCTTGCTCGAGCATGGTCGAGCAGGGTGTATTAAATTTTGCGAAGTATGATAATAATCATAAGATATTTTCTTCAATAATCTCAGAATTTGCTCTGCTCTTGGTGTGCGCTGACCCGCAGACCGAACTGCAAAACGCTAGCGCATGGTCGACCATAATGTAGAATGCATACTTGAACACGCAGTCGGCTTTCTCGAGCATGGTCGAGCATCAAATTTGGGTGTAGGTATTCAATTTTGCGAAGTATGAAGCTCGACCATGAAGTTGATGCTCGACCATGCTCGAGCAAGCCGACAGCGTGTTCAGTGTCATGAACTACATTTTGGTCGACCATGCGCGAGTATTTTGCAGTTCGGTCTATGCTGACCCTATGGGTCAGTTCACACCGAGACGCGACGCGACGCGCAGTTTTCAAGATAGAAATACAATTACAGACCTTATCTACTACACAAAAAGGTACACGATTCAGTGAGCTACGCCGCTCAGCGCCGCGCTGCGCCGCGCTGCGTAGCTCGACGTAGTAGACACTGAATTGTGTACCTTTTAGTATAGTAGATAAGGTCTGTAATTGTATTTCTATCTTGAAAACTGCGCGTCGCGTCGCGTCTCGGTGTGAGCTGACTCTAACGCGAGTGCGGCCTCCCTCACTGCCAGCGAACAATACACTGTACACTGTAGTCTGTACCTAGGTACCTACATGAAAGAGAGTTATTGAATCGCCGACTGCGCTCGCAAACCAAACGCAGGGCGAGATGGGCGTTTTGTGGAAATTGAGAAATATTTACTTACATAAGTAAACAAATGTAGGTACCTATATGAAAGACATCTGATCTCCCAAAAGCAGCTCGCGCGAGCAGGCGGGCGGGGCGGCGCGGCGGCGCGGGCGGCGGCGGCCCCGGCGCAGGTCGCCCGGTCGCGTTATCACGAGTGCGCGGCGCGTCTCGCTGTAATCGCGCCCTTCACGCAGGCTATAAAGATTACGGCGAATGTCGCGCGTACCGCCACATGAGTAGACAAACGGTATTACCGCGCCCGCGCCCCACACCGAGCTCCTACTGCTGCTCTTTCTTACCACGCGCATACATAGCGCGGTAGCGACGTTCCTCAAGCCTCCGGGAACGTCGCGTCGTAAGTACGTACTGCGGGACTTCCCTAGGACCGGCCGCCGCGCGCCGCCGCCGCGCCGCCACCGGTGAAGTACCACCTACGTACTGCGGGACTTCCCTAGGACCGGCCGCCGCACGCCGCCTCCGGTGAAGTACCACCTACGTACTGCGGGACTTCCCTAGGACCGGCCGCCGCACGCCGCCTCCGGTGAAGTCGTAAGTTTATGACTAGATGTCTAGGATATGGAAGCAAAAACGTTGTTTACACAGGGATAAATTTTTAATTAAGTTTTTTTTTTTTACCATAATCCATAACCATAATCAGCCTTTTAATGTTCCCACTGCTGGGACACAGGCCTCCTCTCGGTGAGAGGGAGTGGGCCGTAATCCACCACGCGGGCCCAGTGCGGATTGGCAGATGTCACATGTCTTCGAATTTTTGGTTCTAGGACATGCCGGTTTCCTCACGATGTTTTCCTTCACCGTTTTGAGAGCAGTGGTGACGAAATTATTTACACAAAGTAAAGCGCCTGTCTGGGTTCGAACCTACGACCTACAACTCGTAAGTCGCGGCCGTTACCACTTGGCTACCACTGCTCTCTTTTTTTTACTTTAGGATGCATATCCGGTAGGCTCTTAAATCCTTACCTATCCTACGGGCACGTCTTCCCTACCATTACCGCGCCCCCCGGTCTACTCCTTGATATGCAATGGTCGCTGTAGCACCATGAACATGAGGCTACAGGAGCTAGGTAGTGCAAATCTTGCGGTTCATTCGATTAATCGAGTCTGGTTTAACCACGCTGGAATCGGTGCAATTCATTCATTCAATTAAGTTTTTCACCAAAGTGACAGGTCATTAAAAAAACACACATGTTCAAATACCAATTTGAAATCCAGACGTACAATAATGTTGGCAATGCAATCTCGGACATAGTGCGCCCTCAGCACCCTTATGTCTATATGTTTCGTCCTTCTATGCGCTACAGGATTGTACGCAAGTTTAATAGCACTCTGATTATCTACGAAAATGCAAATAGACCCAAGATATTCACCTCTTATAAATGCATTCAGCTGTCGCAAATGAACGGCCTCCTTGGTTGCCTCCGAAACTGCAATACACTCGGCTTCCGTTGACGACAGTGACAAATAGACCCAAGATATTCACCTCTTATAAATGCATTCAGCTGTCGCAAATGAACGGCCTCCTTGGTTGCCTCCGAAACTGCAATACACTCGGCTTCCGTTGACGACAGTGACAAATAGACCCGAGATATTCACCTCTTATAAACGCATTCAGCTATACTCGGCTTCCGTTGACGACAGTGACAAATAGACCCGAGATATTCACCTCTTATAAACGCATTCAGCTATACTCGGCTTCCGTTGACGACAGTGACACATAGACCCGAGATATTCACCTCTTATAAACGCATTCAGCTATACTCGGCTTCCGTTGACGACAGTGACAAATAGACCCGAGATATTCACCTCTTATAAACGCATTCAGCTATACTCAGCTTCCGTTGACGACAGTGACAAATAGACCCGAGATATTCACCTCTTATAAACGCATTCAGCTATACTCGGCTTCCGTTGACGACAGTGACAAATAGACCCGAGATATTCACCTCTTATAAACGCATTCAGCTATACTCAGCTTCCGTTGACGACAGTGACAAATAGACCCGAGATATTCACCTCTTATAAACGCATTCAGCTATACTCGGCTTCCGTTGACGACAGTGACAAATAGACCCGAGATATTCACCTCTTATAAACGCATTCAGCTATACTCGGCATCCGTTGACGACAGTGCCACACAAGCTTGTTTCCGGTATGAAAAGTCTTATTCATTTAGTTAATAAACTTGGCAAGAATACTTGCCTAAGCAAGTAATAAAGTTTATCATTATTAGTTTATCAAAACTACCGTTCACAGGCGGTTTAGGGGTGGTAAAGTTTGCGTGGAAGAATTTTAACGCGTGGTCCGATGAACTCGAAACTCAGTATTTAGGGGCTTACAGGACATAAAACGCAAAAAACGAAAGTTTTAGAAACCATAAAAGTATATGATCGACTAGGTACATCTACAGTAAACAAAATCAGAAAAATATATGATATTCTTCAGGATATATAAATGCTAGATAGATAGTGTGTTGAAAACATAATACAACTACTTAATTTGATACGATAGAAAAACATAATACAACTACTTAAGGCGAAAGCGCCAGGGTAGCCCGCGAAATTCAATTTTTTTTAGGTTTTTTGCAATTTGCTGGTCAGTATTAAGTTGTACGTTGATTAAAATATGATTCGCGGCCGTAACAAATATGTATTTACAGAATTATAATCATTAAAGTCATCAACACAACTCTATATGATCATGTAATCCCCAAGAATGACTATTTCATGAAATCTTGACATTTGGGGATTACATGGTCCTAGAGAGTTGTGTTGATGACTTTAATGATTATAATTCTGTAAATACATATTTGTTACGCCCGCGAATCATATTTTAATCAAGGTACAACTTAATACTGACCAGCAAATTGCAAAAAACGTAAGTAAATTTGAATTTCGCGGGCCACCTTGATAAATGATAAATGATTTTATTTCTGTAAGTAGGTTTGTACAAACACTTTTACACGTCAATCATATTTTTTTTAAACTAGATGAGGTCGGCGTTTCCTAACTGACTATTCTGAGAAGAAAGGCCGAAACAAACTCAGAAGTCACAGTCTCTTTTAAAGTCCAGACAAAAACTTGGTCAGATCGTGTGAAGACCATGTAGATTGGTGTCTGAAGTGGTCTTTTGAGGAAAGAACCACACAGATTGAGCGGACCTGTCCAATCAGTGCACGCATTTGTCAAAAATCGTGCAGCTCAACTCAGAACTTGAGGAGCTCAACGATTCGACGAACAATACCAAAGACAGGACATTTGGGTAGGCCGCATAAAATACTCAAACTGCCAGATCATGATTAAAACTAAGAAGGAAAAAAAGAAATGACCCACATAGTCCTCACATTCATAATAATTAAATAAAAAAAAATAATAAAAATTACTTACAAAGTAAATATTCATGTCATTGTCTAAATAAAATTCATCAATGTCAATGTGTATATAAAAAATCCGGACATAATCTTTGAGGACCATGTAGATTAGTGTCTGAAATGGTCTTTTGAGGAAAGAACCACACAGATTGAGCGGACCTGTCCAGTCAGTGCACGCATTTGTCAGTAACCGTGCAGCTCAACTCAGAACTTAAGGAGCTCAACGATTCGACGAACAATACCAAAGACAGGACATTTGGGTAGGCCGCATAAACTACTCAAACTGCCAGATCATGATCAAAATGAAGAGAGAAAAACAAAAAATTACCCACATAGTCCTCACATTCACAATAATTAAAATCATATTTTATAATACTTTATACAGTAAATGTACATGTCAACATTTAAGTACCTAAATAGATACTTAAAAAAAAAAAGAAAATGATTAAAGTGTAAAATAGCAAAATAAAAACAACATTCTAAACCTATTGGAGCAGCTCAATCCCAAGCCTTTTTGTCCTCAATATAGTCTTTTACAGTATAATAGGCTTTCTGACATAGTTTTCGCTTTATAAAAGATTTGAATTTATTAAGGCTTAGTTCTTGAATGTGGCTAGGAAGTTTATTATAAAAACGTATACATTGGCATCTAAACGAGCCACCTATTTTTTTGAGCCTTGTTGTAGGAACAACAAATTTGTGTTTGTTCCTAGTATTTATGTTATGGATATCACTGTATTTTTTAAACAGATTAATATTTTTATGTGCATACAAAAGATTATCATAAATGTACTGAGAAGTCACAGTCATTATATTAATCTCTTTAAATTTGTCTCTGAGGGAGTGTCTGGGACTTAATTTATAAATGGAACGAATTGCCCTTTTTTGTAAAATAAAAATTGTCTGAATATCGGCGGCATTTCCCCACAACAGAATACCGTACGACATCACACTATGAAAATAACTAAAGTATACTAAACGGGCTGTCTCTAAATCAGTTAAATCACGAATTTTCCTAACGGCGTATGCTGCAGAGCTAAGCTTTTTTGACAATTTATTTACCTTAGAGCTTCCCCCTTAATTTGATACGATAGAAAAACATAATACAACTACTTAATTTGATACGATAGAAAAAACCAGGCAAGAGCGAGTCGGACTCGCGCACCGAGGGTTCCGTACCATCATGTTTTTAAATTTTCATCGGCGAGGCCTATATTCGTCAGAGAATTTTAACACTGTCCACTGCGGTGTAGAATATTGCAGTTTTATGTCAGCGCCATCTCTTGACCGATAGGTAGTGGAACTAATGTAACTTTTGTTGATAATTTATGAAAAAGTGTGCTATTTAGAGACTTCGTTTAAGTTTTCCTGTAATCTTTACATAAACTTCTATCACATAGAATAATTTCAGATTTTTCTCTTTGCAAACTTCGGAGATAAGGGAGGGAACGGTATTTTTTTAAATTTTTCATCAAAAGTCGAAAATTAAGCGGCCTAAAAAAAAATATATAGGTAGGTACATATATTTTTATTTCTTTCTTATATGCAAAATAGTTGGGCAAATGTCATCTAAAACTACTCCAAAGGACAATGCTCTTGGATGTATGGAATCCCGTACCATTTTGCGTCAAAGTTAAACTTTGTTTTTTATAGACTACACTTATCATATTAACTTCTACAAAAGTTATTTTTGTAAACAAAACCCGGGTTTCGGAGATTTTCAAAAAAATCAAAATAACCGAAAGACTAGGCATCTACTTTATTTTGTTTGACATGTCATACACGAATGGCAAAAATCGGACATCTGCAGCAGTTTCGGACAATGTCTTTGCATATTGCGTTAAAATCTTAATTAACACAACATCCTTCTGGAGTAAATACATTATAATCCTTTAATTATACACAGGAAAACAGAAATACCTATCAATTTCAGGCAATTCGAAAGAAACGGAAAAAATTATAGTGATCAAATATGGCATTGACGACCATATCCGGAATTGAATCAATTGAGTGCATTATCAAAATATTTTATTTTTATTACGATTTCGTGATCCCGGTTAGACTTTATTGAAAAAATCGACCATTTTAAATGATAAATTGATTATTTTTTTTTAAGTATAAATAAAACTATCTCCATTCAATGATATATTGATCATATCATTTGAAACGGAACGTCATGTAAAGGGAATAAAACAATATCAACACTTTTTTACTTTAATTTAAATTCCCTGTTCAAAAATCCAATCCCCGACGCGTAATGTCGTAAAAAAATATGAAAATAATTACTATAATATTTTTATCTTGAGGCATGAGACTTTTTGGTACCACAATCGGTCATTCTCCTTTCAAGTTGATAGCATTAGTAGTTCTTGAGATATCCAGCTGTGACAGACAGACAGACAGACAGACAGACTGAGTCTCACCATAAGGGTTCCACCATTTTGGTACGGAACCCTAAAAATCATGAAGATACCTCTAAGCACTTTCTTTTTACAATAAAAACCATACTTACCTGATTTTTACAAGTTTTTATTTTTATTTTTTTTATATTATTATTATTATACTAGCTGTGCCCGCGACTTCGTTCGCGTGGATGTCAGAACACAATAATGTGTCGCTAAGGAAAGGTGTAAAAGGAAAAATCTTCCGATCTTGTCTGGTAACGCTTCCCTTGCCTGAGGTTCTCAACCATAGCCCTTTCGACTGCACAGCAGTCACTGCGTCTTCAGGGTTCATAATGACAATGCGACGAAGTGTCACTTTGATTTTTGAGGATAAATAAAAATGAAAGCGCCTGTTCGAGGCTGATTGTCTGACCAAATAGCCATATTATGTCCATTTGTTTTAGAATACTAAGTTAGACCGGAATAAATCGTAAAATCATACCACCATTTTATCTAAAGTATATCTGAGATTAGTAGGTGAAGTTTGAAGTTAGTTTTTATAAGTCTTGTCTTCTTCTCTGCTGCTCTGCGATAAATTTAGAAATTCTTAACTTGGTATTGTAGATATCTTACATACCAATATTAAGACTTTATCATAGCGTCGAGATATCTAGAAGATAAAAAGAAGAATACATCAATGGTGTTACTCTTAAATCGTACCTACTGAAGTTTATCTGAAAAGTAGTTTGAAGTCTTTCTTAACTTATTCTGTAAACCTGTGCCCACATTTGCTAACTCTCTCTTGGTGGATAGCCATAAGATACCTTGAGGGTCGATATGGTGCATTTCCGACGTTTGGCCCCCAAACTGGAACGGGCCGGGGCCGCCATGGGATCTGGAGGCGATAGTCCTCGCGCGCCTGTATGAGTGGCGCGCGGAGGCACTACGCCGGGGGGAAGATCCGCTTCCGCGGCAAATCGGTGCGGAGCGGACAGATCTCCGGCGCGATCTCATGGCGGCATGGAAAGAGCGACTGTCGCTACCCAGCGCAGGGCAGACCCCTCTTTAAGGAGTGGCTAGAGAGGCGCCACGGCACCCTCACCTGCCGCCTGACGCAGGTCCTCACCGGACACGGAAGTTTCGGGAGGTTCCTGCACATCATCAGGCGGGAGGGAACGCCCGGGTGTCACCATTGCTAGGATCGCCCAGAGGACACGGTGGAGCACACGGTGGAGGTCTGCCCCGCTTGTGCGGAGCACCGCCGTGTCCTCGTAGAGGCGATCGGCAGCTGCGGCGACCTCTCGCGTCCGGCCCTGGTGCAAGCCATGGTCCGGGGCGAGAGGGAGGGAGGCAGTCACCTCTTTCTGCGAAGCAGTCATGCTAGCAAAGGAGGTGGCGGGATGGCTCAGGGAGAGAGCCTCCCGTCCCAGCCACCGTGGGAGACGCTCCGGGCGTTGGGAGCCGCGTGACGACTCCCGGCCACCGTAGGCGCGGGCCTGCGGGCGGAGAGTAATGGGTAGCTGGGTTTTAGTCAGTAAGAGTCTGACACTCCCTTCCGCTCCACCCAGAGCGGGAGGGATCATTTGATGATTTCCCATCCGAAAAAAAAAAGGGTCGATATGGTTTTAACCAAGACAATGGCTAAAAATTTAGTTATTGTCTCGAAGACATAATTTACAATACCTTTTTACGACATGGCAGTGCTAATTGTATTGGGTGTGCACCTTGACGTATCGCTGCCGGCCGTAGTCGAGTCGACGGCAGCGAAGAGTCCTGGGACGCGGTGGTTTCCTTCTGCGAAACGGTCGTCTCGCAGAAGGAGGCTGTGGAAAGGGAGAGGGAGATCTCATCCACTCACCCGGCCCGCAGTAGGCGCATCGGGCGTCGGCGGAGGGCGTACAACGAATTCGGGGACGTCTGTCACCGCCAACACATCAGGACTTGAGCTGGCGGCGCGTAGTGTTCCACGCGCGCCCCTCTTTGACGTCACCAGTCGGGGGTTGCGGAAGGATCGTACGGTCCCGCAACCCCCGGCGTAGGTGTGAGACGGAACACTGGTGTGATTTTTAGTCAGTAAGAGCCTGACAGACCTCGCCGTCCGTCCCAGGGCGGCGGACATCCATGAAGATTTTCCACCCCTGAAACAAAAAAAAAGGGTGTGCACCTGCCGAACCTATACTCAATAAATCAACAGCCCGTCTTGAGGTGTGCGTTGAAGCGTTATCATGGTAAAGAAATTTAAAAAAAATCGAGAAAAAAGGCAAAAAACGATGAAAGTATGATAATTATGATCTTAAAACTTTATGTCACTAAGAAAATGCTTCTCTGTTAACAATGTTAGAAAGGTTGCTTGCCCCTCGAAAGAGCTCCTACATAAAGTTGCCCGTGTGTGTGTTTGTTTCGGCCTTTCTTCTCAGAGTAGTCAGATAGGAAACGCCGACTTCATCTAGTTTAAAAAATAAAAACATGATTGACGTGTAAAAGTGTTTGTACAAACCTACTTACAAAAATAAAATCATTTATCATTGCAATCTTTATCACTCAGAACACCACATTACATAATATTATCTTACATTATCCTCACTTTTTATTTGAAATTCTTTTAGCGCCAATAATCAACCAACAATCGAAAGCGATTAACATTATATTATGTAATCATTATCATTACTTTTTCAAATAACACAGGCAGAAGTGACTGTGATAGTCATCTTATAGGTGAGCCTGCATGACGTGATTATTCACATAATAATGTTATAAACACAATAATTATGTTTTCGTTAGTACTATAAAGCGCCAATAGATGTCATTACGTGTATCCAACTTACGTAATGAAAGTTGTTGTAGAATACATTAAATTGATTATATCTTTTGATACAGTGAAGCGATTGCGATGAAACCAAAACTAATCACTACTCCGAGTTCTACACTATATTTGAGTATAAAAATTAACCATATTGGTTTGGTACTTTTTACGTTGAACTTGTTCAAATCAAATTTGGTCACATCCAAACAGACAAACAGACAAAAATTCTAAAAATTGTTGAAATGGCATCTGTTGGTTATCCTATAACACCCCAACTATGTTTTTTTTTTATATTTTCAATGTACAGAAACGCCTCGTCTACAGATTTATTATATGTATAGATTTAGCTTGCACTGTTCATATTATGTAAGTACTCGTATGTATGTACGAGGGGGGATCAAAAAGTAGTGAGAACGACATACTCCTTGGTAAGAAAAGAAATAAATACTGGCAGGCATAGCTGAGATACATAATTATTTGTAATATTAATAAAGAAAAAATCTTCGATTCTGTTTTGTTTTTTTCTGAATGTTGTCATTTGTTTGCTTCGTGTCGGAACGTGTTCTCGATAAAAACATTTTAACAAAAAAAAAACCGACTTCCAAAAAAAACACTACAAACTGAAAAATAACTTTAATTTCGGAAGTCGGTGTCTTAGGGATCAGTATTTTAGTTTTTGCCACCGACTTCCGAAATTAAAGTTATTTTTACCGACTTCAAAAAAAGGAGGTTATCAATTCGATACGTATGTATGTAATATTATTGGAATTGCATTATATTCACATATGACAATCTACTAAGGCTTCCAAACAAATATACAAAATTTCATAGACGTATGTATGTATGTATGTATGTATGTATGTATGTATGTATGTTTGTCCACACATTTCTCAGCAACTATTAATCGGATCGTGACCATTTTTTTTGTATTAGCTTACATTTACTTCAACTTAGGGAACAGTGCAGTTTCATCAAAATCGGTTCAGTAATTTTCAAGATATGGACTAATACGTGTAAGTGTGACGGCCTGGCGTATTGATACGAGCTACGGGTGTAGTGTCAAAGGGAAAACATCTCAAAACCTTGGTCAAATTCTAGTGCAAAAACTAAAAATTACAAAATAAAAAGTAATTTAAAAAAATTAAACCGACTTCAAAAAGAAATCAACTCAAAATTATGAAATAACTAATTTCGGAAGTCGGTGGCAAAAAACTAAAATACAAATCCCAAGACACCGACTTCCGAAATTAGTTATTTCATAATTTTGAGTTGATTTCTTTTTGAAGTCGGTTTAATTTTTTTAAATTACTTTTTCAGTTTGTAGTGTTTTTTTTGGAAGTCGGTTTTTTTTTTGTTAAAAAGTTTTTATTTCTCGCTTTTTACCGACTTCAAAAAAAGGAGGTTATCAATTCGATAAGTATGTATGTAATATTATTGGATTTGCATTATATTCACATATGATGATCTATTAGGGCTTCCAAACAAATATACAAAATTTCATAGACGTATGTATGTATGTATGTATGTATGTATGTATGTATGTATGTTTGTCCACGCATATCTCCGGAACTATTAATCGGATCGTGACCATTTTTTTTTTATTGGCTTACATTTTCTTCAACTTAGGGAACAGTGCAAGTTTCATCAAGATCGATTCAGTAATTTTCAAGATATGGACTAATTCGTGTAAGTGTGACGGCCTGGCTTATTGATAAGAGCTACGGGTGTAGTGTCAAAGGGAAAACATCTCAAAACCTTGGTCAAATACTAGTGCAAAAACTAAAAATTACGAAATAAAAAGTAATTTAAAAAAATTAAACCGACTTCAAAAAGAAATTAACTCAAAATTATGAAATAACTTTAATTTCGGAAGTCGGTGGCATAAAACTAAAATACAGATCCCAAGACACCGACTTCCGAAATTAAAGTTATTTCATAATTTTGAGTTAATTTCTTTTTGAAGTCGGTTTAATTTTTTTAAATTACTTTTTTTAGTGGGTCTATTTATAATTTATATAAGTTACAATAGCCTAATGTCAACTTGCCCATCGCCTTTTTATAAAATATTCCTTTTCTCGATGCAGGGACGTTAATTGTTGAGGAGTTCTCCTTTTATTAGTTTTTAGATTAGATGCTGATAATCCTGGCTGCAGCATCGAGCCAAACTTATGTCAACATTGCATTGAACATAAAATTAGTCCTGTTTAAAATGAGCCCAAACACGACTACGATGCTGTAATTTCAAGGTTAGTACTTTTTCTGATGCTCCTGGCTTCAGCATCAGGTCTTCGGTGTTCCTCAGTAACAGTACGTTTATCCACACAGCGAGCCCTTTTCAATGAGCCTAAACACGATATATCTGCTGTTAGTTGTCGAGGAGTTAGGTACTCTATAGACTATCCTGACTGCAGCATCAGGTCATGACTTGATGATCATGAGACCAAATGTGGCAAATGCCCTATCAAACATCAAAACAATTTACTAAAACAGTCCTTGCCTGTTCGAGTAACTTCTTACTGTTAAGGAGTTGTACCTTCCATCATCAGCCCAGCTACCTGAGATGGTGACAACCATACACAATACACAAATACACAAGATACTTCATAAAAAATATGCGAAAAACAATAAGTGAGCCTATAAAATTTGAGGGTTGCCCTCGATTTCTCTAAGATCCCATCATCAGATCCTAACTTGGTGACAATGGGACCACCTCAGAACTATCTACTTTCGAACAAAAAAAGAATTTTGAAAATCCGTCGACAATTGGCGGAGTAAACGATGAACAAACATACAAAAAAAAAAACACAAACACCCGAACATAGTACCTCCTCCTTTTTGTGAAGTCGGTAAAAATGGAGAAAAACGAAGTGTGAGCCGTTATTAAATACCTCTGTTTAAAAACACCCGAACATAATACCTCCTCCTTTTTGTAAAGTCGGTAAAAAAAGTTAACGACGCAAGAGATTCATTGCGATTTGGAGGCAACATTAGGAGAGTCTGCTCCGCCGTATTCCATTGTCGCAAGGTGGGCTTCTCAATTTCGAGGAGGGAGAACGAGCACGGAAGACGAACATCGTTGCGGCCGTCCATCGACGTCAGTCACCCAAGAAAATGTTGTGAAAGTCGAGAAAATTGTATTGAGCGATCGAAGAGTTACCATCCGATACTTAATTCAAGAAACGGGCATTTCATATGGAAGTATTCAATCTATATTGAAACAATCTTTGAATATGGGTGCCGAGAATGTTAACCGACAGTCAGAACGAAATCGACTATTTGGAAGATATTGTAGGATAAGTTTCAAGAAGATTCTGAATGCCATCAAAAACATAACTTGTAAAAAAAAAGTAATTTAAAAAAATTAAACCGACTTCAAAAAGAAATCAACTCAAAATTATGAAATAATTTTAATTTCGGAAGTCGGTGTCTTGGGATCTGTAAAGTTTTTTGCCACCGACTTCCGAAATTAAAATTATTTCATAATTTTGAGTTGATTTCTTTTTGAAGTCGGTTTAATTTTTTTAAATTACTTTTTATTTCGTAATTTTTAGTTTTTGCACTAGAATTTGACCAAGGTTTTGAGATGTTTTCCCTTTGACACTACACCCGTAGCTCGTATCAATACGCCAGGCCGTCACACTTACACGTCTTAGTCCATATCTTGAAAATTACTGAACCGATTTTGATGAAACTTGCACTGTTCCCTAAGTTGAAGTAAATGTAAGCTAATACAAAAAAAATGGTCACGATCCAATTAATAGTTGCTGAGAAATGCGTGGACAAACATACATACATACATACATACATACATACATACATACATACCTCTATGAAATTTTGTATATTTGTTTGGAAGCCTTAGTAGATTGTCATATGTGAATATAATGCAATTCCAATAATATTACATACATACGTATCGAATTGATAACCTCCTTTTTTTTTGAAGTCGGTAAAAAGCCAAGTCTCGCAACTCAGTTCTTCTACCGTAAAAAGTTGTGAGATCCATGAAATACCAAGTCGGTTAATTTATTCACTCCCTACTTAAGGAACCTTCTGTCTTAAGTTATTACATAATTAGCTAACCTAACAACATCTTGTAGTGACCATCAATATTAAAAATCTTTTATGTTTTAAATAAATAAATTGACTTGGCCATCGCCATCGCATAAAAAGACAATGTATCTCACAGTGCGATTGCCAAGTCAATCTATACTACCTTTTTAACTTTTTATTTTTAACATCCGTTGACCATTTTACAAGTACCTTTGAACATAATTATATCTAGGTACCTATCTACACCTATTATTCCATTATATTATATACTAGCTGCTGCCCGCGACGTCGTCTGCGTGAAGGCTCTACAGCACCAAAAACACCTAAGATGCCAGTGTCGCTATAGCATTATAAAGTAAACAACTTTTAAAATAGAATTAAAAGATAAGTTTTTTTTTGCAAGCGAAGCAAGTGAAAAGAGTTATATGAGAATCCTGCTGAGTTCAGTCATAAGAGGTGACTGAAGGAAATAGAGAAAATAATGCAGGAATACATTCTAGGACACAAAAGAGTAAAAATACGTTCAAAGGTATCATATATACCTTACAACACTTCCCTATAAACTACGTTGGTAGTTATGCTGCCAGGAGTCAAAATGTGTGATGACGCGGGAGCAAGCGACGACGTACAGTTGCCCGTGTGAGAAGCAACTCGTCCTGACGTCGACACCCACTGCCCTCAGTGTCTGCCCCTGCGACTTATTGATGGTCATCGCGAAGCAAACACTCACGGGGAGCTGTACGCGCTTGAACTGGAACGGGAAGTTATGAGGTATGAGGGGAATGCGTGGTATAAATACTGCCTCGCCGACGTCACAACCCGTAAGAATTTCCGCCTCAATGGTGTGTCTGTGGAGCGAGATGACTTTAAGGCGGGTCCCGTTACACAACTTCGGAGGAGATAGGTTCCGAAGAAGCATAACCGGGACACCGCTTCAGCTTGAATGCGCTGGAAGTCCACTTGCTGACAGGGAGTTCAGAAATTCCACGGGATAATGTGTGGCGTCATCTTGCTTGACAACAGTGTTTATCGAGGTGTAGACCACTTCATTCCCTTCAATTTCCGAGAGAATGCATTCGTTAATTGCTGCAGCCTGATCATTTTTGGGCGTCAAAATGGCCCGCTCACACACCCAAGAATTCTGCTGGTGCGGTATACGACTGAATGTCCCCGTACACACAGCGAATGAGTTCTTCTAAGCTGGAAACCACTCTACCGAGAGACTCTGGAAGCACCACCTGTCTACCTCTCTCTTCTGGTAGAGTGCCTTCGCCAAGACTTAGAAGGACATCGGAGAATTCTTGAGCGCGTGCATTGCCGCCAAGCCGAGCTCTCATATTAATGGTCAAGCGCAGCGTACGAACTCGTGACCACAACGAAGATCGTTTCAACGAAGCATTCACCTCTTCAGCCCTCGATCCTCGGCCATCGTACACTCATCCCATACGATCAGAGAGCAATCCTTGAGCACGTGTCCCTTATCGCTGTTACGTGACACACCACAAACAGGCGTTTCGGCGCTCTCTAAATCGATGGGAATTTTAAACATGGCATGTGCTGTCTTGCAGTCCCGGAAGCAGTGTGGCAGCGATTCCCGATGACGCTACAGCAATAGCAATTTTGCCTTGCCTCCTGACCTCTGCAAGTATGCCAGTGGTAACAAATGTTTTTCCTGTACCACCAGGAGCATCCAAGAAAAACATTTTACCCTGGTTTTGCCAAACGCTTTCAAGGACGGTGTCATAAATTTGTTTTTGCTCTGAAGAGAACAAAGCGACATGGTCATTTCGTATGGTGGTCATTTCGCCGTCTCCGACTTCGTCTCCAGTAGCACGCTTCAAAGCTCGTAGAAAATCTTCAGACAGATGATGGCGATACTTCTCCCACAAAGCTACCGGGTTCGCGACTCCACAAATCACCAAGATGACGGCAAACAGATGACGCATGCGGCTGGGACTGTCACTGACGCTCGCCTCCGCGAGGGTGTCAGTCCAATTTTGGTCACCGTCGAGAAGGTGACGTGCTACGCAGGCTGCGCGGTATCTGGGAAACTCCACGCCATCAAATGTCCTCAGAAAGGCGAAAGACTTTGCCTCGGACAGTGTGAAGTAACAAACGCAGAAAATCGCATTCGCCATTATTCGGATGCACGGTATAATTTAAGTTTATAATTAGGTATACGACATGAAAATATATTAATTACCAAGCAATAATCACACAGATAAATACCGAACAAAAGTATTAAAAGTCAATGTTTATTTTGTACTAACAACATGAAATTGATGAAGAAATGATCATCATCAATGAACATAACTTTTTTGTAATACTTAACACCGCATTTTTTTTAAATTGTCTTCCTCAACTCTGCTCAAGATTTTGAGGGTTTTGTTGGAACTTGAATTTGTCAAAACGAACTATACGATACAACTTTTATGAAGAAAATGCACATTACCATCTATGAATTTTAAGAATGACTAACTACTAACCTCACCAACATGATCAAATTAAATTATTAATTTCCAAAAAGTGTTGACATGTAACTTGATTTGATTTTTATGAAATCTCATAGATGGCGCTGCTTCAAAATTGTCTTATACTACTAACATTCATTAAACTATGTTTCTCTGCCCAAGTTACTTTAATGGCGTAAAAGTTTTTATAGTGTAAAGCTAGATAATAGCATGACTTACTCAAAAACAACATTTAAATATGCGTCGTTAGATTACACGCTGTCACAGAATGCGTAAGAAAATTAAAGATTCACAACTCCTCCTCGTAGGTGATAGCGTGATAATATGTAGCCTATATGTTGACCCGACCTCTTAGTAATATTCATGCAAAATTTGAAGTAAATCCATGCAGTACTTTTTGAGTTTAGCCCGGACATATATACAGACAAACAGACAAAAATTCTAAAAACTATATTTTTGGCTTCGATATCGATTGTAGATCACGCCCCAAGTATTTTTTTTTTATATATTCTATGTACAGTTTTGCCTTTCCTACGATTTTATTATATACGATTTTATTATATATGTTTATATTATTTATTTAAACATTATAATTTTTTTTTTTTTAATAACACAGACATAAGGATCAGAATTATTTCGTCATAAAGGCAAGCCTTTACGACGTGATTAAACACATAATAATGTTTTAAAGATAACAATATGATTTCGTTAGTACTATATCGCGCCAATAGATGTCGTTACATGTTTCCACTTATTGCAATAAAAATTTGTTTTTATCTTTTGATAGACTGAAGCGATTGCGATGAAACAAAGACTAATCACTGCTCCGAGTTCTACACTATATTTGAGTATAAATATGAACCATATTGGTTTGGTACTTTTTACGTTGAGCCTGTTCAAAATCTGTCACATCCAAACAGACAAACAGACAAACAGACAAAAATTCCAAAAATTGAAGAAATGGCATCTGTTGGTTATCCTATAACAGCCCAACTATTTTTTATTTTTTTATTTTCAATGTACAGAAACGCCTCGTCTACAGATTTATTATATGTATAGACTAGCTTCCGCCCGCTTCTTCGCTCGATAAAAAAACTACCGCAAGTCCTTCCCCGGGATGCAATCTATCTCTCTGCCAAATTTTATCGAAATCCGTTCAGTGCTTTAGGCGTGAAAAGGTAACATACAGACAGACAGACAGAGTTACTTTCGAATTTATAACATTAATATGGATAATTGTTATTTTCCTCGCTAGAGAGCTTCGATAAACGCGTGCGATCGCTGCTGCTGCTAATCTTAAAGTGCTAATAGGGCGAAGCGCGTTTTTGTTTTTTGACTATGGCATCTCGTAGTTGACCTTATTCTTCTTCTTAGCGTGTCGATAGCAATCTAAATGGACTTGGCCCAGAATTCGGCTACTTGTTTGGTGCCTTCACCAGCGTCCATCAGTTCCTGTAACGTGCAGCTGACAGGACACGCAAGACACGATATTAAGTGTCCCATCGTTCGTGGGGACAGCACCACATTTACACTCCAAGGCGGAGTCGTCTATGAATCTCCTCCTGAACAGGTTTTCCTTGCTTCGGCCAACCTGGGTCCGGAGTCTGTTTAAAGACTTCCAGGTTACCCAAGGTAACTCATGTCCAGGTGGGAGGTCTTCAGCAGGTGGGAGGTCTTCAGCGGGTGGGACGAACGGTTTGGGTAAGGAAGCACTGTCTCGCCACAGCTTCAGTCTCTCTTGTGATGGTTCGCCAGTGAGTGGGACGATACACTTTAAAAACCTGTTTCGACTTTTCAGCCTTTGTGGCACAAGGATGTTGTCGTGTGTCTGAGACCATTAGACTCTTTCGCTGGAGCTTGCCACCGCTCTGCAAAGCACTGGTGGCGCTATTCCTGCTAGTGGATACAGCATTTGTACCGGGGTTGGTTTTAGGCAGCCAGTGATGATCACGTTTCATTCAAAGCTGTATCTACCAGGTTTGCATGGGCAGAACGGCTCCACACGGGGCACGCGAATTCTCCCGCAGAAAAAGATAGCGCCAGTCCAGTAGTCCGCATAACTTCAGGCGAAGCACCCCATTTCGATAAGACCAGTCGACGAAGAAGACTGCTGCAAGTGTGCACCTTCTGCTTGATATTCTTGCAGTTTTTGCTGAATGTTAAAGACCTGTCCAGGGTAACACCAAGATATTTAGGGGAGTTGCTTAGCTCGATGGACAGACACCCCACCCCAAACGATGAGAGGTCGTGACTACTTAACCGGACTATCCTGTGGTTGCCTTAAGTAAACTCACCAGCGCAACCGCTACATTTTAAATCTGTAATATCTTCAAAAATATTCTTTTAAATTACATGCTTTAAAGGGCCAAATTGATCTATAGTAAATGCACAATGTATTTAAGGTACTTAATTGGATAAGGATTAATGCTGTATTGCTTAAAATCGCTTCGTAAACAAGCCATTATTTCTCGTATAAAGTAAAGGATAAAAAATTATTATTGTGGGTTATCCCTAGGAGATAGACATATACCACCGTGGACTTTTTTGTAGACCTTTTTATGGTGTGTAATACTGTAGTACATTATTTTGATCTATCTCGTAGGGTTCAGCTAGCTTTTGCAATATAAGCACAATAAAATGTGTTTATTTACGACATCACATTAGAAACCTCTCTAAAATGATCAGTGTTTCTTTACTATTTTATGCATGTATTATACAAATAAACCTTCCTTTTGAATCACTCTATCTATTAAAAAAAACCGCATCAAAATCTGTTGCGCAGTTTTAAAGATCTAAGCATACATAGGGACAGACAGAGCGGGAAGCGACTTTGTTTAAAACTATGCAGTGATATACAGGTACACTGATTCATTAACTGCAGATGTAACTTTGTAACTCTATATATTTATATGGGATTACAAAGTTATTTATGCAGTTGGTGTATCTTGAAAAGTGGAACGAAATTGCAAAATATTTTAGTTTTTCCTTGAGTTATACACTAAACACTAATTGAATTCTAAATTTGAAGCTTCTATAACTACTACTACTGGTTCAAATCGAATGAAATTTGATATATACCGTGTTTTTACAATACCTGCTTGATTACTGAAAATTCAGGTCTCTAGTTTTTTTTTTTTTCACAACGAAGCTATAGGGGGTCGAAAATGGCCTGAACTGCTTCGAGAAAAGGATGGTACGGCCGTGCCGCTTTTTGCTCGACTTGGCGGGGGCACTGCCGTGCCCCCAGATACACACTCCTACAAAATTACAGCTTTCTAGTACTAACGGTCTCTTAGCAAAACCTCGGACAGACAGACAGACGGACGGACATGACGAAACTATAAGGGGTCCTTGTAGGAACTAAGCTACGGAACCCTAAAAATCGAATCATCAACTTTCGAAATCAAACAGGGAACCCGTTGAAAACATGATTTTTTGTTTGACTTGTAGATATTGTGTTGTTTTTAGTGTCATTTCATAGGTTTAGGTCTAAAACAGATAGGGCAAAATAGTGTAAATAGGGTAATCCGTTTTGAAGTTATTAGGGATTTTCGATAGTGAAAATTGACAAATGTAAAATTTTATATGTTTTTGTTCTGTAAACTTTTTGTAATGTGTAATACTATGTTTATTGTTTTGTTTTAACATTGTAGAATAAGCTCAACAATAAATCAAACAACGATACGAGTGCCACTACCACGATAGTTTTCTGTGCATAAGCCAAAGTTGACAACCATAGCGCGACCGCCGAGCGTAGGATGAAAAGTGAAGTACATATATGTGATTGCCTTATGTACTCTCTGTATTTTGTGCCTGTTGTTTGTTCTGTGGCTGTGCGACGAGCACTCCCCTCCGACCTACGTCACCGGGGCACTCCGCTGAGTCAGCGTGGCGCACGCGCCGCGCGTCGTCATCAATGGGCACTCCCGCGCCCTCCCCCCCGCGCCCCCCACTCGTCGCAATCACATGACGAGCCCCGCACCCCTCGTCCCGCACACCGCGCTTACTAACCGGCCGCGGCCCGACTTTCCTGTGCACCCCCCCACGAGCACACAAGCGCGTGCGCCGCCGCGGCCGGGTCAACGCCCGCGCCCGTGACTCCTGCGCCTGACCCGGTGCCGCTGCCGACACTACCTTGCACTACTGACGTGCCGCTCGGGAACGACCTTGCGCGCGCATCCCGCTACTGAACTTAGCTGGCACTGTCTAACGGTTGCGTGCAAGGAATCAGTGCGCAGTGATATCATTCTGTGACGTGACACTGAGCGGACCCATTGATAGATCACGTGAGCCGGTTACTAGGTGCAGGTAGTGTCATGCGCGCCAGGTTTACTGTAGGTACAGCAAGGAAGCTGGCACCATTATTACTTCCAGATTCGATCGCGACATTACTATTCCAAGTAAGCTCTCGTCACATGAGAACGCAAATGAAGTGCAAGGCGGGTTACATTACTCGTACAGTGGAGCTCACATGCGCGGTGCGCGTCGGAGCGCGCGTCGGTGTGCGTCAGCGTGGAGCTGTGCAGTTTGCGTGCATACTATAATGTACTCTGTGGCGTGCAGCCAGCCAGTGCTGCGCTGCGCCCGATGCACTGTCACGTGAGCGCCTCCCTCCCCGCGCGCCCGTCCGCCTCACAAGTCGGAGTACCGGTCCGTCCTAGGAGGAACCTGCTCCGACAGATCTGAGAGCACGGAAGGCGGCGGCGGGCGGCGCCCCGCGCCTCGTCACTATCGACATTATAATAAAAAAAACCGACCAAGTGCGTGTCGGGCCACGCACAGTGTAGGGTTCCGTAGTAGCCCGTTATCACAATGTATTACGATTCTGTTGTTCTTTATTCTGAATAAAAAAAAATAAAAATAAACAAAAAAAATAAAAAAAAACATATTTTGTTTTTCAATGCAAGTCTTTACACATATATCTTAGTCACTCTAAAGGATTAATGCTAAGGATTTTGCATTTGGTACAAAATTATCCAACACCCAAGTTCAACGACTGTTACTGCTAAACTAATAAAGTTATCTTAACTGCTATAATCTTCCTTTAAAGTTCATGAAATGCACTATCATTGTGAATTTTTCCAGATTTTTCAAGCCAGCAATTTAGGTTTTAGAGAGGGGGGACGCCCTACTGGAACAAAAATTTGCACTTTTAAAGTTCAATATTTCGTAAATGGAGCATTAAATCGAAAAATAATTTTAGCAACCCCCGAGTCATTTTGGAAGACCTATTCAACGATACCCCACACGATGGGGTAGACGACGAAAAAAAATATTCATCCCCACTTCAGATGAAGGGGAGCTACCATAAAAAAAAATATTTTTGAAAATTTTATTTTACCACTTTATCGGCGTAATTGATATACACACTCCGACAAAATTACAGCTTTTTAGTACTAACGGTCTCCTAGCAAAACCTCCGACAGACAGACAGACAGACGGACGGACATGACGAAACTATAAGGGTTCCTTGTAGGAACTACAGAACCCTAACAGAGCTTCTATTTGTTGTTACTTACATAACTATTTACGAACTAACATTTTTTAAAGCGTGAGGCTATGTATTTGGAGCGAAAGTCCTAAAAGCGTGTACTTATATCATAGAGCCCTACAGTCACGAGCACTAATATGTCAACACTTGGCAACTTTCAATCGCGATTTTTTCGTGAAATAACGAATGCGACCTTGAAATACGACACTACACTACATAAACCTATGGGTTCGAAAGTACTATGTTCGTAATAACATAAAATTTCATTCAAAATGATAGGAGAAAATCGCCTTTGAATAAAGCCAAGTGTATACAATTCACAACGCCCGACTGCCGACTGTAGAAGACAAAGATCAGTGCGATCACTTCACTTGGTCAGTGGCCGCTCCACTGCTCCTGCTAAAGAGTTCAACGATCACTTCACTTGGTCAGTGGCCGCTCCACTGCTCCTGCTAAAGAGTTCAACGATCACTTCACTTGGTCAGTGGCCGCTCCACCGCTCCTGCTAAAGAGTTCAACGCGCGCTGCACGAGCCCGACACGAGACCTAGATGCTTTCATGATCTTCTTTGATGCAATGTTTCTCCCTATTGTTACCTACTTTCATGATCTTCTTTGATGCAATGCCAATGTTTCTCCCTATTGTTACCTACTTTCATGGTCTTCTTTGATGCAATGTTTCTCCCTATTGTTATCTACTTTCATGATCTTCTTTGATGCAATGCCAATGTTTCTCCCTATTGTTACCTACTTTCATGATCTTCTTTGATGCAATGTTTCTCCCTATTGTTACCTACTTTCATGATCTTCTTTGATGCAATGTTTCTCCCTATTGTTACCTACTTGGATTGGATTAACCCGATTGCTGCCAAGAAAATAAATTCTGGTCAAACTCAAAGTATTTATTCCAAAAAACCAATCAGATACCTACAGGCATTTTTGAATTGTCAAAGGGTCGGTCAGTCAGATAGATGAAGCTAGTAAAATTACAATATTCTACACCGCAGTGCACAGTGTTAAAATTCCCTGATGAATATAGGCCTCGCCGATGGAAATTTAAAAACATATGATGGTACGGAACCCTCGGTGCGCGAGTACGACTCGCTCTTGCCCGTTTTTTTTTCAAACGCTAATCAATTAGTTGGTTTGTTTTGTTCTGTTTTTCTGGCATTTCGGTCAGCTTATTACTCGCGAATGCAGATACCTCGTAAATCTATCTAAATGGTCATAATCAGATTAGTGAATTCATACTTTCATGTTTATTTTTATTCTTAGTTTGCTTAGTAAATCTGTAACAATAATCAATATTTTTTTTTTAATATTTATTTTAACTTTGTTTTAATACCTATTGATGATTTTAATTTTATTTTAATTCTAATTTAATTTTTGTTTTATTTTTAATTTATTTTAGATGTAATACGTGTACTAACAAGTTTTAGAATATTGGTATCTACTAACAAAATATGGATAATTCTTATTGTCCGAAATAAACGTTTTGATATTTTTTTTTTTTGTTCCGTCTTTGTTGTCCCAGTAGTGGGCAAGGGTCTCTCCCATAGCCTCTCCTCTCCTCTTCGTTCTGTGTTGCCTTCTCTGGCCAGTCTCCCATAAACGCCTCTAATATTTCGCTTATACCCGTTATAATCTGATTTGTTTTTTTTTTTTTTTTTTTTATTACTAAATGGGCCCGCTCTTGACCCCGATCACGCCTGATGGTAAGCGATAGATGAGGTCTATGATGGAACGAGATGTTTCTTTTTATTATCTCAGTAGTACCCTACCCAGTACCTACTTCAAGTGGTTTTATTTCTCTAAGTTATGGTCAATAATTTTGATGCACGTTAGCACAAAAATATGTAGGTAACGGCAGACTGCTCCTAAAATACTTTTAATGAGCTCCGGATGATAAACTTGTACCATCTCGAGACTCGACATTACATCACATGTAAATTACAACAGATGACTTCCCAACCGGAAAAAAAAAAAGTACGAGTAAACGATCACATGCTCCTACTTAACGAGCAAGTACGGCGGCGCCGGCGTGCGCCTACATAGATACTGATGTTGTGGTCGACATCATGAACCATGATGGCACGTGCATCTGCGTTGCACGCCGCGTTAGTTAGGACTGGATCACTCGGGACTACTCGGGGGGAGCGCTCGGGAGTGGCGTCCTGAGAGACCGTGCAAGCTCGCACGCCGCGCTGCCGCAGCCTGCTCCACACACGGACACACCTCGCGCCGGCACGACTACAGCGTCCTCCAGTTTGCACTATGCGTTGAGCGAAAGATTCGTATGCACTTGCACCTAAACTGACCCGTGCGAAGCAGGGGCGGGGCGGCAGGGCTACTCGTATAAGGCACATCGCAAATAGCGGCGGTTAGATTCGTTATGAAGGAGTGCCTGGAAAGACGGCGTGGCGCCCTTACGTTCCGGCTGACACAGGTGCTCGCCGGACTTGAGTGCTTTGGAATGTACTGTGCCGTGTAGCCGGGAGCCGACGACCATTTGTGGTACAATACGACCGACGTAACTTGGCGGGCCTGAACTTTGCGCAGAAGGCTGCGCAGTAAGATTTTTTAGGAACCAAATAGTGACATGAGGCGAGTGCGAGTGAGAGAACATGCGCGAAAGTTCTTAGTGCCTATGTTCAGGCCAGCCAAGTTACGTCGCCGCGTCGCGCGTCGGTCGTATTGTAAGTATTGTAACTGACTGAACGGCACCGGGCACGGCGCAGCACTCTCTGGAGGAGTGCCCAGCCCGGGCGATACAGCGCCGTGAGTCGCTCTCGATTCTGGTCGTGGTTCCGGCCATGGCCGGGAGCGAGAGCGCGTGAGACAACGTCGCCTCCTTTTTGTATTGTTCCAATTCTTCTGCGACATACTTATACTTACAAATATGTCGCAAGGAAAAAATAAGCTCTTTGCGAAAATCCTAGGACAGGTGTTCATATTAGTCATGTTTGTTGCTGAGTGCCAAAACTGTCTGTACCTACTATATGTATAGGTACTAGGTACGTACGTTCTGTTTGTATGACTTCGATGTTCTGAGGGATTATACCTAGGTACCATTTGAATGACGGATTGTCGTAGATATTATTATTCAAGATAAAGATAAAGCAGATTGACAAACAAGTGATTGTCACTCCCAATATCTTATCCACGGTCAATTTGAAGGCAAGTCATTTAAAAACCTCGGACGGACAGACAGACGGACATGACGAAACTATAAGGGTTCCTTGTAGGAACTACGGAACCCTAAAAGTGAGCCTGCCTGAAAAGTGTGGTCACTACCATTTACTCAATACGGTCATACGGAATTACGGACTAAAATATTGTTCATTAGAACGTCGTTATGAAGTGGTGCAACTGTGGCTGGCGTTGCAGTTGGCATTACTGATGCTGTTCAGCGCAACAAACAGCCAGCGCGCCAGTCTGACAAGCAAGTTACGATTACGATGTGCGCAGTTATAATATACAGATGAAGACATCGTTGATTGATGAAGTGGGAAACATAATAAGTGCCGCGAGCTTCGAGTGCACCAACAACGAGAATGACACATGTTGCGAGTTTGTAAACGGTGATGGGAGCTCGATGTTTACAATGTCAGGGGTGGGGGGTGCGTGTGTGTGGGCAGCAGAGGACGCGGGCGGGGCGGGGGCGCGGGTAGGGGGGTGTCGCGCAGCCTCCGCGGCTCCGCGCATCTCGGGGCGCGCGGCAGGCGGGTGCGGCACATCGACAATACGCGCGCGACGCCGCCCGCACCGCCAGTCGCGCTCCGACCGCGCCGACCTCCGCACGCTCTTCGCGCCCGCTGCGCGCTCTCCCGTTCCACACCGACAGCACCACGGCCGGCCCGCCGCGACCCCCGCCGCACGCCCGCTCCCGCTCCATGCGCCCCTGACACCGCCGCCTGTCGCACCGCACGCACTGCCCGCACGGCCCCGCGCCGGACTCCGCCGAACTCTCGCACAAGTGAGTTATGTTCCGAGCGACCCGAGCTGGCGAGCTGGACGTTGCCGTCGGCGGCGCGGCTGCTACCCGTGAGCCGGCGCCGCCGGGACAATGGTCCGCCGCCGCTCAGGTAGTCGCCGATACTCGTCCGTTTGTTATCGTTTCGAGCCCCTTCGGACTTCGGGCGCCCGTTGCGACCTCATGCCTGTGAACATTTTCTACAATAGATCGTGTTAAAAAAAAATAGTGTTGAAGTCAGTGAGGTGAGTCACACAGCGTTGGTCGCATTCCTTAGTTATTATCCTCTTTAAATTGTTGTTGTTAATTAGTTAATTGCGATTTGCGACAATCGCTCGAAGGTACAGCGAAAGCGAGACGTCATCGCATCCTAATGAAGTCGGTTACTATTGACGAACTTTGCTGCGGTCTACCTGACCCTAAATATGATATGTTACGAATTCGCAAGTTCGTATACCCCACTGCTTGTAGAGTTATCGTATAGCGCGAGAGTGCGCAGGTGTCTTATATTCGGAGTTACTTTCTCGCTCCGCGCGGCTATCGGCTTGCCGGCGGGCGGCGCGGCGGCGGCGGCGGCCGGCGGCCGCGCGATTCCCTCGATACCTACCCCTTGGTGCAGTTCCCATTATAGTGATTACCAGTCTTCAAGTCATCAGAGTATTCTCGACTGGATCATTGCTTAAAAATTGTTAACAGTACCTAGTCATTTGAACATTTAAAAAATCCGGCCAAAAGCGAGTCACGCTCGTGCAATCACGGTTCTTGACCAGAATTTTATAAAAAAAACTGTCGGCTGTTTACCTTAATTACTTACCTAGAAGTTAACACCACCTAGGGCTGCCATCACTTAAATTACGGACCCCGGATAAAAACTTCAACAACCCCGGACATTTTAGGTGTATTTTAACAAAATAAACGCTTTTAAATAAGACTAAGAGGCTGGACATTGTTGACTTGCGAAGGACGCCGACGAAGAATCAATGTCCACAGCTCGGGACCGTCACTACACGCGAATTGTATTGGAAGCACTGCGCGCTGGTCTACTTCGTAGTAGTAGGTACTTACGTACATCGCCATTCGCCACAGATAGCAGCACCGCACCGCTTCAGAACGGGTTAGCTCACTATGGTGCTATGGCTGTTGAGTGTTGAGGATAAATAGCGCAACAAACGCACAATATTTTCTTTTCCATCTATAGACAAGTTTTGAATGAACGTAAAAGGTACATGAAACAATTTGGTCTGTTATTTCGTGATGCGTACCCATACTCCAGTACTTATTCGAAGACAACATATCATAGTATCACGTCTGTATTCCCCGAAGGGTTGGCAGACGTGTCTCTATGATAAACAACATATCATAGTATCACGTCTGTATTCCCCGAAGGGTTGGCAGACGTGTCTCTATGATAAACAACATATCATTGTATCACGTCTGTATTCCCCGAAGGGTTGGCAGACGTGTCTCTATGATAAACAACATATCATTGTATCACGTCTGTATTCCCCGAAGGGTTGGCAGACGTGTCTCTATGATAAACAACATATCATAGTATCACGTCTGTATTCCCCGAAGGGTTGGCAGACGTGTCTCTATGATAAACAACATATCATTGTATCACGTCTGTATTCCCCGAAGGGTTGGCAGACGTGTCTCTATGATAAACAACATATCATTGTATCACGTCTGTATTCCCCGAAGGGTTGGCAGACGTGTCTCTATGATAAACAACATATCATAGTATCACGTCTGTATTCCCCGAAGGGTTGGCAGACGTGTCTCTATGATAAACAACATATCATTGTATCACGTCTGTATTCCCCGAAGGGTTGGCAGACGTGTCTCTATGATAAACAACATATCATAGTATCACGTCTGTATTCCCCGAAGGGTTGGCAGACGTGTCTCTATGATAAACAACATATCATAGTATCACGTCTGTATTCCCCGAAGGGTTGGCGGACGTGTCTCTATGATAAACAACATATCATTGTATCACGTCTGTATTCCCCGAAGGGTTGGCAGACGTGTCTCTATGATAAACAACATATCATTGTATCACGTCTGTATTCCCCGAAGGGTTGGCAGACCGCAGACGTGTCTCTATGATAAACCTTTTCACCAGTTATGTTTACGTCTTATGTCATAGCAGTGGTCCCACTTGATTTTGATGTGAAAAAAAAATAAGTGACTACAAAAGTTGTGCCTAGAGAAAATGTTGTGGGAGAGCGAATAACTTACATGTAGATGATGAAGTCAAAAACAAGGCGGGGCAGTAGAAAGAAAGTGGACTAAACTAATAAGCCATACTAACGAGTAGCCAGTTGCCAGAAAAGGATAAACCAGGCAACGAATATAAAAGATCATTTAGAAAGAGAGATGAAAACGAAGGTAAAGAACATCCGACGTAACAGTGGACTCTTGTGGGCCAATGTCAAGCTGGTCTGTTACTAGCTCGCAGTCACAAGTGCCAGGACGATAGAAGGTAAAGGACATGATGAGTGCAGGAGATGCATTAGAGTTCAGAGACAGATGAAAGTCATGGGACGCTGGAAGCAATGAAACTATATCGGGGGGCACGGCAGTGCCCCCGCCAAGTCGAGCAAAAAGCGGCACGGCCGTACCATTCTTTTCTCGAAGCAGTTCAAGCCATTTTCGACCCCCTATAACTTCGTTGTGGATAAAACTAGAGACCTGAATTTTCAGTAATCAAGCAGGTATTGTATAAACACGGTATATTTCAAATTTCATTCAATTTGAACCAGTAGTTTAAGAATTATAACTAGTCAAAGTTTCTTAATTTTGTCACTCACTGACTGACTGACTGACTGACCGATCATCAAAACTCTAAGGCACTTCTAGCAGACATAGAAGCTTCAAATTTAGAACACAATTAGCGTTTAGTGTATAAATCAAGGAAAAACTAAAATATTTTGCAATTTCGTTCCAGTTTTCTAGATACACCAACTGCATAAATAACTTTGTAATCCCATATAAATATATAAAATTACAAAGTTACATTTGCAGTTAATGAATCAGTGTACCTGAACAAAGTCGCTTCCTGCTGTCTGTCTGTCCCTATGGATGCTTAGATCTTTAAAACTGCGCCACGGATTATGATGCAGTTTTTTTTAATAGATAGAATGATTCAAAAGGAAGGTTTATTTGTATAATACATGCATAATATAGTAGAGAAACACTGATAATTTTAGAGGTTTCTAATGTGATGTCGTAAATAAACAGATTTTCTTTTGCTTATATTGCAAAAGATAGCTGAACCCTACGAGATAGATCAAAATAATATACTACAGTATTGCACACCTTAAAAAGGTCTACAAAAAAGTCCGCAATGGTATATGTCTATCTGTTAGGGATAACCCACAATAACCATTTTTTATCCTTTACTTTTTACGAGAAATAGTGGCTTGTTTACGAAGCGATTTTAAGCAATACAGCATTAATCTATATCCAATTAAGTACCTTAAATACATTGTGCATTTACTATAGATCAATTTGGCCCTTTGAAGCATGTAATTTAAATGAATATTTTTGAAGATATTACAGATTTAAAATGTAGGGACATAGCGGTTGCGCTGGTGAGTTTACCTATGGCAACGACAGGATAGTACGGTTAAGTAGTCACGACCTCTCATCGTTTGGGGTGGGGTGTACCTCGAGCTCAGCAACTCCCCTAAATATCGGGGGGCACGGCAGTGCCCCCGCCAAGTCGAGTTGGTATTACCCTGGACAGGTCTTTAACATTCAGCAAAAACTGCAAAAATATCAAGCAGAAGGTGCACACTCGCAACAGTCTTCTTCGTCGACTGGTCTCATCGAAATGGGGTGCTTCGCCTGAAGTTATGCGGACTACTGGACTGGCGCTATCTTTTTCTGCGGGAGAATTCGCGTGCCCCGTGTGGAGCCGTTCTGCCCATGCAAAGCTGGTGGATACAGCTTTGAATGAAACGTGCCGGATCATCACTGGCTGCCTAAAACCAACCCCGGTACAAATGCTGTATCCACTAGCAGGAATAGCGCCACCAGTGCTTTGCAGAGCGGTGGCAAGCTCCAGCGAAAGAGCCAAATGGTCTCCGACACACGACAACATCCTTGTGCCACAAAGGCTGAAAAGTCGAAACAGTTTTTTAAAGTGTGTCGTCCCACTCACTGGCGAACCATCACAAGAGAGACTGAAGCTGTGGCGAGACAGTGCTTCCTTACCCAAACCGTTCGTCCCACCCGCTGAAGACCTCCCACCTGCTGAAGACCTCCCACCTGGACATGAGTTACCTTGGGTAATCTGGAAGTCTTTAAACAGACTCCGGACCCAGGTTGGCCGAAGCAAGGAAAACCTGTTCAGGCGGAGATTCATAGACGACTCCGCCTTGGAGTGTAAATGTGGTGCTGTCCCACGAACGATGGGACACTTAATATCGTGTCTTGCGTGTCCTGTCAGCTGCACGTTACAGGAACTGATGGACGCTGGTGAAGGCGCCAAACAAGTAGCCGAATTCTAGGCCAAGTCCATTTAGATTGCTATCGACACGCTAAGAAGAAGAATAAGGTCAACTACGAGATGCCATAGTCAAAAAACAAAAACGCGCTTCGCCCTATTAGCACTTTAAGATTAGCAGCAGCAGCGATCGCACGCGTTTATCGGAGCTCTCTAGCGAGGAAAATAACAATTATCCATATTAATGTTATAAATTCGAAAGTAACTCTGTCTGTCTGTCTGTATGTTACCTTTTCACGCCTAAACCACTGAACGGATTTCGATAAAATTTGGCAGAGAGAATGATTGCATCCCGGGGAAGGACTTGCGGTAGTTTTTTTATCGAGCGAAGAAGCGGGCGGAAGCTAGTATATAATATAATGGAATAATAGGTGTAGATAGGTACCTAGATATAATTATGTTCAAAGGTACTTGTAAAATGGTCAACGGATGTTAAAAATAAAAAGTTAAAAAGGTACCGGAAAGGAAAAAAAGTAGGACTATCTACAAAAAGAAGTGAGATGCCATCAAAAACATAACTTGTAAAAAAAGCCAAGTCTCGCAACTCAGGTCTTCTACCGTAAAAAGTTGTGAGATCCATGAAATACCAAGTCGGTTAATTTATTCACTCCCTACTTAAGGAACCTTCTGTCTTAAGTTATTACATAATTAGCTAACCTAACAACATCTTGTAGTGACTATCAATATTAAAAATCTTTTATGTTTTAAATAAATAGATTGACTTGGCAATCGCACTGTGAGATACATTGTGTTTTCATGCGATGGCGATGGCCAAGTCAATTTATTTATTTAAAACATAAAAGATTTTTAATATTAAATATTCTAATCCTAAACCGTGCCAAAACTGTGCCTAAAATCAGAAATACTCTCTAAAAATTCAGTGCAACAATCAATAATATTGCAATACTATTATAATGTTCATAAATACGAGCAAGCAAGTGTTAATTCTCAAATAATAACAATAAAGCAGAACCAACAAATTAAAAGTGCGCGCGCATACGAATTTTGAATTTGAAAATAGACGCATCATCATAACGAACATTTTTTACCTCGATACTAAAAAGAAGACCTATAGACCTATTTCAGCAGTAATTCAAGCGGCGAATTAGCTCATAAAAACGTTGCTCGACATGCCAAGAGTGATGGTGTGAGTTCGCGCCCCGCAATCTGCGCGTATCTTTTTGGACTTTTTCAAGATTTGTTTACGAAGACTTTTTATCTAAACAACACGTAATTGATGAATTGCGTTCTGTTGTGCCCTTTTGCATGTTATCTGAACATTTTCTGATAAAATTGAAAGTGTTATTATAGCTTGAAGTAAAAACTCGTCACAATTCAACTAAGTACAAAAGTATTGAATGTATTTTTTTTTCTGTCAACACTGTGAGGAAGACTAGAGCAGTTATTTTAGTGTACTGGCGTTTTGATGATTTTCTGCATAATTTAATAAATATTTTTTGAAAACATGGAAGCCTTCAGTAACGTTACTATAAGGAAAAGCCGCATTCCACGCTCTCTCTCTCGTTTTTCCAATGAATCTATTGACAGTTTAGCATCAAACTTAAGCGTCAAAAGTATGATGGACCTATCTACACACCTAAAAACTGATGAAACCATACACTTAAAAAACACAGTTGAGAATCTTAAGGAGCAGATCATGAGCGTGCGTATTGAAATAGAAACACTGGGCTTAGAGAATTCTTCACTGAAACAACAATTAGCGGACGAAAAGCTTAAAACTGAACACTTCAGACAATTGTACACCACAAGCACCAATTCCAAAACTACCTCTACGTGCAATACAAGAGTCTCCAAAAAATATTTACCTAATAAAAGCAAGCTATCCGCTAGAAAACTAGATCTAGACATTGACTTCCATACGCCTGAACCATCTTCTAGTCAAACTGTTACTGATATACTTAGAAAAGAAAACAAAAATGAAACTACAGAAACCGACACGAAAAATATTGATTCAACAGAAACGGGTTTCATTGCAATTACCGAGAAGAATACACTAGAGTCAATCTCACACGAAGAACATAGATACAACGAACAAGCCAAAATAAGTAGCAAACCTGGATATGGAAAGATACTTATTCTGTCGGACGACCAAGGAAAAGGTATAGTTCAAGGGCTATTGAAGCAGAAAGAAGAGAATAAATTTATTATAAATAAATATGCCATAACAGGGATAAGGAAACCAGGGGCAAGTACAGAAGAAGTCTTGTCGAGTTGTAATAAATTAACTGAAAATTTTACAAAAAATGACAACGTGATTATAATGACCGGTAGAAATGACTCAAACCCTATTAAATTTATGGCTGAAATGTCTGCAGCAGTTAAGATTCTGAAAGATTGTAATATCTTTATTGTAAATGTTAAGTACAATGCATTTCTGAATGAGCGTAAACTTAATCTTCAATTGAAACTGCTTGCACAAAACTATAAATACTGCAATTTTATTGAAGCAAATAGCTACAATAGTATTTTAAAACATCTAATACACGAAATAAACGTTGTACAATACTACAACAAATATCTTGTGTTCAACGATAACATAGGTTTAAAGGGAACATCAAAAGATTCAGAGCATGTATTAGTAGCTCCAAAAATGGTGTCATGTCCCGTCGTCAACATTAGTGCGATATCGGTTGAACCGACGAATCAACCCAAAAAAGGCACTATTCCTTATTATTTTGGTAAAGTTAATATACCACAACCTATGTCTAAAAACGTGTCAGCGCAGAACATACCGGTAAGTAAAGAACCATTTTTTCGTACACAATAAAAAAAAACATAATAGTAGTAGTTTCTCAGTCCTACATCAAAATATTGCTGGGGCTTTAAACAAACTTAATGATATAGATCTGACCATTAATGATATGCGTGAATCTGGTATAAATATAGATGTAATATGCTTAAGCGAACATTTTGTCATTGAAGGGGAAGAAAAGTACCTGAAACTTAATAATTTTCATGTTGGTGCCATTTATTCGCGGCCTGACCAGCGACGAGGGGGAACATGCATACTTTGCAAAAATCACCTCCAAAGTACTGAATTAAAGGAAATTAATGAATTCCGCATTGAGAAACACTTTGAGATTTGCGGACTTGAAATCAAATCTATACATGTAATCTTACTATGTGTATATAGAACACCCTCATCTAACATAAATATATTTTTTGAAAACTTAAACAAAACCCTACTAAAACTACAACATAAAAAAAGTAAAATAATAATAGCAGGAGACTTCAATATAAACCTTCTGCGCAAAGATATAAATAGCACAAAATTCAAAGAACTAATTTCAAATTATGGAATGCGGTGCCATATTCAAGAGGCCACCAGAATGAATACATGTATCGATAACATCATCAGTAACATTCCAAATGTAATAGGTAAAACTTTTAATGTCTGTTTATCTGATCATAACACAGCACAGGTTGTTAAATTCAAATATAATGAAAAACCCATATCAGGTTCTTATTTCATGTCCTTAAATGACCTGAGCAAAGACAATATCAACAAATTCATTGAACACATAAGTAAATTATCTTTTTCTGAAATTTATAACCTTTCCGACACGAATAATGCCTTTGAAACATTTCACGACACAATAACTTTATTCTATAAGTTGTGTTTTCCGCTCATCAAAGTAAAAAAACAATTCAAATCCAGTAAATTAAAATGGATAACCAAAGGGATAAAAATGAGTAGTCACACTAAACGTCTACTAAGATATAAATATTATTTAAACAAAACAAGTGATAATAAAACTAAATTTAAGGCATATTCTAATTTGTTAAGAAAATGTATAAATAATTTGCAATCTTTGTGTAATCTCAAACATATTGCATACTCAAAAAATAAGGGTAAAGCATCATGGGATATCGTCAAACGGAGCACAGGTAACGTAGCATTTCGTGAATATATTAATAGTATAGTTGAAAATGATATTACAGCTACATCAGGCTCTGATATCGCAAATTTATTTAATAACTTCTTTATTAATATTGTTGAATCCAACACAGCCTTACATAATAACACTAACAACCAAAATAATATAAAAAGCAACGACAACAGCATATTTCTAAACCCTACTAATCCTACAGAAATTTTTACCATATTAAAAACATTAAATAATACTAAGGCATCCGGCTATGATGATATTACTACAGACCTTCTAAAACATATCGCTCAATACATTGCAGAACCACTTTCATATATCATCAACTTATCATTAGAGCAAGGCTGCTTCCCGGATAAACTCAAGATATCTGTAATAAAACCACTCCATAAAAAAGGCTCTAAATCAGATAAAAATAATTACCGACCTATTGCTCTGATACCAATCCTATCGAAGGTCTTTGAAAGAGTTATGCTCAAAAGACTTCTCTCTTTCTTTGATAAGTACAATGTTCTTGCTAAAGAGCAATACGGGTTTAGGAAGAACAGATCAACTTCACTAGCAGCGTTTAACCTAGTTAAATCAATTTTAAATAATATTAACGCTAAAGTTACAACATCAGCTCTGTTCTTAGACCTAAGCAAAGCTTTCGATTTTGTTCATCATTCAATTCTTCTCGATAAATTGAATAAAATCGGTATAAGAGGTCCAGCCTTAGAATGGTTCAAATCATATCTGTCGAATAGAAGTCAAATCACGAGGATCACCAAATTCGAAGAAAACGGTAACAGTATCATCAACTTCGATTCCCAACCTCGACATAATTACTTTGGTGTGCCGCAGGGAAGCATTCTAGGGCCACCGTTATTCCTTGTATATGTTAACGATCTTCCTCAAGCAGTAGAACAAGATTGTGTCCTTTTTGCTGATGACACGACGGTAATTATAGATTGTAAGAACGTTGAAACCTACGAGTCAGATATAAATAACACATTAAATAACATCATCACATGGTTAGATAACAATGCTTTAAAAGTTAATATAGATAAAACGAAAATATTAAATTTCAAAACGCAAAAGAGTAAATGCCTCCAACTTAAAATATCTCATAGAAACCAATTAGTCGAACAAGTACACAAAATCAAATTTCTTGGGATAACACTCGATGAACACTTCACCTGGAAAGAACATATTGACGAAATATGTATGAAAATAAATAGATTTGTTTATGCTCTAAAAAAAGTTAAGGATGAGACATCTGAAAGAACTGCGATGATGGTGTATCACGCCTATATTTGTTCCATTATTCGGTATGGTATTATTGTTTGGGGAAATTCCACGGAAATATCTAGAATACTAATAGCACAAAAAAAATGCATTCGTACAATCCTTAACATGGACTGGTCTGAATCATGTAGACCAGTGTTTAAATCACATAAACTTCTTACCGTTCCGTGCATTTACATTTACGAAATCGCAAAATTTGTTAAACTTAATTCTAAACTCTTTGAAGCTAAAAATAATTTTAATAAACGAAAAGTCACACAGTATTTATTGAAAATCCCTGTACCTAGGATAGAACTATTCAGGCGCAGCTGCGTGTATATGGCGCCACTTATATATAACTCATTACCTATCTGGATAACAGAACTGCCTTACAAAAAATTCTGTGTGGTTTTGAAAAAATGGTTGATATCGCACAGTTTTTATTCTGTCGGCGAATTTCTGAATAAAAAATCTTGTCAGTCCTACCACTTCAGAAATGCATTGTAATATTTTTTAAATGATTTATCTTCCTTTGTTAATATAATTAAATGTATGATATTAGTATGTTACTGCATGTTGTTAACACATACCTACTTCATGTAATAGATATTTGCATGCCATTATTATATGGCGAAATGTGTCTTTGCACTATACAATTTTATATTATCATCTTTTGTACCTACCACATTTTATGCAAATAAATGATTTTGATTTTGATTTTGATTTTGATTGTATGTACAGACGCCAGCACATCAAGTTACTACAATCTGTCAGATTTCTTTAATAGATTTTCGACTTTATTGCTAAAACATAAGGTTCAAGGTTGATTGGGAAAATCTGACAGTTTCGGGTAGGTTGACCTGCTGGCGTCCGTTAGTACATGGTCGTCAATGACTGACAGCAAAACAAACTTCACTATGTGGATTTGATACTAATGACAGTGCGTAACACGCTTGCGCAGTTGCGCTGAGTGAATTCTGGCTTATTCCGAATTATGCCATCATCGCATACAGCGCTAACTTATATAATTTACGTCTAACGCGCATGCGCTGAGTGAATTCTGGTTTATTCCGAATTATGCCATCATCGCCCACAGCGCTAACATACTATAATTTACGTCTAACGCGCATGCGCTGAGTGAATTCTGGTTTATTCCGAATTATGCCATCATCGCCCACAGCGCTAACATACTATAATTTACGTCTAACGCGCATGCGCTGAGTGAATTCTGGTTTATTCCGAATTATGCCATCATCGCCCACAGCGCTCACATACGAATGGCATAATTCGGAATTTACCAGAACTCACCTCGCGCATGCGCGTTACTGACGCGAATCGAGTGAAGTGATCACTTCACCCGATTCACGTCAGTAACGCGCATGCGCTGAGGCTGAGCGAGTTCTGGCTTATTCCGAATTATGTGATCACGCCACACAAACTACGTAGGATTAAATTCTATGGTCCGTCAGCCAGGCACACTGTTAGCACTCGATGACTTGACACACTCGGTTATCTCTTCTAATTGAATAGATTTGACGCTGAACATTGTTGCAGTCTTTACTAGACTCGATCTACAATCGCTCATAATAACAAACAATGTCGATGCGTATTTTCACCAGTCTAGCTGTCTTAAACGTGAATGTTTTATTTTATTTACTGGTCTTGCGTGACGCGCTCGCGCTTTAGTCTATAATAGGACTAGTTTAGAGAAAAAAAACAACGTTGAGTTTCTGACTAAGTTTCTGTTTTGCTATTTTATTTAAAACCCCCCTAAAATAGTAATTTTGACAACTAAAATACTAGCTTTGAAATTATTTAATTTTTTTAATAGGATTAAGTAGTATAAAAAAATATTATTAAAAATCTCGATTATGATTGTAAATGTATGCTTGGTCAATCCCTAGTATCAGGTGGGATGACACTGACGGCTCACTCCACGCTCACTTCACCTAAGTTTTCACGGTGAGATGGTTACAGAATCGCACTGCTGTTGTAACTACCTATTTTTGTTAAGCGAGATAACAGCCCATAGTGGTATTGGTAATTGGACGCTAGTGTCTCATTTTAAGCTGTTATTGATTGAGCAACACATGCATTCAGCATTGACAATGCTGACTTCTGCTCTCTTCTTTTTGGAGCGTCAAATCGACCACCGATCTAACATAAAATAGACGTACAGACGGACTTCTATCAATGATTATAAGTCCGTCTGTACTGGAAATAATTTTTAATACTGTTTGTTTCAGGCTCGCCTGTACAAGTATTATTGAAATACGCAGCTTTATCAAGCCCACAATTGACTAGTTATTGAATCAACGTTTTCCAAGCGGCAATTTTCCATCGTCGTAGCGGTTCTGGCGACAGATTGGTGCAATGGTGTCATGGAGCACCTGGTTTTGTACCCTTGTGTACCCTTCAACGGCCAAGTCACACAACATTAAATCGCAGTAAGGAACCTTAGACTTGGTACGACTTTGTCTAGATTTCATTACTTTTTAGAGATAAACAAGCAGCTCCATTGAGACTTGGCTAGTTTTTTACAGAATGTTTTTGGTGGGATTTCACTTCTTTTTGTAGAAACGTATACGTACGTACGTATTCTTTTTGTACGTATATTGATTTATTTTATTAGATTTTCTTATTAGACACAGTTTTTTTCTTCTGAAAGATCGGCGCGGTATTTACGCCTAAGCCGGTTGTATTCGGTGATCGCTGTAGCTTGAGCTTTTATACTCTTGAAGTCAACATTTATGATGTGCACCCCATGAATATTGGTTACTCGTGAAAGCGCCACGTAGGCTTGGCCACAAGAGAATATGGAGGTGCCAATGTCCATGAGGGTATTTTTTAGACTTAGACCTTGGCTCTTGTGAAAAAAACGTTGTACGCCCTCCGCCGACGCCCGATGCGCCTACTGCGGGCCGGGTGAGTGGATGAGATCTCCCTCTCCCTTTCCACAGCCTCCTTCTGCGAGACGACCGTTTCGCAGAAGGAAACCACCGCGTCCTAGGACTCTTACGCTGCCGTCGACTCGACTACGGTCGGCAGCGATACGTCAAGGTGCACACCCAATACAAGTAGCACTGCCATGTCGTAAAAAGGTATTGTAAATTATGTCTTCGAGACAATAACGAAATTTTTAGCCATTGTCTTGGTTACAACCATATCGACCCTTTTTTTTTCGGATGGGTAATCATCAAATGACCCCTCCCGCTCTGGTTGGAGCGGAAGGGAGTGTCAGACTCTTACTGACTAAAACCCAGCTACCCATTACTCTCCGCCCGCAGGCCCGCGCCTACGGTGGCCGGGAGTCGTCACGCGGCTCCCGACGCCCGGAGCGTCTCCCACGGTGGCTGGGACGGGAGGCTCTCTCCCTGAGCCATCCCGCAACCTCCTTTGCTAGCATGACTGCTTCGCAGAAGGAGGTGACTGCCTCCCTCCCTCTCGCCCCGGACCATGGCTTGCACCAGGGCCGGACGCGAGAGTTCGCCGCCGCTGCCGATCGCCTCTACGAGGACACGGCGGTGCTCCGCACAAGCGGGGCAGACCTCCACCGTGTGCTCCACCGTGTCCTCTGGGCGATCCTAGCAATGGTGACACCCGGGCGTTTCCTCCCGCCTGATGATGTGCAGGAACCTCCCGAAACTTCCGTGTCCGGTGAGGACCTGCGTCAGGCGGTAGGCACTCCTTAAAGAGGGGTCTTATCGCCGCAATCGCGGCGTGCCCTGCGCTGGGTAACGACAGTCGCTCTTTCCATGCCGCCATGAGATCGCGCCGGAGATCTGTCCGCTTCGCACCGATTTGCTGCGGAAGCGGATCTTCAATTCAATTCAATTCATTTATTGCATCAAATATGGTAGGTACATTAAGTTCTTATAAAAAAATATTAAGTAACACACATTTGGCCAATATTTAGCATGCAATAGTACAACTTCCCCCCGGCGTAGTGCCTCCGCGCGCCACTCATACAGGCGCGCGAGGACTATCGCCTCCAGATCCTATGGCGGCCCCGGCCCGTTCCAGTTTGGGGGCCAAACGTCGGAAATGCACCATATCGACCCTCAAGGTATCTTATGGCTATCCACCAAGAGAGAGTTAGCAAATGTGGGCACAGGTTTACAGAATAAGTTAAGAAAGACTACAAACTACTTTTCAGATAAACTTCAGTAGGTACGATTTAAGAGTAACACCATTGATGTATTCTTCTTTTTATCTTCTAGATATCTCGACGCTATGATAAAGTCTTAATATTGGTATGTAAGATATCTACAATACCAAGTTAAGAATTTCTAAATTTATCGCAGAGCAGCAGAGAAGAAGACAAGACAAGATTCTAAAACAAATGCAAAATAAAATGGACATAATTTGGCTATTTGGTCAGACAATCAGCCTCGAGCAGACGCTTTCATTTTTATTTATCCTCAAAAATCAAAGTGACTCTTCGTTGCATTGTCATTATGAACCCTGAAGACGCAGTGACTGCTGTGCAGTCGAAAGGGCTATGGTTGAGAACCCCAGGCAAGGGAAGCGTTACCAGACAAGATCGGAAGATTTTTCCTTTTACACCTTTCCTAAGCCACACATTATTGTATTCCGACATCCACGCGAACGAGCGAAGTCGCGGGCACAGCTAGTCTATAATAAACTTAATAAAAATTGGCCCGAATACTTATTTATCTAAATCATAATCATTTCAGCCGAAAGACGTCCACTGCTGGACATAGGCCTCCCCTAAGCACTTCCACTTCGACCGGTTCTGTGCTTCTCGCATCCAACGGGTTCCTGTGGCCTTCACAAGGTCGTCGGTCCACCTTGTGGGAGGCCTTCCAACGCTACGTCTTCCGGTACGTGGTCGCCACTCCAGAACCTTTCGGCCCCATTGGCAACCTGTTCTGCGAGCAATGTGCCCTGCCCACTGCCACTTAAGTTTGGCAATTCTTCGGGCTATGTCGGTTACCTTGGTTCTCCTGCGGATCTCCTCATTCCTGATTCGATCACGCAGGGAAACTCCAAGCATAGCCCTCTCCATTGCCCTTTGAGTGACTTTTAGCCTTCTTATAAGGCGACCACGCGACCACGTTTCAGTGCCATAAGTTATCACTGGCAACACGCACTGGTCAAAGACTTTCGTCTTGAGACACTGCAGTATGTGGGACGAGAAGATATTGCGTAGCTTCCCGAACGCTGCCCAGCCGAGTCGGATTAGACGATTGACCTCTTTCTCGAAGTTAGACCTACCTAACTGGACAGTTTGTCCTAGGTAAACATACTCGTCCACGACTTCGAGTGTAGCGTCTCCGATCTTTATGGGAGTGGGTGTTACATGGGCATTTGACATGACCTTCGTTTTGTCCATGTTCATCTTTCGGAGGCTCTACTGAGGTCATCGAGCATTGTACTGAGGCCCTCTATAGTCTCAGCTATGCCTACAATATCGTCGGCAAACCGAAGGTGAGTTATGTACTCGCCGTTGATGTTGATGCCAGCCCCTTTCCCTTTCCTTTTATCTAAATACTTAAATGATAAACATACTTACTTACATTTTCGAAATTTTTGAAGAAAGTACGAATTTCACGCGGACGAAGTCGCGGGCAAAGTGGATAGTAAGCTATAAACGCCTCAATACGGCCGGGCGGCCATTTGGACCTTTGTCAGGCCGTGTCGTCAATGCCATTATCGCGTCGCGCGTCGTTAGGAGGAAGCCGAGGAAGTCACAAGGACCTCGGGTGTTTCCATAAATAAGTCAATAATTGCCATTGATAAGAAAAAAGTACTTAATAAAGAATGAATAGAGACAGGTCGGCCGCACGCGCGCCCGGCCGCTGCGCACGCGCGCTGGTCCAGTCATGTGTTTGCAATGAACAAGGTCTTTGTGTCGCGAGCCGCGAGTGGCGTCGTCATTAAACAAACTGAATTATTACGTTAAATTTAAGTACCTAGCAATATATTTGATGCTAGTGGTACGTAAGCACATAGTATTGATGTCAATTGTCACATGACTCGCTCGATGGAGCGCGGCGCTGAGCTCGCCACACGCGCCGCGTACGCACGACACAGCTGTGGCCTGTGAGCTGTGGCTGCAGAGTGCAGCGGTGCAGCGGCTGCAGCGGCTGCACGCTCGCAACACTAACAACATTATCACTAACTTTCAGCGTGACATGCTGTTCTTATAGATAACACATGTATATTTAATATAATTTAAGTACCTAGCAGTATATTTGATGCTAGTGGTACGTAAGCACATAGTATTGATGTCAATTGTCACATGACTCGCTCGATGGAGCGCGGCGCTGAGCTCGCCACACGCGCCGCGTACGCACGACACAGCTGTGGCCTGTGAGCTGTGGCTGCAGAGTGCAGCGGTGCAGCGGCTGCAGCGGCTGCAGCAACTGCACGCTCGCAACACTAACAACATTATCACTAACTTTCAGCGTGACATGCTGTTCTTATAGATAACACATGTATTTTTAATATAATTTTACCGAGTTCCTTAGAAATGTTTCTTGCTAGCCCAATAATTGGCTTCATTAGTAAACAAACAGGGCACACCCGTACAGCGCAGTGTTCGGTCAAATGACTAAGTACAAATAATACTGGTGTCACAATTGTTACTCGAGGGGCCCGTGGCTAAATAATAACAGCAGCACAGGTAGTCGATCAGGTTAAGCTACGCTTGCCGCGGTTGGTCTGTGAATGGGTGACCATCTTTACACACCGAGACCCCTCCGTGCCTCGGAAAGCACGTTAAGCCGTTGGTCCCGGCTGTCATTCGTGGATCTTTGACAGTCGTTACGGGTAGTCAGAAGTCCGAAAGTCTGACAACCAGTCTTACCAAGTGGTATCGTATTACCCAGTAACAGGGTGGGTTGTGGAGGTCAGATAGGCAGTCGCTCCATGTAAAATACGGTATTCAGCTGCATCCGGTTAGACTGGAAGCCGACCCCAACATACATAGTTGGGAAGAGGGCTAGGCAGATGATGAATTGTTTCTACTGGCAGTCCTGTCACAGCGGAATCATTCATTCATTTATTCAATAACAATATCTACACCGTGTCATTCGTGTCTGAATTTCTATAACTAAACTAGCTGACCCGGCGCACTGAGTTATTCCGGTCTTTCGTATCGCCTCAGAATGTTTAAAGTGAATTGTTGAACATAGCAATAATGATGTTAAAGATTATTAGAGACTAGCTGCTGCCCGCGACGTCGTCTGCGTGAAGGCTCTACAGCACCAAAAACACCTAAGATGCCAGTGTCGCTATAGCATTATAAAGTAAACAACTTTTAAAATAGAATTAAAATATAAGTTTTTTTTTGCAAGCGAAGCAAGTGAAAAGAGTTATATGGGAATCCTGCTGAGTTCAGTCATAAGAGGTGACTGAAGGAAATAGAGAAAATAATGCAGGAATACATTCTAGGACACAAAAGAGTAAAAATACGTTCAAAGGTATCATATATATACCTTACAACACTTCCCTATAAACTACGTTGGTAGTTATGCTGCCAGGAGCCAAAATGTGTGATGACGCGGGAGCAAGCGACGACGTACAGTTGCCCGTGTGAGAAGCAACTCGTCCTGACGTCGACACCCACTGCCCTCAGTGTCTGCCCCTGCGACTTATTGATGGTCATCGCGAAGCAAACACTCACGGGGAGCTGTACGCGCTTGAACTGGAACGGGAAGTTATGAGGTATGAGGGGAATGCGTGGTATAAATACTGCCTCGCCGACGTCGCAACCCGTAAGAATTTCCGCCTCAATGGTGTGTCTGTGGAGCGAGATGACTTTAAGGCGGGTCCCGTTACACAACTTCGGAGGAGATAGGTTCCGAAGAAGCATAACCGGGACACCGCTTCAGCTTGAATGCGCTGGAAGTCCACTTGCTGACAGGGAGCTCAGAAATTCCACGGGATAATGTGTGGCGTCATCTTGCTTGACAACAGTGTTTATCGAGGTGTAGACCACTTCATTCCCCTCAATTTCCGAGAGAATGCATTCGTTAATTGCTGCAGCCTGATCATTTTTGGGCGTCAAAATGGCCCGCTCACACACCCAAGAATTCTGCTGGTGCGGTATACGACTGAATGTCCCCGTACACACAGCGAATGAGTTCTTCTAAGCTGGAAACCACTCTACCGAGAGACTCTGGAAGCACCACCTGTCTACGTCTCTCTTCTGGTAGAGTGCCTTCGCCAAGACTTAGAAGGACATCGGAGAATTCTTGAGCGCGTGCATTGCCGCCAAGCCGAGCTCTCATATTAATGGTCAAGCGCAGCGTACGAACTCGTGACCACAACGAAGATCGTTTCAACGAAGCATTCACCTCGTCAGCCCTCGATCCTCGGCCATCGTACACTCATCCCATACGATCAGAGAGCAATCCTTGAGCACGTGTCCCTTATCGCTGTTACGTGACACACCACAAACAGGCGTTTCGGCGCTCTCTAAATCGATGGGAATTTTAAACATGGCATGTGCTGTCTTGCAGTCCCGGAAGCAGTGTGACAGCGATTCCCGACGAAGCTACAGCAATAGCAATTTTGCCTTGCCTCCTGACCTCTGCAAGTATGCCAGTGGTAACAAATGTTTTTCCTGTACCACCAGGAGCATCCAAGAAAAACATTTTACCCTGGTTTTGCCAAACGCTTTCAAGGACGGTGTCATAAATTTGTTTTTGCTCTGAAGAGAACAAAGCGACATGGTCATTTCGTATGGTGGTCATTTCGCCGTCTCCGACTTCGTCTCCAGTAGCACGCCTCAAAGCTCGTAGAAAATCTTCAGACAGATGATGGCGATACTTCTCCCACAAAGCTACCGGGTTCGCGACTCCACAAAACACCAAGATGACGGCAAACAGATGACGCATGCGGCTGGGACTGTCACTGACGCTCGCCTCCGCGAGGGTGTCAGCCCAATTTTGGTCACCGTCGAGAAGGTGACGTGCTACGCAGGCTGCGCGGTAAGTGGGAAACTCCACGCCATCAAATGTCCTCAGAAAGGCGAAAGACTTTGCCTCGGACAGTGTGAAGTAACAACCGCAGAAAATCGCATTCGCCATTATTCGGATGCACGGTATAATTTAAGTTTATAATTAGGTATACGACATGAAAATATATTAATTACCAAGCAATAATCACACAGATAAATACCGAACAAAAGTATTAACAGTCAATGTTTATTTTGTACTAACAACATGAAATTGATGAAGAAATGATCATCATCAATGAACATAACTTTTTTGTAATACTTAACACCGCATTTTTTTTAAATTGTCCTCAACTCGGCTCAAGATTTTGAGGGTTTTGTTGGAACTTGAATTTGTCAAAACGAACTATACGATACAACTTTTATGAAGAAAATGCACATTACCATCTATGAATTTTAAGAATAACTAACTACTAACCTCACCAACATGATCAAATTTAAATTATTAATTTCCAAAAAGTGTTGACATGTAACTTGATTTGATTTTTATGAAATCTCATAGATGGCGCTGCTTCAAAATTGTCTTATACTACTAACATTCATTAAACTATGTTTCTCTGCCCAAGTTACTTAAATGGCGTAAAAGTTTTTATAGTTTAAAGCTAGATAATAGCATGACTTACTCAAAAACAACATTTAAATATGCGTCGTTAGATTACACGCTGTCACAGAATGCGTAAGAAAAATAAAGATTCACAGCTCCTCCTCGTAGGTGATAGCGTGATAATATGTAGCCTATATGTTGACCCGACCTCTTAGTAATATTCATGCAAAATTTGAAGTAGGTAAATCCATGCAGTACTTTTTGAGTTTAGCCCGGACATATATACAGACAAACAGACAAAAATTCTAAAAACTATATTTTTGGCTTCGATATCGATTGTAGATCACGCCCCAAGTATTTTTTTTTATATATTCTATGTACAGTTTTGCCTTTCCTACGATTTTATTATATACGATTTTATTATATAAGTTTATATTATTTATTTAAACATTATCATTATTTTTTTTTTTTAAATAACACAGACATAAGGATCAGAATTATTTCGTCATAAAGGCAAGCCTTTACGACGTGATTAAACACATAATAATGTTTTAAAGATAACAATATGATTTCGTTAGTACTATATCGCGAAAATAGATGTCGTTACATGTTTCCACTTATTGCAATAAAAATTGTTATAGAATGCTTTAAATTGATTATATCTTTTGATAGACTGAAGCGATTGCGATGAAACAAAGACTAATCACTGCTCCGAGTTCTACACTATATTTGAGTATAAATATGAACCATATTGGTTTGGTACTTTTTACGTTGAGCCTGTTCAAAATCTGTCACATCCAAACAGACAAACAGACAAAAATTCCAAAAATTGAAGAAATGGCATCTGTTGGTTATCCTATAACAGCCCAACTATTTTTTATTTTTTTATTTTCAATGTACAGAAACGCCTCGTCTACAGATTTATTATATGTATAGATTATTTATTAATTTGTTGAAAATAGGTACAATAAAGATTATTAGAGATTATTTATAAAGATTATCTTTAGGCGCGTTGGGCATTTTTTGAGATGGGAAAAAACCATTGAACTCGCGCCACTGGTTACCGTAAGCGACACCACGCGTGTTTTGTTTATTATAAGACGAATCAAAAAATACCCGCTTCGGATGTGTTTGGCTGTCGTCGGACTGTACTCGGTTTTAATGTATATCCGATATGTCAGCGAGTGATGGCAAAGTATTCTGTTTGTGTTTTGTGTTCACTTGGCAACAATGGCACTCCCGGACGGAGTACCATTGTTTTTTTTTAATTTTTTTTCCCATGTTTTGATAGTTATTCTTTGCTATTCGGCGGAGACAAATCCAACAAATCAAACATCATAAAAATCGGTTCAGCCTTTCTTTATAAATGATGTAACTAACCCGACTTTGTTTTATTTATATGTATATAAATACTAGCTGACCGAATTTATACGAATGTCGTACCGTCTTAGAATCACCAAGAACGAATGTATGAGAAAATAAATTATCTTAATTTTTTTCGTGAATTTTCTCCATGTTTTAATAGTAACTATTTAAAAATGGGGAAAATTCACGAAAAAAATGAAGATAATCGAATACCAGATAACTGTTATCTGGTATTCGGGGCGGAGGCAAATCAAAGATCATTAAAATAGGTCCAGCCGTTCTTGAGTTACAGATGGTGTACCTAAGTGTAAATAACCCGACTTTGTTTTATTTATATAGGTACATATTGTGTACAATTTAATACCGTAAATAATATTATAGGTTTGTAATTATGTTTCACTGTATACAATACCATGTGCGGTGTGGATGTGGCCGTGTGTGGCACTCGGCGACAGCGCAGCTTTCTATCCGTGAAACAATTGTCGTAATCGGATCAGCACTTCCAGGGATTACATAATATACATAATTATATACTTCTTTAAAATATTCTTTAGTGCCTCCTCTTAGTGCCTCCCAGAATTAGATCGTGCGACTGTAGCAAGTTGCATTATGTTGAGCGTAGCCTGGCGATGACAGAAGCAGTATCGCTGCTTCTGTGGCACGTGCTAGTACTGCTGCTGGGTGCCTGGGTAGTAACTAGTGCGCGCTCTGTTGCAGGATGATCCCGCGGCGCAAGCACAACGCGTCGTCCGGCTCGCTGCCGCCGCCCGACGACAAGCACGCCAGCAACGACTACATCCGTAAGTACCAGAGTCCCAGTGTCCCAGTGCCCCAGTGCCCCAGTGCCCCAGTGTCCCAGTGTCCACGTCTGCTGCACGAGCGAGTAGCGCGCTACTGGCTAGACTGCCAACTACAAAGCTGTAACGAAGTAAACGTATAAATTGCATAATGTCACGAGTACAATAATTCAATCATTATTTTTTGAACTACATAATTACTTAGCTGCTTAAATGAGTTTCTATTTTACGGTCAGTCATGCCTTACATTTGATTTGCTACCGAGAAGTTGTGCGCAGTTAGAGTTGCCGAATGTAGACACATGGCCAGTCAGTTATTCAGCGCGCGTGATTCGCGTCGCTCACTCGCGATGACTGGCGGAATAGCAGCTGATGAAGTGTGAAATAGATCGGCGAGCACGTGGCGGCGGGGCTCGCCGGCACGCCCGCACGCCGCCACTGAACTTGACCGCGCACGATCCCACGGAGCTCTCGCCACAGCCGCCGCTCGCCACTCGCCACCCGAGACCATCGCTACTGATACAATAATCATTTGTTAGGGCATGCTACTCGGCTCTATGTAGGTATTAAGTAGCGGAAGTTGGTGCAGGTCGCGGGAACATGCTGTATTGTGTCGTTTCTGTCGGCAGTATCTGACAGCGCGTCTCGCTGCGGCTGGCGCGCGGCCCTCCGGCGCCGCTTCAACCGCAAGACGCTGCACAAGCGGCTGCCGGTGACGTCGTGGCTGCCGCAGTACAACGCGGAGAAGGCGGTGGGCGACCTGATCGCTGGCATCACGGTGGGGCTGACGGTGATCCCGCAGTCGTTGGCGTACTCCAACATCGCGGGCCTGCCGCCGCAGTACGGGCTGTACGGCTCGTTCCTGGGCTGCTTCGTGTACATCGTGCTGGGCGGATGCCGTGCCGTGCCCGCGGGCCCCACGGCCATCGCGTCGCTGCTCACGTTCCAGGTGGCGGGCGGCGTGGTGGAGAAGGCCATCCTGCTGAACTTCCTGGCGGGGCTGGTGGAGCTGCTCATGGGCGTGCTGGGGCTCGGCTTCCTCATCAACTTCGTGTCGGGCCCGGTGTCCTCGGGCTTCACGTCGGCCGTCGCGCTCATGATCGCCACGTCGCAGGTCAAGGACCTGTTCGCGATCTCGGTGAGCGGCACCACGTTCCTGCAGCAGTGGATCTCTATCTTCCGCAACCTGCACGCCGCCTCGCTCTGGGACCCCGTGCTCGGCTTCTCGTGCATCGCGCTGCTGCTCTTTATGAGGGTGAGTAGCACGCGGCACGCCCGGAACCAGCTCTCACTGTCACTGCTATGTTTCAATCGCAATCTATAACGTGTACTGATGTATGTTTTACAGAAAATCGGTATGATAAAACTAGGTGCAAAGTCTGAAGACGGTCCAAGCACAAGACAGAAAGTGATAACCAAGTGTCTGTGGATGGTCAGCACATGTCGCAACGCCATCGTAGTGGTGGCTACCGGCGTGCTCGGCTTCTGGTTCGTGGCCACCTACGGAGAGCCGCCCGTGCGTCTCATGGGTACGTACCGCTCTGACATACTGCGATTCTCAACGATGTCTATGAGATTTGCCGACTCAAATATTTTCTTTCTGTTTTTGTGCAAACGCCAGCCGAGAATAGTCGCAGCGGTTAGTAGCGTAGAGAGTAGAAACCTTCACGCCATCGCTCAACTTCATGTAGCGTAGCTAGCATCAGTCCGCATCAATCATGACGTTGTGTGAGTGCCGCGAATGACACTGTGTGTGCGCAGGTGGCATCCCGTCGGGCGTGCCGCTACCGCAGCTGCCGCCGTTCAGCTACGTGCGCGCCGACAACTCCACGGCCGACTTCCTGGACATGGTGTCGGAGCTGGGCTCTGGGCTGCTGGTGATCCCGCTCATCGTGCTGCTGGAGGACATCGCCATCTGCAAGGCGTTCTCGGACGGCCGCACCATCGACGCCACGCAGGAGATGATCGCGCTGGGCGTGGCCAGCGTGGTCAACTCCTTCATGCAGGCGTACCCGGGCGGCGGCTCGCTCGCGCGCTCAGTGGTGTCCAACGGCTCGGGCGTCAAGACCACGCTCAACGGCCTGTACACCGGTGAGCTACACTGCACTGCTGCTCGAGTGCTCGCGCATGCGTAAGTGCCCGTGGTGCTCACGACTGCTTCTGTGTCCGCAGGCGTGATGGTGATCCTGGCGCTGCAGTTCTTCACGCAGTACTTCGAGTACATCCCGAAGGCGGCGCTGGCGGCCGTCATCGTGTCCGCCATATTGTTCATGGTCGAGTACAACGTCATCAAGCCCATGTGGAGAGCCAAGAGTGAGTTCATTCACTTGCTTTGAACCGACGCGACGCGGCGACGTAACGTGGTTGTGCACAACATGTGTACAATATACTTGCTTCATGGAATGTATAAATCTGCGGCATATCTATCTATCCGCACATTGTGACAAACACCCAGCAGCAAGTCGTGTGACGCTGGTCTAGTGGTCGCAAGCGCGACTGCTCAGCGACCGGATCGATATCCAAGTCGTGTGACGCTGGTCTAGTGGTCGCAAGCGCGACTGCTCAGCGACCCGATCGATATCCAAGTCGTGTGACGCTGGTCTAGTGGTCGCAAGCGCGACTGCTCAGCGACCCGATCGATATCCAAGTCGTGTGACGCTGGTCTAGTGGTCGCAAGCGCGACTGCTCAGCGACCCGATCGATATCCAAGTCGTGTGACGCTGGTCTAGTGGTCGCAAGCGCGACTGCTCAGCGACCCGATCGATATCCAAGTCGTGTGACGCGCGACTGCTCAGCGACCCGATCGACATCCAAGTCGTGTGACGCTGGTCTAGTGGTCGCAAGCGCGACTGCTCAGCGACCCGATCGATATCCAAGTCGTGTGACGCTGGTCTAGTGGTCGCAAGCGCGACTGCTCAGCGACCGGATCGATATCCAAGTCGTGTGACGCTGGTCTAGTGGTCGCAAGCGCGACTGCTCAGCGACCCGATCGATATCCAAGTCGTGTGACGCTGGTCTAGTGGTCGCAAGCGCGACTGCTCAGCGACCCGATCGATATCCAAGTCGTGTGACGCTGGTCTAGTGGTTGCAAGCGCGACTGCTCAGCGACCCGATCGATATCCAAGTCGTGTGACGCTGGTCTAGTGGTCGCAAGCGCGACTGCCCAGCGACGGGATCGATATCCAAGTCGTGTGACGCTGGTCTAGTGGTCGCAAGCGCGACTGCTCAGCGACGGGATCGATATCCAAGTCGTGTGACGCTGGTCTAGTGGTCGCAAGCGCGACTGCTCAGCGACCGGATCGATATCCAAGTCGTGTGACGCTGGTCTAGTGGTCGCAAGCGCGACTGCTCAGCGACCCGATCGATATCCAAGTCGTGTGACGCTGGTCTAGTGGTCGCAAGCGTGACTGCTCAGCGACCGGATCGATATCCAAGTCGTGTGACGCTGGTCTAGTGGTCGCAAGCGCGACTGCTCAGCGACCGGATCGATATCCAAGTCGTGTGACGCTGGTCTAGTGGTCGCAAGCGCGACTGCTCAGCGACACGATTGATATCCAAGTCGTGTGACGCTGGTCTAGTGGTCGCAAGCGCGACTGCTCAGCGACCCGATCGATATCCAAGTCGTGTGACGCTGGTCTAGTGGTCGCAAGCGCGACTGCTCAGCGACCGGATCGATATCCAAGTCGTGTGACGCTGGTCTAGTGGTCGCAAGCGCGACTGCTCAGCGACGGGATCGATATCCAAGTCGTGTGACGCTGGTCTAGTGGTCGCAAGCGCGACTGCTCAGCGACCGGATCGATATCCAAGTCGTGTGACGCTGGTCTAGTGGTCGCAAGCGCGACTGCTCAGCGACCCGATCGATATCCAAGTCGTGTGACGCTGGTCTAGTGGTCGCAAGCGCGACTGCTCAGCGACCGGATCGATATCCAAGTCGTGTGACGCTGGTCTAGTGGTCGCAAGCGCGACTGCTCAGCGACCCGATTGATATCCAAGTCGTGTGACGCTGGTCTAGTGGTCGCAAGCGCGACTGCTCAGCGACCGGATCGATATCCAAGTCGTGTGACGCCCCAAGTAGCAAAATGTGGCCCTATAATTATCCTAGGAGCACGTATTTTTTAATCCTATAGATATCCTGTAAACGTTTATAGAGCCGTATTTGGGCGCAGTTTATAGGACTATTACGCCCTATAGTCGCTTTGTTATAATCCGGTAAAGTGCTATTTGATTTTATAATTACCTTATTAAGTGCTTTAACAAAATATAGTTGTCCTATAAAAATCCGGTAAATGCATCTAAAAAGCGATTCGGTCCTCTTATGATCTGGCGCGTGCCGCTACTAGAGTAATTGATCCTACAGTGATCAGCGTAATACCATTAGTAGATTCATTCAGTCGATCATTCCTTCTTTTTTCGTTAATTTATTGTACTGTGCTGGTGCGTGACATTGAATACTTTTTTATTTTCAAAAGGTAAGTAAAGTCACATTCTAATAATGCCTGTCATTATAAAAAGTAACATAATTTGCCGTGTAACTGTTTTGTAAGGAGTGCCTACTCAACTTGCGAAAATAATTTTATTGATGAAGTGTTAGATGATAATAAACATATCTTCATGCGCCTTCAAAATTTAACATTTTCATTATTTGTTAATTAATAAATACCTATCCGACTTATGGTCGAAACTGGCGAAAATGGCACGTCCATTACGTTGCATTTATCAGAACCTTTAAATGACTTTTTAATCAAAGTTAAGACGCTTACATGACATACCTACGCCACCATATTTAAGTTTTAGGGTTCTGTGGGTAATGTGAGTTAAACCATACGGTAATGAGCAAATCTTGTAAGTTGTTGCAAATTCGATAACCGCCACTACGCTTAAATCGTCTCCATTTATTTAAATCCATATTTATATTGTTCCAGCTTTCTCTAACGAATCACAAGATGGCCAATTACTCTAATAATAGCAAATGTAGAACACATTTAAGTAGAATCTTACTTATAAAAATCACAGGCTATGCTAGCTTGGTGCTAAAAATCCGTTAAGGGTCACGACTAAGATAAATTTGTTCTATAATATCTTTACCTCTAGCAGCTATATCTGTGGCATTTATAGGAAGTGCATGTCTTATAGAAGTATGAAACAAGACGTTAGCAAGATAAAACGATCTTACTAAATGCGATTATCGGATCAAAAGTCACACTTTGCTAATTACTTCTATAACTTGCACTTATAAGACTGAACCTGACTGACCGCTCTAGTAAGAGTCGTGTAAAATAATCCTATTAACATTTATAAAACTAAATGATAGGCTCGAAAGTACTTGTAGTGCAAATTATCTTCGAAGATGCTTTAGCAGGATCAGTGGCCTGAGTTAATGCGTCTACTAGATTTCTATAAGACGTGTAATCTTATAAGTCAATTGCTATATGAGAATTTTGCTACTTGGGGCTGGTCTAGTGGTCGCAAGCGCGACTGCTCAGCGACCCGATCGATATCCAAGTCGTGTGACGCTGGTCTAGTGGTCGCAAGCGCGACTGCTCAGCGACCCGATCGATATCCAAGTCGTGTGACGCTGGTCTAGTGGTCGCAAGCGCGACTGCCCAGCGACGGGATCGATATCCAAGTCGTGTGACGCTGGTCTAGTGGTCGCAAGCGCGACTGCTCAGCGACGGGATCGATATCCAAGTCGTGTGACGCTGGTCTAGTGGTCGCAAGCGCGACTGCTCAGCGACCGGATCGATATCCAAGTCGTGTGACGCTGGTCTAGTGGTCGCAAGCGCGACTGCTCAGCGACCCGATCGATATCCAAGTCGTGTGACGCTGGTCTAGTGGTCGCAAGCGTGACTGCTCAGCGACCGGATCGATATCCAAGTCGTGTGACGCTGGTCTAGTGGTCGCAAGCGCGACTGCTCAGCGACCGGATCGATATCCAAGTCGTGTGACGCTGGTCTAGTGGTCGCAAGCGCGACTGCTCAGCGACACGATTGATATCCAAGTCGTGTGACGCTGGTCTAGTGGTCGCAAGCGCGACTGCTCAGCGACCCGATCGATATCCAAGTCGTGTGACGCTGGTCTAGTGGTCGCAAGCGCGACTGCTCAGCGACCCGATCGATATCCAAGTCGTGTGACGCTGGTCTAGTGGTCGCAAGCGCGACTGCTCAGCGACCGGATCGATATCCAAGTCGTGTGACGCTGGTCTAGTGGTCGCAAGCGCGACTGCTCAGCGACCCGATTGATATCCAAGTCGTGTGACGCTGGTCTAGTGGTCGCAAGCGCGACTGCTCAGCGACCCGATCGATATCCAAGTCGTGTGACGCTGGTCTAGTGGTCGCAAGCGCGACTGCTCAGCGACCGGATCGATATCCAAGTCGTGTGACGCTGGTCTAGTGGTCGCAAGCGCGACTGCTCAGCGACCCGATTGATATCCAAGTCGTGTGACGCTGGTCTAGTGGTCGCAAGCGCGACTGCTCAGCGACGGGATCGATATCCAAGTCGTGTGACGCTGGTCTAGTGGTCGCAAGCGCGACTGCTCAGCGACCCGATTGATATCCAAGTCGTGTGACGCTGGTCTAGTGGTCGCAAGCGCGACTGCTCAGCGACCCGATTGATATCCAAGTCGTGTGACGCTGGTCTAGTGGTCGCAAGCGCGACTGCTCAGCGACGGGATCGATATCCAAGTCGTGTGACGCTGGTCTAGTGGTCGCAAGCGCGACTGCTCAGCGACCGGATCGATATCCAAGTCGTGTGACGCTGGTCTAGTGGTCGCAAGCGCGACTGCTCAGCGACCGGATCGATATCCAAGTCGTGTGACGCTGGTCTAGTGGTCGCAAGCGCGACTGCTCAGCGACCCGATCGATATCCAAGTCGTGTGACGCTGGTCTAGTGGTCGCAAGCGCGACTGCTCAGCGACCCGATTGATATCCAAGTCGTGTGACGCTGGTCTAGTGGTCGCAAGCGCGACTGCTCAGCGACCGGATCGATATCCAAGTCGTGTGACGCTGGTCTAGTGGTCGCAAGCGCGACTGCTCAGCGACCCGATCGATATCCAAGTCGTGTGACGCTGGTCTAGTGGTCGCAAGCGCGACTGCTCAGCGACCCGATCGATATCCAAGTCGTGTGACGCTGGTCTAGTGGTCGCAAGCGCGACTGCTCAGCGACCCGATCGATATCCAAGTCGTGTGACGCTGGTCTAGTGGTCGCAAGCGCGACTGCTCAGCGACCCGATCGATATCCAAGTCGTGTGACGCTGGTCTAGTGGTCGCAAGCGCGACTGCTCAGCGACCCGATCGATATCCAAGTCGTGTGACGCTGGTCTAGTGGTCGCAAGCGCGACTGCTCAGCGACCCGATCGATATCCAAGTCGTGTGACGCTGGTCTAGTGGTCGCAAGCGCGACTGCTCAGCGACCGGATCGATATCCAAGTCGTGTGACGCTGGTCTAGTGGTCGCAAGCGCGACTGCTCAGCGACCGGATCGATATCCAAGTCGTGTGACGCTGGTCTAGTGGTCGCAAGCGCGACTGCTCAGCGACCCGATCGATATCCAAGTCGTGTGACGCTGGTCTAGTGGTCGCAAGCGCGACTGCTCAGCGACCCGATCGATATCCAAGTCGTGTGACGCTGGTCTAGTGGTCGCAAGCGCGACTGCTCAGCGACCCGATCGATATCCAAGTCGTGTGACGCTGGTCTAGTGGTCGCAAGCGCGACTGCTCAGCGACCCGATCGATATCCAAGTCGTGTGACGCTGGTCTAGTGGTCGCAAGCGCGACTGCTCAGCGACGGGATCGATATCCAAGTCGGGTATAGTGTTGTTGGGTTTTTTCATTAGAGATTTCTCAGTAGCAGCCCGGAGTCTGGATTTGTGTCCATTGACGGCAACAGGCTGTAGGTTATATGGGACATAAATATAACTGGCGCAATGCCATACACATCTGCCCTAACCCTGCGGCAGTCACTGGCGTGATGTTATGGTATGTTCCATTATACAGTTCACCAAGATGCTCGTAACTAATCATTGATAACTTCAGGGTTATACGGAACGGCTGAACCTTGGCAAATGTAACCTTTGTATCGCGCCTTGTGTTGCAGAGCTGGATCTGATCCCGGGCGTGGGCACGTTCGTGCTGTGCCTCACGCTACCCATCGAGCTCGGCATTCTCACCGGCGTCATCGTGAACATCATCTTCATCCTGTACCACGCGGCGCGCCCCAAGTTGTCCGTGGAGATGCTCAAGGTGAGGCCTGTCGCGCGGTTGTGCTGACCGTGTGTGTGTGTGTGTGTGCGTGCGTACTGACCGGCGCGTGTTGCAGACGGAGCACGGAGTGGAGTACCTGATGATCACGCCGGACCGCTGCCTCATGTTCCCGTCCGTGGACTACGTGCGCCGCCTCGTCACCAAGCACGCCGCCTCCAGCTCCGTGCCCGTGGTCATCGAGTGCACGCACATCTACAGCGCCGACTACACGGCCGCCAAGAGCATCGAGCAGCTCACGGCCGACTTCCACGCCACGCGCCAGCCGCTGTACTTCTACAACGTCAAGCCGTCTGTGTGCTCCATCTTCGAGGCCGTGGCCAAGCCCGAGCACTTCGTGGTGTTCTACGAGGACGAGGAGCTGGACCGACTGCTGGCGGCCGACGAGCGCCTGGAGCCCGCCAAGCTGCCGCCGGCGCAAGCCTAGACATTGTGATACGTCGTACCTAACGCGAGAACATATTATTTTTTTAGATTGACTTGACGGAGTGTGATATTTAGATAAAATCAGACGATATTTACACGTAAGGATAGTAGTTATATGTATACTGAAGTAGCGGACTGTAAATACGTTCCCCTTCGTGCGAGCCGCTGAACCATCGGCGCACGACCGCGTCGATGTAAAATTATCTTGTTGTGTATATACATAGAGATACTTATTGTTTTGTAGATGATAGAGTCTGAGAGCTTATGGCTGTGCGAGCTGTGATGGGGCGCGGGGGCCTGTCCCCGCGCCCGCGCCCGCGCCGGCCCCGCGCCCGCGCCCGCGCCGGCCCCGCGCCTGGCCCGCGCCGGCCCCGCGCCGGCCCTGCGCCGGCCCCGCCAGCGGAGGGCGCGGGGGCGGGGCGGCGCGTACTTAATATTTATGTGTACGAAGTGTGGTGTGGATGTGTCGCTCATGCTTTCCCTCGAGAGCTAAGCAGACCTTCGACTATGATATCAAACTCTACGAGTAGGGACTAAAGAGTAACAAAACGTGATAGCTATGCATAGAAGTAAGCATCGATCTATTTATTTGTAGGAAATGAAGTACAATTTAGGATACTATCATTACTTTATCGTTAAGGATTTAAGAAGCAAGCTTTAACTGGCCTACGGAGCAGAGGCGTGCGCTGCCCGCGTGTCCCCCAATGTACTTGACGTACTGTACAGAGGCGTGCGCTGCCCGCGTGTCACCCAATGTACTTGACGTACTGTACAGAGGCGTGCGCTGCCCGCGTGTCACCCAATGTACTTGACGTACTGTACAGAGGCGTGCGCTGCCCGCGTGTCACCCAATGTACTTGACGTACTGTACAGAGGCGTGCGCTGCCCGCGTGTCACCCAATGTACTTGACGTACTGTACAGAGGCGTGCGCTGCCCGCGTGTCCCCCAATGTACTTGACGTACTGTACAGAGGCGTGCGCTGCCCGCGTGTCACCCAATGTACTTGACGTACTGTACAGAGGCGTGCGCTGCCCGCGTGTCACCCAATGTACTTGACGTACTGTACAGAGGCGTGCGCTGCCCGCGTGTCACCCAATGTACTTGACGTACTGTACAGAGGCGTGCGCTGCCCGCGTGTCACCCAATGTACTTGACGTACTGTACAGAGGCGTGCGCTGCCCGCGTGTCACCCAATGTACTTGACGTACTGTACAGAGGCGTGCGCTGCCCGCGTGTCACCCAATGTACTTGACGTACTGTACAGAGGCGTGCGCTGCCCGCGTGTCACCCAATGTACTTGACGTACTGTACAGAGGCGTGCGCTGCCCGCGTGTCACCCAATGTACTTGACGTACTGTACAGAGGCGTGCGCTGCCCGCGTGTCACCCAATGTACTTGACGTACTGTACAGAGGCGTGCGCTGCCCGCGTGTCACCCAATGTACTTGACGTACTGTACAGAGGCGTGCGCTGCCCGCGTGTCACCCAATGTACTTGACGTACTGTACAGAGGCGTGCGCTGCCCGCGTGTCACCCAATGTACTTGACGTACTGTACAGAGGCGTGCGCTGCCCGCGTGTCACCCAATGTACTTGACGTACTGTACAGAGGCGTGCGCTGCCCGCGTGTCCCCCAATGTACTTGACGTACTGTACAGCACTGAGCGCAGTTACAGATACCAGTGTTGTCATAGCCTCCTGTAGCGCTGCGCGGCCGCTTCGCTCTGCTCCTCGGTTCGTGTAGGATTTATCCATTATTTTGTGATCCTCTACTAATACGTTAAGTAATAAATATATTTTGGAGATGATAAAATAAATTATTAATATTATGTCATTATAATATGGAAGTTTATCTAACGATTGTGATTTACTATGTATGAATGTGATGGTTGTTGTGCCGCGAAAGATTTAAAGAATTTATTCAGTCACCGTTCTAAGAACAAATTCAATAAACTCTTTGAGAGTAATAGAGAGTTGTTTCATTTATGCCAAACGTCTCCGTCTCGGTCCAGCGCAGATTTCCTGAGGAGTGAGGACATTCCGCCCGAGCAGCTGTTGTAACGGCATGGCGGCCATCAGAGTCGATGATCATTGCGATGCGATGCGAGTTTTCTCGTGCTCCTAGTAGTATGTAATGTACCTACTCTCTTTCAATAAACTGTAATAATAATGATCAACCTGGGAACGATTATTTGGATACAATCCGACACCTATAGCACTAAAGACACGTAATAAGTGTATTTGTAATGATGGTCGGTGTACTCTTATGTTGATGTTTACCTTCAAATATCTCGGTAACGTGACACTTTGGGGACCGTGTTACTTGACACTTTTTGTTCGTCTATGTGTCCTCTACCCATACATCCTACCACTCATTGAGCGCCGCGATTTCGAAAAAAAGTGGCCAAGTGCGAGTCGGACTCACACACGAAGGGTTCCGTACCACAAGGCAAAAACGCAGAAAAAACACGTCTGTTGTATGGGAGCCCCCCTTAAATACTTATTTTATTCTGTTTTTAGTATTTTTTTATATATATCGAAATATATATTTGATGATTGAAATTTTGGATTATAAGTATGTGATTATAGCTTACTTACTGGATGACGAAAATTTCTGCGTTCTGGTCTTATCCAGAGGTTCTCAAATAGGGGCCTGAAAATGCGGCGAAATGGTTCCAGTAAAGGATGGTACGGCAGTTTGCTTCGCGCTCGACTTGGCGGGGGCACTGCCGTGCCCCCCGATGTATGTGTAATCTAACGGTCGCTCCGTAGTTATTTGCATAATTTCTGTAAAGTCATCATTATTCGGATATTACTATCTACAGAATAGACATACGCATAATAGTTGGTGCAATATTGTTGTGAATTTGTGTGCGAGTAACGGAAGTAACGGGCTTGCAGAAACGCCCCTTACCATTCAGACAAGTTCTTAAGGCTTCGACTGATAAAGCTACAAGAAAACTTGACCCTTCGCGAATTAGGATTGACATATTCGCCCCGGTTTACAAGAAACCAATTGGTCTCGAGGCATAGTACCAGGTTCGGAGACACTGTCGTGGGTTCGATCCCACCCTAAAGAATTTCTTCGGTTTTCAAGATATTTTTGTTTTATTTTTATTGTTTTTTTTGTTACTTTGTTTTATGTTTTTTTAATTATTTTTTTATTTGTTTTCCTTTGTTTATGAGTAAGGTGTTAGTAATTAGTTTGCGAAGAAACTTAAAGTCGTTAGTTGAGTTTTGTTGATGCTACCTATGTTTTTCTTTCTATAATCAGTTTACTTGGAACCCCGGTCATCACACGAATTAGTTTACTTGTCTTCAAAATATCTACAATACCTTTTTAAGACATTTGTTTGCTACTTGGGTCCCGTGCCCCCAGTTATGTGGCTCAGACTATACACATACTACTCGTCATTTTTCAAAGAAGTAGTAGTTCAATGAATGCGCAATTTCTTCATCATTTAGTAGTAAGTAGAATTGTAGGATAGGAGTCAGTAATGTAAAACCGGGCAAGAGCGAGTCGGACTCGCGCACCGAGGGTTCCATACCATCATATGTCTTTTAATTTTCATCGGTGAGGCCTATATTCGTCTGAGAATTGATTCTATGATCTATGATCTATATTCGTATGAGACTTGGGGGAACGCAATTTTTATGAAAATTTTACATTTCATTAACTAATCAGGTTTAACAGGGATATTATTGGATAGATTTATAATATAGCACTTATTTTTTTCTATATAAAATAAATGCGTGAAAAACGACTCGCGCGCACCGCGCCAGTGTCCTGCCGGACGTCATCGAGGGAGGACCTATGCAATTTTTGCTCGCAACCACATTATCGTCTTCGCGCGCGTAATAGTGCCTACTTACCTGCGTAAAAACGTGTTGTATTAGAAGTAATTAAAATGGCAAATAAAAAAAACAAAATTAAGAAAAAAAGGGCATCTGAAGTGAAGAAAATCCGAAAGTGTATTGCGTCACAATATTATTACTTGTGCTTCTCTACACAGACTAGCGAAGTCAGTATGACTAGAGTTTTAAATCTTTAATATTTTTAATGGAAACAATCAACTTTACATATTTTTACATAAACTGACGATCGGAATGGCGCAGCGGTAGTGAGGCCGCCTTACGATCTTAGGGTCCGGGTTCGAATCTCGGTAGGGGCAAATGTTTGTGTGATGAGCATGGACATTATTTTGTTTCTGAGTCATGGATGTTTGTACATAAGAAGTACCTATGTATTTACAAAAAAAGTATAATGTATTATATCATCTATCTGGTGTCCACGACACAAGCCAACGATATTTATTTATTTACTAGCTGTTGCCCGCGACTTCGTTCGCGTGGAAATTTGAAAGTGTATGAAAAAAAACGTGTGCAATTCACACGTGGTAGAAGTGAAACCTTCAAAAAGAGCACAAAGAGAACCACGAACTTAAGAAACACTATACAATGCTTCCTATCTCATTTTCTCCCACGTTAAATCTTATGAATTTATGTGTCTGTCGCCAACGCCAATAACACTAGTTTACAGCGTTTTTGTTCATGAGATGAAAACCATGTGTTTGCATAGAGGATAAAATGCTTAGTGAGATTCTGAAGTGGAAAAAATTTGGATCGTCTAGTTTTCAAAATTTTTACTTTTTTTTTTTGTTAATTTTAAGATTACCATATATTGAAAGTATTACATATTGCAAATTTTACTCTGTTTTAATTCAGATTTGTATCAGTATCTCTTAAATTAGACCAACAGTAATCTGCAAACTTTTTTTTATACCAGAAATCTTGGTACTGTTCCCCGAAACCCTTATAATTATGGTAAAAACGAACATCATGTTTATCGTTCAAGTTTCCCAAGTTTTCTGGGGAAAATTTCGGTGTGAGTGTGGAAAATGATTTATTAAAGACATGTTGAGACCCAGCTATTCGCCATCCTTCAATTCAGATCCTTCGAAATCAAAATCATACATCTGGCTCGAAATGGGGTCTTAGGTTCTGTCTCCAATTCTGTGGGTTTTGCTTCGTTTTATTGACTGAAACTACTAGGCAACATCGGGTAAGGCATTCTTTTCGAACGTAGCATAGGATTTGACCCACGGTGTGGAACCTAAGATAGAAACACGCTTGTACGATACGACTACATACAGATAGCACAGCTAATAGAAATTTCTATTCCTAGACAGCACGTATCGCCGAAAACTTTGTTGATAGACAACATTGTCCGTAGATATCACGGTTCATAGGAAGGACTGTTGACAGAGATCTCTGTTCATAGATAGCACTTCTTGCCGTAAACTTTGTTCATAGAAACCACTGTTTCCCTTGGTTAAAAAAGCGCAACGTAGGATGCAAGAGCGAGCGAAGGGCACCCCGAGGTTCGGTTTGGTTACTTTAAACCCTTTACACAGAAATAGGAGCCCCGCCAAGCGGGGCTCCGTCAACATACGATGCAAGAGCGAGCGAATGGGAATACAGCTTACTTAAAAAATAATGATCTAATTGGTTTCCGTGAACCAAAGGTGCTTTCTGTGAACCAAGGTGAAACAGTGGTTTGTATGAACAAAGTTTCCGGCAAGAAATGCTATCTATGAACAGAGATCTCTGTCAAAAGTGCTTCTTATGAACCGAGATATCTACGAACAATGTTTTCTACCAACAAAGTTTTCGGCGAAACGCGCTGTCTAGGAATAGAGATTTCTATTAGCCATGCTTTCTGTATGTAGTCGTATCATACAAACGTGTTTCTATCTTAAGTACCACACTCTTTGACCCATGGGTCATCATTATATTGTATGTAAACTAACACCACTTGTTCTGGTTTTTAAAGCCTACATATTTAGTTAGGCAAAAATAGCAGCTAGTTTCGTGATTTGTTAGGTCTTGTCACAAAATTGATAATCTAAATTGGACGTATTATTTATTTCGTGCTACCGAATTTGTTAGTACTTTTCATCTACTACTTGAAAAACCCTTTTTATTAAAATTTGCTACCGAAAGTTGAAGTTAAATAAAGTAGTACAATTTTTATAGCTTCTGTAACCGATCTGTTTTTTCACTACATATTTTTCTTGTAAATACAACAAAAAATGTTATGATCTAATTTGCACTGTCTGAAAAACATTTTCAAATAAATAGAATTTCATTAAATGTTTGCTTTTGAGTTTTAAGATAATTAATTGATCACTACTACGTAACCAGATGAAGCCAAAACTTCTTGTGAGTGTTATAAAAAAACCAGACTTGATAAAAATATTTGACATTTATTTTTACTGATTAGAAGGTAGTCACAAAACAAATGTGAACGAAAAAAAATAAAAATTAGTAAACTAGTGTAATATTTGAACTACTGATTTATTTGTACTGTGGCGTGCTCGTCCGCCGCCATAGGTCACCGGAGTTCATATCGCGACGGCTCCTGTGCAACGCGGGCGCAAGCCGTCTCAGCGCGTAAAATGCCTAAAGTTTCGGGAAAAGGGGCCCTTAACACTGCACTGCGGTGTAGAATATTGCAGATTTATGTCAGCGCCATCTCTAGACCGATAGTGGTCCTTTTGTAACTTTTGTTTATGATTTCTGAAAAAGTGTTTTTTTGAGACTTCGTTTTATTTTTCCTGTAATCTTTACATAAACTTCAATCACATAGAATTGTAGCGACATATACACATATACATATAATATACATAGATAAACACAAATATACATAATTAGTACATAGTATTTACATTATTAAATATATCCATTATTTACACAATCATATTTTGTGTCGGAACCACAGAGCACTTTTAATTTCGGCCGCTGTGGCTCAGTGGAAAAGCACCATAATATATAGCCCTATAACTATTCGTTGCACGCCGACCGCACAGCTGGCGCGCGCGCACCCGCACACCAGTCTTGATCTACTCTTGACGCGGAGCGCATGCTGCTCGCTTGCTTACCGTTCTGCTTATACCCGCTTATGTTTTATGCCAAACTATACAGTGAGTCTGTGTTAGAATCGTCTTGTGCTATCCTAAACTGATGTACTTACTTTCGCTTTCGATAACTGTGCTTGTGAACTTCGTGTCTATACTTTTAACCTAACTGTGATCCTCAATCCTTCGTTCTTCTTGTGCTGCATTATATCTGTGTATTGGTTTGGAACGCATTATAAGTTAGCTACTATACTTACCCGAAGACTTTAATTCCATCGCCCTGAAACGCACCTACCTAAGGAAGGAAACAACCACAGCGAGAAGGTAGGATTTACCTATATTATTCCTACAGAATAATTTCAGACTTCTCTTTGCTACGGTTTTTTTTTATACATTTTTCTTCAAAAGTCGAAAACTATGCAGCCCAAAAAAGAAATTAAAAAGGTTTGAGAATGTGCAAACTGCGCTCTTTCATATGATACCCCACATGTCCTAGTAGCCCCACTTCGAATTTTTCAGACCCCCTTTCACAGTCAATTTTATCAATTTTATCAATTTTATCAACTTTCATGTCAATTTTATGTTTTTATTCGATAGCTGTAGTAACGATAAAGGTTTGGCAGAAATACCTATAGTATTTTTTTGTATAATTATAAAGTTATTAAGGTTTCATTTAAAAGTGAGAAAAACAAAATTAATTTTTAGTTTCGAAAATTGTTGTAATACATATTTAGTTAGTCCTTTAAATAAAGTAACAGCATAATATATATTTAGATTAAAAAAAGGGGCATTGTACCTTTGATATATTAAGAGATTTTTTACTTTTACCGACTAACACAAAACATTTTTTTTTAATGTTTTCTTATCACGGTCGCATTTTATTTTCATTTAAATATATGCGTAATGTTATTGTCAATAATACCCTAAAATATGACATACGTCAATAGCAGGAATACGAAGATAGAGCGTTTCTAAATATTTTTGAAATTTCTATGGAAATAGGGTTGTCGCAATTGAAATAGAATAAAAAATAAATAAAAGTGCCAGATATTTCCCAAGTATTTAGCTAACTTTGAGTAAACTCTTTCTGGTGTCTTTCTGTGTCTCTTTCTGGGTTGCTGTTGTCTGAAAACAATTACTACAATGTTCTCAATGCTCTAAGACTACAACGATACGTGAGCTAACCTAGCAGTCATCATCAGAGTTTGTCAAAACTTCTTCTGATGTTAATACGAGTATATTATCATCAGAAGCGTCTGTTACCAATTCAGTATTAGGAATATCAGCAAAACTTTGCGGTAGTGGATCATGGGTAATAACCAGTGATCGGAATAGGTAGAGCTAATTTGCCTAAAGTTCGAGGAACATAGACGAAAGTCGGAGACTTCCTTACGACTAAAATATTTTTTCGGGACTAATGTCGGGGTTTCGGGACATCACTTAAGTACATTTAATATTAATGTTATTAATAGAGTACACTAATTGAAATCATTTTCCTTTTTAACCGACTTCAAAAACAAGGAGAACATTCTCAAAAACCAGTAGATACGTTTTCTATTGTTAACTGGGTCCGGTTGGAGTGTAGTTTAAAAAACTTTTCGTTTTTTTTTTTCAGAAACGTCCCAATTTTATTGCAGTTTCGGATTAACCTTGACCATAGAAACTATTTAGGTTCTAAGAAGCATGGTCCTACGACGCACCGTTTCCGAATTATGGGCCTCCGAATTTTATTTTATATAAAACGCTCTATAATTCCAAAATGGTGGCTCGGATGAAAATCTTTTCTGATATGACATTGTTGCTCTAGTCGAAAACCATGAGGACCACTGATGTAAAAACCCGCGAAATATTGAAAAAAAAAAAACCTTTGAGAATTTTTTTCAAATTTTTTGTCGGGCGAAAATTTTTTTTTCCTTAATTCATGTTGGGATACTGCTTGCACGGGGGTAACACAGGGGGGGTTAAATTTTGGTTATTTTTTGCCTAGGACGCACCGTTTTCGAAATATTTGAATTTAATTATTTTTTTA
>OX419692.1:21136811-21139557 GCA_948474745.1 Oligia latruncula
GCTGAGTTCAGGGAGACCGTGCGATATGCCCTGCACATTTTTTGAGCAATTCCACGCTGGACGGTCCCAAGTTGCTTTATAATGCCCAACTTTTTTGCAGCCGGTGCCCAGACGCTAGCAGCGTAAAGTATTATGGGCTCTACGGTCGCCACATATATCACCCGAATAACCTCTGGGTGAAGCCCCCAGCCGATCTTTGCGGCTCTACACAGCTGCTTGTAAATCGCAATTGCCTTCCTGCAATTGTGTGAGACGTGAGTGTTAAAGGTCAGCTTTTGATCGATGGTTACACCCAGAAGCTTCATTTCTTTTGATATGCCAATGTCGATCCCCCCCATGCTGAGGCGTGGTGTGTCGTATTTTAGTTTTCTGGTTATAACCATAGCAGTTGTTTTGTGTGGTGCAAACTTTAGTTTATTTTCGACACCCCACGCCAGAACATGATTGAGAGCGGCATTGGCACATTCCTCCACCTCTAGTGCTGTCTCTCCGTCAAAGACTAAGAGGACATCGTCCGCGAACGCCTGCATGTAGATCCCCCTGTTCTCTGCTGCTTTCAGGAGGGGGTCTAGAACCAAGTTCCACAAAATTGGGCCTCCAATTGAGCCCTGGACACAGCCCTTGCTTGTTCCCTTGCTGTATTCTTCCCCACCGTACCTGATTGCAACTCTTCGGTTTCTGAGGTAGCTGTCCATGACCCGCCTAAGGTTGATCGGACACTTCTCCTCTGCCAGACGGACTCTTATAGCTGGCCACCAGGCACTATCGAATGCTCCCTCTATGTCCAGTGATACGAGCGTAACAATTCTTTTCTGTGCTAGCTTTTTGTTGACATGCTGCATGAGGGCATAGAGGGAGTCCTCGGTACTCCTCTGTGGCATGAATCCGTACTGACGGGTGCTCATCCTTGGTAAAAGGTGGTACTTAAGGCGGGCCACCAGCATTTTCTCATATATTTTTCCCAATATAGGCAACAGTCCTATCGGCCTATAAGATTTGGGAGTGGAATATGTCTCTTTTCCTGGCTTCCTCAGTATCACGACTGTTGCTTGCTTCCAGGACGTGGGGAAATGATGGTGTTCTAGGCACTTATTTAGGAACTTTAAAAATAATTCCGGGTCATTACTCACGGCGTGACAACAAATGTCGGCCGTAAAACCATCGGAACCAGGTGCCTTTTTCGGGTTGAAGGACTCCATCGAATTTTTTAATTCTGCCATCGTAAACGGTGGGTCGCAAGGATCATCTTGTTCGCCAGAGTTTACGTTTTCGGCCTTCGATCGTATGGATCGGTGATGAGCATTATCGGAGTCTAGGAGGTCTTCCGGATAAAACGTTTCCGCTAGCAATTTGACGGAACCCCTCGCATCCAGTACGTCACCGTTCCACTCCAATGGTAAGTCCTCCTCCCTACGCTGAGTCCTACCTATCACCCTATATATTCCCTCCCAGACCCCTTCCCTGTCCTGTTTCCCACAGAATTCCTTCCAGCTCTCAGTCTGAGCTTTAGCCTGTTCTAATTCATACTCTTCTTTCTGTTTTAGGTACTCTTCTATGACCTTCGACTTCCGGATTGGGGCGGCACAGCGGATCCTGCGCTTCTTGGTAGCGACTGTCTTCTTCATCTCGGCGAGTCTCTCGGACCACCACGGCAAGGTAAGTTCTTCTTGAGCTTTTTTGGTTGGTATTGTTTGTTTGCATGTTTCTTCTATTGCTTTTGTGAGGTTACCTGTTGCTGTGTCGATTTGCTCAATGTCTTTAATTTTGTCTATTTCGGCTGCTGTAAATTTGTAATCTATTTTCAATTGGCCAAACTTCTCATGAAATTCGGTCCAATTGGCTTTTTTGGTGTTAAATTGCCTAGTCGTTCTCTCAACTTTGATGCCTTTGGATTTCTGTAAGAGGATTTTAAAACTAATGCCGTTGTGGTCCGAGCTCGTGAGACCTTCATCAACCCTCCAGTCGTCTATCATGTCCAGGATGTCGTTGGAACAAGCGGTAACATCTACATGACTGCTGTAACGTTTCCCTCCTCGGATGGTGTCGAAGGTCGGAATTTCCCCACAGTTCAGAACGTTCAGGTTTAGCTCGCCGAGAGTTCCTGCCATCTCTTCCCCCCTATAATCAACCGTCGGGCTACCCCACCATATGCTCTTTGCATTGGCGTCCCCTCCAACGATCAGTCTCTTGGAACCGACTACGAGCCCTATTTGTTTGAGATGTTCTAAATAGGGCTCGATGGGCTGGTCTGGCTCAAAGTAGAAGGAGACAAGCGTGATCTCCCAGGCACTGGTCTGGATTCCCACCACTGCAATGTTATTTGTGGTGAGTTTCGGGTACTGTTTGACATTAAGGTCGCTGTTAAAGACGGCTATTGCCGCTTTGACAGTCCCATCTCCTGTGCCAGTGTTCTGGAAGATTCTAACGCCCCTGTGACTCCTCATTACTTTGGCTCCTGCCACGTACGGTTCCTGTAGGAGCGCCACCGCGATTCCGCGCTTTGTGGCCTCTATCAGAAGCTCATTTGTGGCTAGCTTCTTACGTTGGAGGTTAGCCTGCAATACTCCATACGGGGTGTTTTGTGTTGGGGTGCCCTTAGCAGTACGCTACAGTTGATCTGGCCACGTCATCCCATTTTTTACGTATAGGGCAATCATGGCTAAACGCATTATGTTCCGTGCCGTGCTCTATTTTCGACTTCGCGCAATTCCGGCAAGCGGGTGGTGTGCCTGAGAGCCAGTCCGGG